>WBMY01007055.1:119144-203946 GCA_013397315.1 Donacobius atricapilla | reverse complement strand
ATTTCTTTTTTTTTTTTTTTTTTTTTTTTTACGAGCTGGTTGTGAGAAGGCAGAGGAGGGCAACATGTCAGTGCATCTGACATTAGGCACTATCACCCTCCTGCTTTCAGCTGATTACAGGGGATAACTTCAGGAAATCCTGTGGCAAAAGAAGGCAGGGGAGTTCCCCAACCAGTTAGAAAAGAGGCTACGCCGGAGGCACCAATGTGCAAGGAATAGATGACTTCAGCACACAGTGGCCTGAGTCATTATATTTCATTGCTGGCAGGTGCAAGAATTTATTTGGGCAGAAAATTCTGTAGGATCTGCCCAGTCCAGTAGAGAGTGCAGAGCCTGAGTTTTGTCCCTAATTTTGAGGTTTTGGCCCAGATCACTCAGTGCCTTAAGAAGTTTGTGCATATGTGATTTCTAGCCAGTGCTGTAAAAGAATAAATCACTTGTAATGGCTTTCTGCAAACAGCTTTATAACAATCAGGCTGTTGATCTGCTCTCCACAGATCAATATCTCTGGAAAATGCTGCTTTATTGCCTCAGATGCCAATCCAGGATTCAAGGGAGGAGCTGGAGGTGGCAAGAAGGGCAGGACCGAAGAGGCCTCACGGAGCACCAAATGAGCATCAATCACATCCTCCTTATCAGCACCACAATGCCATGAAAGAGCTATTGAGCACAGCAATCCAGAGCAACGTCTGAGTCAGGAAGTCTCTGCCTCGTTAAGTTCCAGAAACCAAACCCAGAGGAAACCGGGGGGCACATAAAAAGTACCCCTTTCTCCATGCCCTGGTTTTGGTGCTGCTGGGTCAAACACCCTCCAGTGACAGCTGGTTGTGGAGCTGCTGCTTACGGCTTTCCTCTGGCACAGGGTGGTGTTTATGTTCTTAGAAGGTACTGTCACTATCCTCCTCTGATTTACACCCACAGGAACAAAGCCATATGCGCGAAAACATATCCTGCAAGTAAATAAGTCCACGAGCTTTGACAAACAAAACAGACACTTAGTTTGCTCAGCTAGATTGGGAATTAAAAAAACCCGTTTTTTTTTCAAGCAGTTTCTGCAGTTAAGCCCCCTCCCTGAAGTTTATTGCGTGAGCCAAGAGAGGGAGACCATTCTTTCTAACAATGCTCTTTCAGCTACTTTGATGCTAAAAATAAAAAAAAAAATGTTTGATAGCTTTCCAAGCAAAGAAGGTGAAAACAGTAATTTCCAGCTTTTCTAAAGCTCTTTGGCTATATCCATTTGATAAAAGCCCAGCAGATGAAGTCAGATTGTTTTTTTCCTGCTTTTTGTGCCTATTAACTCCCTTTCACTTCTCTGAAGCTTGGGCAGTTAGGATTGAAAATGTCTGCTCATTAATAGACTTGCAGAGCAACTGTACATTTTCAGCAGAGATAATGCATATTCCTGATAGTTACTGGTTTATGGTTGGGCTAAATTTATTTGGTAGCTGCCAGAAGAGTGCCTGCCTGAGGACAATAGCTAGAATTCTTTTCTTAGTGTTGCCAGTCACAGGTTAAGATAAGGCTGGGGAATAAATCTCATGGAAGCATTTCGCCATTGATTTATGAAGGTGTTTCTCCCTGGGATCTGCTTCTGCAGCACCAGTGACAGGGTTGAAATGGAACTTGCAACTCTCCCAAGTTGGTGAAGCAATTCAATCAAACTGAACTCTTTTTGTTGCTGTTGTTGGAACTGTTTCTTTTGTTAGGCTTTGGGAAAAGGAATAATTTCGAAGAGAAATGCATTTTCAATTCTGTTGAAGAATGGAATTCTGAAAATGGAGCATTGGAAGCCCTGCATTCAACCACTGTAGGTGCTGTAGAAGAGTTAGAGGTTCTGCTGGGTCCCACCTCATTACCCCCTTAAGGGTGACACTGCCCAGAGGGTGTCATTTCTAAAGACACACAGTGGTCCTTGGATCCCTGTCACGCTGATTTTTTCAGTCTTCTGGTGTTTCACAGTTTTATAGTTCTTAGGTTGTTCCTCACACACGGGTGTTATAAATAAAAGCAATGTTTTCCTTAAGTTAAAGTAGTTTACATTCTTTGTATTAGAGATATGGACGGCTGATGGACAGTTGTCTTCACCAATGGGATGGGGAGAGGTGTCAACCTTCTGCCCCAGTCCCTGGCCTGTGTAGAAATACTATAAAATGGAGTCAGATCTTTTAATAAACAGTTCATACCTTCTCACCAACGTAAGCGTGTGTGTGTCTGTGTGTCGAACAACGACAGATCCTGGCATCACCTTCCCTGGCCAGGCATGGAGATCACAGTGTGTGAAGATCTGTCCCAGATCTCTGTTCCAAGGACTATTTCCACAGAGTCTGAAATGTCAGTTTTCCTTTGCGAGTAAAAATGCGTTGTTTTCTGTAATGGGAAAAAAAAAAAACCAAACCCAACCCCTTCCTGTTTTCCAGACAACTCTATTTTGAAAATTTCAACTTCTACCAGTTCCACGTCCTTTTATTAATATCATCAATGGCCCTGCTGCCCTGAAAAAGAGACCAGGCAGGGTTTGTGATTCTCTTGCTGCCAGGCAAGTCTCCAGTCACTCCAGACTGAGGCTTTTCCTGCCAGACGAGCGCTGGCTGCTGCACTGAGTCTGGGATGGGTCGGTGATGATAAATAACTTGTGCTGACTGGGATGGAGGCTATCACATTTGGTTTTCCTTGCTGTTGAGTAAGAACTTGAGCCCGAGCCTCTGGGAGAAAACTACTGTGTATTTACCCTGTTACCAAGATCTCTTTTTCAAAATCCGGCGTCAGTAGCAGGAAGTGCAGCCAGCACACTGATTTGTGAGCACATTTCTCATCTCAAAGAGATTATGTAGGCTCTCCATGGATAATATACTGCACCTTAGAATGCACACCAACATGGAAAAGTATTACAGCATTCCAGAAATATCTAATCATTGCTGATAAATTTTATTTGCCACTTGCGTGCATTATTATGACAGATTCCTCCCTAAAGCTGAGGACAGTTGAAGTCTACACAGGCCAGACTCAAAGGCTTCAGTGCTTTGCTTCACACTTTTGTTACTGGATGTAAAAGTCTCAAAGGGGATGCTCAAACATCAAAGAGGATAAGCAAAGTGTGAATACTAAGGGGTATTTGGCTAAAGAATGAGGAAGGTTGGGGTGATTTAGTGAGCATTTTTAAGAAGTTTAGGTTTTAAAGTGATAAATAAGTAGTTTTCAAAAATACAGAAGAGAAGTGGTCTTTTGACCACCTCACCAAGGTGCTCTGTTTTGATCTTGGGAAAAGTCATCCTCTCTCCATTAACTGTAAAGGAAATAGAGAAAGAGGAATCAACACGGGGTAGTGTTAGACACGTGGTGTGCTCCTCCCTGCTGGCATCTACAGTTCCTTTTTCAGTCTGGGAGGTTCCTTTTTCATACTGCTCGCTTCACTCACAGTCCAACTGGCTTCTGAAAATGAAATGTAGATGCCCAAGTTATTCAGATGTCTAAGTTATTATTTGTCCTCTTCACTTTGTCCTAGCTTGTTTTCCTCCGGAGACTCTTTGGAAGGTTGGGGAACTGGTGGGATTAAAACAAGCCGTGGCGTTAGGGAGATGAAATCTCGTTAAGAAATCAGCTGTGATTCTCTAATCCTTCCCTGTAAGTCTTGCTCTGAGCCAGAGCTTGGGCTGAATGAAGCAATGAGGAGACCACAGACTCAAATTCAGATGAGGAGTTTGAACCCTTCAGTGGTATTGTGGTTTACTCTCCTAGGAAAAAAAACGTGGCTCATGTAACTTTGGATGTTCAGGTGGAGTCAAACCCTCACGCAGATGAGGGAGGTGAATATGTGCTGGCCACCACCTGAATGAATAGCGCCTTCACTGCGGGTCATCCAGGTCACCTCCAAAATCCTTTATCATACATGGGCACTCAAGGGAAGAGTAAAAATATGTTATTTCTATTTTCAGTTTTAAGTTTGTATATGGGTAGGGTGGGGAGATCCTTTCTCATTTCAATAACAGGAACGGGAAGAAAATGAGATTTAGATCAAGGTGATTGTTGACTTTCTTTTTTCCCCTCCAGATTTCACTGCCAAAAAAGCCCAAATCATATAAAGAAAAGTTTTTTCCAGTCTTACATGTGAAAAGTTAGTAGGGTTCACTTCATTGCAATTGGCATCAGTGGAGCCTACTGATGTAGCATTATCTTTGTGAGGTTAGTTTTAACAAAAAATCCCAACCAGAACCAGCAACAACAACAACAAGTTGTTCTGAGCCTGATTTAAAGGCACATATTAAACTATCCCTCATTATGGGGAAATTATATGGATGGAGGGGTGCTCCAGAGCTCCTGTGCTAATTCAGGTCTGCTGGGGAGGCCTTGGAGCAGTCTAAGTGTGCACTCTCAGCCTGTGATAACAAACAGATCTCAGAGAAAAGCTTAAAAAAAATCACCTTCTGATGGGAAATGCAAAATCTTGTTGGTTTGGGAGTAAGCAGGGGTGGTGAGACTTTTGAGAACGTTCAGGAAAAGAATATCATATTGTAATCCAGTTTATATCGTGTTGAAACAGAAAGCAAGAGTTGGACTGTTTCCATGATCAGCTCCAAGCACTGTCACAGATCATGACAGGATGGATCAGTTGATCTCCGTTTTCATCATGACACCATCCTCAGTTTATATTAAACTGACAAATTTTGTCAATCTGTTCATATTTTTCAACTGCTTTGTGAAACCCTGACAGCAAATCTGTTCTAAGTCTTCCCTCCCACCCCCCTGACCCAGCCTACTCTGCTTATTCAGGAAATGATCTCTAAAGCTTGAACACTATTTACATTATCAAGATTTACTTATCTTTTCTTTTTTTCCATTGAAACACTAAGCAGCTCTTACATCAATGTAGGTGTGTTTGAGAATTATGAGAGCCTTCAATTCTCATGCCAAACTACACCCACACAAGTCAATTCCAGTTCCAATGACTAAAGGTCATGTGAATGGCAAAAAGTAACAGGTAAGGACCTAATTTTGCTATTAAGAGTAACTGAATTTGCAGTTATGGTTTATTAGTGAAGGAATTAATGCCACGAGGAGTAAATCCTTTCCCTGCCTTTTGTTGCTGTTTGTTCCCACTATGCCTGCTGTTATTTTTAAAGACAGTTCCAATGGAAAAATAGACCTACGATGTGTGAGAACACAGATTTGCCTTTTAACACACCGGTGAGAGAGAGACAGTGGTGGGCTAGCTCCTTGCCAAGAGGTAGGTAGCATTCACTCCCCAGCTGCTTCTGCAGGCTTTGCTAAAAGCAAAGGTTTGAGTGCTGGGAATTGTCGGGTCCCCTGAGGCTGATGGCCCCTGTTTGTGCATTCTACCTTTCCCAGGGAGACATATCCATATTTCTTAGGTATGACTGAATTCTCACATTAATTTAGCGGTTCTAGTTCCTAGCATGGCCCTTTGTCTGCTTCCAGCCAGATCCTCCCTGGGATAGTGGTCTCTTTGATTTGTTCCTCTCCCACGCCATGCCTGGTTTTGATTTGTGTTGCCCACCTGGGCCAATTGTTAATCTACAGGCTCTGAAGGCCGAAGTGGTGAAGGTTCTGCCGATTCTCCCCTCAACTTTACCTTTTGTCAGGGTGCAAAAGGTGGCGCTAGGTGGGGGCAACATGAAAATACCCTCCGGGAATTCAGGAGCAAACCCAGTGTTTAGGGGACTGTGTGTTAAGGGACCTGGCTAGTCTTGCAAATTGCTTCTAGCAGAGCTTGAAGGATAGGGAGAAAATCCCACACGTGGGCATACTTCTGTAATAAACCCCTCTCCTCTCCCTGGAATCGCCTCTTGACAAAACAGGACCTTTGATTTAGATAATTAAAGACCTGTAAACACTTGGGAGATTTTCTTCAGTACATCAGCAGCCTTGCTTTCTTCGGTCTCTCTCCCTCTCTCTTTCTTCTGCTTTTAGCTGTACACTCAAGGGAAGAGTCAGTGGCATTTGGAATGTTGTGATTGATCCTGTTTCTGTATTTCCAGCAAAGTGATCTCTGGAACTCCCAATCAATGGTGCTCCGTTTCTCTTTAAATTCCATAAAGCCACCAGACTTCAATTTTCCTTCCTAGAATAAGGTAGGACTCGATGTGAAGAGGAACATATACAATTATCTGGACAAAATGAAGTTATTCTGTGGCTCATTCTTGCTATTCGTGGCTCAGAGGTCAGGGGTTTTGTTGTTTTTGTTTTTCCTGTCACAAACTCACAGCAGGTCAAACTGGGCATTTAGGGTAACTGTGACCAGGTCAGTGTCATTTAAACAAATGGACAGAGTTTATTTGGCGAGGCATGTGGTTTTCTCAGTTGCTTCCTGCTCTATCTGTCCATCCTTTTCAGTTTGTGCTGTTGAGACATGTTTAAGTCTATTGACATATTGAGTATATTTAATGCTGTTACAAAAATTGGTGGGAATTTTGACTAAATCCATTTCTGATTCTATTAAATGCAAAAGGTTTTCGTGACATCCATGACAGGGAGGCTGACCATTCAGACTGACAACAGCAGGAAGGTGCATAAGGGACGTCAGGATAAACAGGGATGGCAGAGAGAAACTAAGGAAGGACAGGGAACGGGAAAGAATTCTTCTGCCATGATTTGGCTGGAGCAAATTTTGCAGTGCATTTTTCATCCCGTGGTGGTTTTAACAAAGGAGCAAACCAATATAAGTACCCCTGTAGGTGCAAGGTTACATAAAGCCTCATGAGCTCACGGTAAGGTCTGAAATCAGCCTTACACCTGAATTTGTACCGTGGTTTATTTGTTAGGATCTCTCTTTGTGTTCCATGGGTTTTGCTGTACCCCTCAGCAGCAGAAAGCCTTCTGTCCCGTTTGCAACCATTGCAAAGAGCATTTTCTGTGTCTTATTGTAGCTCAACATCTCATCTGGAACACTTGGATGCAAAGCTCCCAGCACAGTCCTCAGCCTCCTGCCATGTTTATCTACACTTCCTTGGTGGTCTGGTCTGTGCTGGAGGCATGGAAACTGATAGCTCCCAAAAGGCTGCCAAATCCACTGCCCTGGGCTCTGCTGGTGTGGTGCTACCAGTAATTACAGCTCTGTCCTAGGGCCCCAGTGCTCCAGGGACACGAAGGTGAAGTTGTTGTTTTGAAAGAAAATAAAATTGACTGAATTTTTGGTTGGTGCAGACACACAAAGCTGCCTTCAGCTGGCTAATCAGTTGCATTAGTAAATAATGATATGATTACTGCTTTCACAAGGCCTGATTTTACTTTCCTAGGGAAAAGAAAATTCTTCACGCTTCAAAATTAAGTGGGTTGAGGTCCACAATTTTTCTTATATAGGACACGAGCATGACCCTTCTGGTCTGGGAGTGTCTTTCAACGCTTTACCCTTCACAGATCTGACTGGTTATATAGCTCGTGCTTTCAGAATATGTGAGGGTCAGGATGTGTATGGCAGATGGACCTCCAGAAACACCATGGCTGACAATTTTTTGTCCACGTCCTGGCAAAAAAAAAAAAAAAATGGAATGCCAGGATACCAGCTGCAGCTGAGGATCTGACTGATCACCGTGTTAGGAATTTCCCTTCAATGCTGATTAACTTTCTAGATTTGAACTCCCCTGGCAAAATTGCCTGATGCCTTCCAGCCATACTTCCATACTTCCAGAAAGTCCATAAGTGAGAAGGTCATCTTTCTTGGGAGTCTTGTGGTGTCTGAAGGAATGCAGTGATTCAGAAATTCTGTTTGCTTAATAATTTATAAGACCTCTTACTTTTCCTGTTAGCCTTTAAACAGTGGGAAGAGCCATGGCAGAATAATTAAGATTAAAAGGCATGGTTTCCTCTTCAGATGAAAGTAGCACTGACTTTGAAATGCTTGGTGGTGACTTTGATTCATGTCTTAGATGGACCTTTGTCTGCCAGAAGCTGCCACCTTTGCGCAGCTCCAGAGAAATTGCTGGAATACACCGTGGGGCCAGGAAGAGAGGGGAGTTCAAATGTGGACCGAAGGAGAGTGGTAAATCTAAAATAAAGCCACTGATTCTGGCAGACTCCCATGTAAGACAATTTAATGCTGTTTACTGGTATCATTTTTCAGAGCTCCAGTTAAACGCAAAACAAATCGCAGATATGTTCAAATTTTACTCCGTGGGTCGGGCTGTTGTTTCCAATGAGCAGTGGTAAAGCCCCTGCTGTGGTTTCAGCATGGTTAAAAGTCCTATTTTTGCTGTTCACAGTGATTAGAAAAACAGCACGTTTGATACGCTTTGGAGTCATGTGAATGCTTCTGTTTTAAATCATGAACGAGAAAATTGTTAACAATAGGTTAATTTTTTTTGTTTGTTGCTCAGATGGGATGTTTTAGTCCCTAAAACTGAATGCTAGTGTAAATCACTGCCTCTGCAGCGCTGCTGAGTTCGCTTTCGGATGGATTTATGGAAAGGTTTGATTTTCCTTTCCTTTTAATCTTATATTGGCTTATAATGGAGCCCACACCAGAGGCCTGTAGCGAAGCAGGCAAATATAGCTGTCTTCTAGCTCATGCCTCAGCAGCTGCAAGGGACTGGCACACAGCAGAGGAGCTTTGTGTCCTGGGTTTTTGGATTTCATTCAATCGGTTCCACTTTGCATATTTATTCATAGTAGAGCACCATTAGCTCAAGACTAATAATTGGGATGGCGTGAAGAAAACTGTATAAAGAAATGCAGGCCACTTGGCTCTCCCGAGGCCTGACTTGGTGAGGATTTGGCTGATTCTTTACGTCAGGAGCTCTCTGAATAACATATGAATGCATGTTGCTGCTTTTCTCATCCTCTCATTTAACATACTTCGGTTCAGTAGGGCGTTTTTTGAATTATACTCATGTAGCTTAAAACCTAGCCCCACAAACTAGGTAGGAAGCCAGTTATCTTTCAAAAGAATAACTAGACAAAATTAACATTTCTAAATGCTAGTAAAGAGCAAATCGAAAAAAAATGTCTTCATCAATGTTAAGTATTCAAGCTGGCACTTTTATACCTGCTATATATTTATTTGTAAATGAAAATTGAATATACAGCATGAATATGTTTCATTTTACATAGGCCTCCACTCAAGCTGCTTTGAGTTGGTAGGAGCCTCTTTCTTCAGGGATGAAATCACCACAAGAGCTGGTCCTTCAAAGTTCCTGGTTGAAACAATCTTACCTGTCTTCCTACCAAGCCCTTTGGGCTCCTTGGATGGAGAGCATGCTGTGGCAGGAGTCTTACAGAGAGAGGAAAAGATTTTGGCTCAGGGTTTTTGTGGGGTTTTTTTGTTTCTTAGTGATTCTGGCACCTGAAAAGCATGGGTGTATCAGAAGCTGTTTGGATTAAGAGGGATAACTGAAATGTCCCAGCAAGGGCCAACACTGTTATACCATGAGGGAATTATCCCTGATTCTGGAGGCACATCGATACGTGGATTCATTTTTACCAAAATTTGCGTCTGGATATCCAATCGTTAGACCTTGGTTCACCGAACCTCCATCTGGATGGCAGAAAACAACAGGAAAAGAAGCCATCCCCGGAGCCAGCTTTGTTCCAGGGGGCTTCGGGAGGGGCTACAAGCTGTTTTAAGGATGTAGGTTGTATTCTCTGCCTGCTGAAGCTCAGGATCCGGGGGACTTTGTCATATGCTGCGAGGGCAGAGACCCATTCATAGAACAACTCTGAAACCACTGCAGGTCAGAAGGTGAAAGAAATGTTGTGAGAGCCACTGACTGATCATCAGTGATGAATTTTGAGGAGGTGGGACAGTAAATGTGTCTGGGAGAAGGAAAAATTAAGTCAGAATTGAACCCGTACTTCAGACAGAGGTACAGTCATAAAGCAAAGAATACTGTGCTGTACTTCTGGTGTTTTAATTTATGTCTGTAGATAGGAAGAAGTTGCTTCTATTTCCACTTGGAAAATGGACATTACACTCTTAATGCAGTTTCTGAGTTGAAGTCAAATACGTGAAGAGTGCCAAGCTAGCAAACAGACCTCTATTACGTCAATTAAGCTGTGGCAATTTATTTTAGAGCTCATTTTGGCTAGCCTATTGTGCTCAATATATTGCATTATGGAACAGTTCGACTGTGCTTTAGATTACTGCTCTGCAGTGTGTGGGGAAGTTATTAATAGATAAATATACTAATACATTAGAAGTATAAACCCACGTGTGGTTCAGTTGAATCCCAGGAAGGTTCCACCCTGCAGTACTCCACGGAACGCCAAATGGGTCTGCAGGCAGCACGGCCAAAGCCTTCTGTCCCACACTAAGCTCTCACACTGAAAGTGAATTTTATGCCATTGGAAAACACTTTTTAGTGGTGTGGCTTTGCATCAGGTCTGTTGATGAAATAAGCCACTTCAGCAAAAAGAGTTTTGTGTGACCATAACCCTATTTTTGTCCTTATGTAAAAACGAAACTAAGAAATGACACCACTAAATGATCAGTACTATAACAGCGAAGGCTCCTGCAGTTAACCTGGTCTCAACCAAATCTTCAGTGATGTTAAAAATCACAGGGGAATGGACCTGTGGGTACCTTTCAGCATTTTGCTGTGTTGAGAGGTAAGTGAAGCAGAAGGCTTCCCACCCAGCCTCATTTAAAGCATGTGGGATATCAGTATCCATATGGAATGCTTCATGATTAATCATCCTGGAGATTTGTCTCTGTGGAAGATGTTTCATTCAGCCCAGGACTGAAAAACAAAGATATGTTGCTGCCACGCTAATGAAAAACATAGACAATCTGCTGTTCATATGTGCCAATTGTTGCTGCAGCCTTTACATAAATGCACTTAAAGATGAGAAAAATAATTGCAGGCCACCACTCTGCAGAAAGCTCATAGGAACATGGACTCTCTAGGGAGACGCTTTCAAGTGCATGAAAAGCCTTTCACAAACTTAATTATTGTTACCTAGTTCTTCTTTGTGCTTGCTGTTGGTCAGTCCATCAGACCACAACACCTCAATAGGAAAAGTACCAAGCAGAAAACGAAATTGTGGTCAGGGGGTGAGAAGGGTCAAGGGAAATTTCAAATTTTCGGTGGTTTTGTGTGTAAGACTGGGGACAAGCACAAAACCTGACCTGAAGTCCAGAGAACCTTCTAAGGATGACCATGACAGGTACAACTGGGCACGTATTGGCAATCCAATCAGCTTCTGAACATTTTTAAGTAACAGAAAAGTGTAAGCACCACCACTACAAAGTATTTACACAGAAATAGGCACTTTCTGTGCCCTGAATAATATGCTACCTGTGGGTAGGTGATACCTTTGAATAGATCTGGTTTTGCTCGCCAAGTTCCAAAAGGTATTTTGTAATATTATTAGTAAATATCCAGGCCGTTGCTCAACTGAGGTTCAGATCCTCACGGTATGAATAGATGGATATTTCTGTAGCCACAATTATCATGAGAATTGCCCTGTTCCCTTTTTCCTGCAGTTCCTAGAGGTTTCTCCTCACTTATTGTCCCAAACTGCGTGGGCTGTGGCCCTGGCGCGTTGGAGAGCTGCCACCGTGTCATTCTGCAAGCCCACACTCCACCCATGTGCAGCGCTGGCCCCTCTACTGCAAGGGAAACAAACCCCAAAAGTACAAAAGGCCCTGGAAAGGGCAGAAAGAATGAGCAAAGGTCTGAGCAAGGAGTGACTGGACCACCTGGGATGCTTCAGTTCAGAAAATAAGGGAGCAAGGTGGGATCTGATAGAATTCTACAAACCACTGGTGGCTTGGGTGGGTGGATACCCATTGCCATCTCTTGTAGTGCAAGAAATAAGGGGCTGTCAAATGATCTTGGCAGGAATCATGCTGAAAACAAAGAAGAATAACTTGTAGAAGTAGACTTCCTGCCGACAGATGCTTTGGATGCAACGAGCGCCTGCGTGGCTCTAAGGGGAGACAAGGCAACTACCTGGAAGGGACAGCTCTGTTGGGTGCTCCTAAGTGGCCACACCAAGCTCAGGAAACATTTGAGCTTAAAATAATTCCAGGACTGGGAAAGTGCTCAAAGAAAGTGTCGTATACATTTGCCCCTGTTCTTAACTTAGACGTGAGGTTTGCTTATGGCCATTGTTGAAGACAGGATGCTGGGCCAGATGGCTGCTCTGCAGCTCCTATATTTGCTATAGATAAGGTTTTGCCAAGATATTTTAATCCTTGCTATCCGAGATGTTGATGGTTTTGGGGTTTTTTTCTTACTTGGTCAGTCTTTCTGGTCCCAGATTCAGTCTAGTTATTGGTTCAGGTCACCTTCCTCATGGTGTCTGGAGAAGTGATGCAGTGGATTTTAGTATGAATGGAACTAGACTTTTGAAACAAAAATTCAGAGGGCTTCAGTCCATTTTCCACCCTCTAAGTATTATTATGGAAATGACTGCATCTTCCTTTGTTTCCATCTGTTATTTCTGTGGCAGTAATTTCCCAAATATGCTGTAAAGAACTGTGGACTGGTATTGGCTATTATCCATGCATTGCTCTGCTACTCATCCCCAAAAATATCTCTCAAACTGTCTTTCTCCAAATTTACAAGCCTAAGTTTCCAAGCCAAATTTCATTTCGTTATTTTATTACAAGAGCTAACCACCAGTTTTGGTTGTTGGTTTTTCTGGGATGTTTCAGCCTTCCACAAAAGCCAGAGAGCACCACCATTGGGACCCTTACTGGCAAACTTTTGATCCATGATATGTGTGGTACAAGAACAGTGCAAGTCTCTCATCTTTGTCTTTGGTAGAATGCAAGGCAAGTACATAAAATACTTCCTTATTATAATGCTTAGTAGTAAGTGTTGCTATTAAGTCATCGGCTAATTTCTGATTCTGTGAAAGAGACATGTTTTGGGCCGAAATTTTCCAGGCCTAGGTTTGTTAAAAAGTAAATTGTTTGCTGAATAAAAAGCTTTTAAGCAGACAGACAGCTGAAAGGCCTGAAATTCAACAGTTGCAGTTTGCATGGAAATTGTCTTTATTGTGGAGTTGTCTATAGGTTTTTTGTTTTTGCCTTCATTTTCAGTTGTCTCCTTTGCTTCACCACAGCCATCTTGTTTAGTCTTTGCCATTAGAAAACAATCAGAAAACCAGTGTTGCCAAGTACAAATGCATCTCATTTTTAAGGTTCAGCTGGGGTTTTTTTTCCTTATATGATGAATTTTACTCAGAGGCTGCTGCATGATACCTTTCAAATATGGCCAACTCTGCCAAATGCAGCAAAAGCAGCATTTTGGCCAGACGTTATTGTTGCTGCCATTGTGAGTTCCACCATTGCCAGACCTTCTGGGCTAAAGCAGCACAATTTTCTGCCTTCAGAAAGGCAGAAATATATAAGGGGCTGACTGGCATAAAAGGGGAAACCTTGCATTTGTTTAGGTGCACACCAGAAAGGAGCAGGTGCACATACAACAATGCAGAGACTCTGCGTAGGAGAGGTGCTGCATCTCTAGGATATTCAATATTGTCTAAAAAGCCCTCCAAGCAGACCTGCAAAGGAGCTGCAAACTGGATTGTGATAAGGAGTAGAAGAGATTTAGCAGATTATCAGATACCGAAAAGGAGAAGTCAACTCCGTGTGAAAAATTCAGGGGGACTGAGCAGCCAAAGGAAGGCGGCGGTGAATACAGAGGTGTAAAGACCTGATCAAGAGGGTGTCATTGTCAGCTTGAAGGCCAAAGATTTGGCAGGTGAAAATTAGTAACATTTCTAGGTATTCTTATTCCCCATCAAGACATGGTGCTGGGGTTAGTCGAACAAGCCTTGTTGAAATAACTCCTGTCTTAAGCCAACCTATAAAACAGGCTTCTGGAAGGGCTTCTGAAGTTGATTAACTTTGTTCTCCCACCTAGTTTGCTTTTCATGAACGTTCTGGTTTCACTCAGGGCTGGAAATGAGACTTGTCAGGAAGGCAAATGAGAGTTTTGTGGCGCACGAGGAAACACAAGAGCTTGCCAATGGAAACCTTTGTCCGGAGAGGTTTTGTTCAAAAAAGCGTGTCCGTGCAAATCCGGGCCGTGGGCCGGGCAAGTCCAGTTCCTCATTCATTTTTGTGGCACACCGATGGAGCTTTATTGTGGCAGCGCAACCTGGGCATGACACCAGGTGAGATTGAATCCAACTGCATTGTCACCAGCTGGCTGCGAGACAAGCGGCGCTTCCAACCTCTGTGTCCCTGCTTTGACAATGAACTCTGGGGATTTCAGCTGGCAAGGCAGATCAAAACACGGCAGGCCACATTTTTAACTCTGTGCGTGTGCATTTTGGGGAGCTCCGTTCTCTCTCCCCACCTCCTGAAGGCCACGGCGTTATTTGTGTTGCCAATGTTTTTTAAGCTGGCAAGATGTGCTTTTTCTTTATTGCCAAACTGGTGAAATGTCTTCCAAGGGAAAAGATACGGGGCGGGGGGGTTATTTTGGTTTTCAAAGCTTCTGCCAATATTGTTTTTTCCTTCTCTGTGCATCTTTTGCACTCACAAACAAAACAATTGGATTCAAAAGAAAATGTGCTCAGAAGTCAGAGCCTTTTTTGAAGCATTTATAAGTGAAAGTGCAATCCAGCTGTTGGCAAACCATAAGCTCATTGTTTTGGCAACGCTGTTCCATTTACTTTTTTTTTCCTGTTATACTAACTTGTTTGCTCAGGTATTGGAATTCAGAGTTTTTCCTTCTTTTTAGAAATTCACACCCTTTCTGGCAAGGTTTGAGCTGTTTTTATTGCTTACAATTATACCTACAGGTAAAATAAATACTTTCCCACGGATGCCCTGGAATCCAGTATGGTTATGAGCTGATGTAGCTGGAAGAGCTGAGTTGTACAACGAGTATTTCTGCTGCTCTGTCTTTTCCTTCTGACACTTCTTAAAGACACAGGGCTTGAATTTGTTCTTGCTCTTGGGTTATTGAAGCACTTCTTTGTGAAGGTTGCAGGGTCTCCTCCACGTGAAGCTGGTGTGGATGGAAACAGGTCCAAGTGACTCGGAGAGAAAATACCTCCCAAATTTGCCCTAAACCAGGACAGAAACCTAAGGTGCCTTCACAGCACAAATACTCCTGTGGCCTTCAGAGCGTAACTGAACAGAGCTCCATGCTGTGCACACAAAAGATGGCATTGGAAGGACACTTTGATATCGCAAAGGAAAGCACTGAGAAGTTAGGAAATGCCCTAATTAAAGCTGCCTGCGTAATTCATTATGATTCATTTTTTAATTATCTGATCACATACTATTTTTTCCGCAGATGCCTCTTACCTCTGTGCACAGGATGTTCAGAGGCCTCTTAATGAGCAGCTATTCAGTAGTTTGTTTCATCTTCATTGTTCCATGTGTGGCCCAAGGCCTTATTTACTGCGTGCTATTAAATCCTGTTTTGAGGGCTAAATCCATAAAAAGGCTTTGGCCTGGTGACCTTGTGTGCCGAAGGATCTGACTTCTCAGCCCCCTGCTGCCTGGCGTTGAGAGGTAGAGTTTATGGCCCAGGTGTGCTGCTGCAGCTGTGGCGGAGCAGGGCCAGCTCTCCAGCCTGGTTCCACCGTGCCATTCCGAGCCACCCCTAGCTCAGGTGACTCCGGGAAGCACATCCCGGCCTGTGGCTGCAGCCTGCTGCCGCCCCAAAATCCAAATAAGCATCTCCTTTCCCCGCGGAGTTAAACCAGTCTAGGATTTGTGACTCATGCATCCCGCTCTCAGCGGTGCCACCTGCATGCTGAAAAAGCCCACGAAAAGTATTTCAGCAAAGCTGTGACCCAATTTTCCTCCCCGTAGAAAGGGAGTAATGGCATGGGCCAAACTGTCTCACAGAGGTGTCCTCTGGCTCCGGTGTTTACAAGTCCTTTGGAGTCTTAGTTATGTGAAAGAGAATGTATTGCTCCCATCATCCAAAACTGAAGGTCAAAGTTGTGGAAATATCCCCTTGTCTCACTGCCTGAATTAAATTTATGGGAGAACTCTTGGTGATTCTTTTTTTTACACAAGAAACATGGGCTACTTCCCAATGTTCTTCAAGCTGGGATCTTCCAGCTCACCCCAGGAATCCCCCCAACACGTTCTGGAGGAGCCCTGAGGGAATTATGGAGATATAGTGAAGCAGGCAGTTTTCTTCTCAAATCAAACCATCAGGACTGTGTCTGTAGCAGAACACAATGAGCCAGGGATAGTTCTTGGGCCTGGAGATCAAAGAGCACGGCATGACTCACCCTCCTCCCCTCCCAAAGAGCCAAGACACCTTGGCCACGCTGCCTGGTGGAAGCAATTGACCTTTGGTGTCTCTCAGATCACGCTGAAGCAAATCTGAGAGAGGAGAAGCTGGCAAGAACCAAAGCCACGTCCGTGGGCAGGCTAACAATGGTGTGGGCAGCACTGGCCAGGCTGGTGCTCTGGTCCGTGTCATTTATCAATGTAGACAAGGGCCCGTGCAGGGTGTTCAGCTTTCCCCGAGAACTCATCACAGGGAATGTGGGGGGATCTTTAGGATCTGGTGCCTTTCATGGTTCTGCCTCTGGGTAGTTTAGGAGGGTCTGGATTTATGTACACCCTGAGATGCAACGGCAACAAACCAGTAGTCTTTGGCGGAGCTGTGGGAATGTTTCAATTCTAATGTTTCATCCAGGAGAAATTTTGCAACGTAAGACTTTTGTAGGTAAATAATTCTCTTTCTGGAATACTGGGATTCTCTTTCTGAAATACATTATATTTCATAGAGGGAAGGTCAGGAAGTGGCTACTTGAACCGGAATCTCTTACGGTTTAGGATATCACCCAACCTTGGAATCACGTGCTCTATGGTTATTTTTCTTGTTTTCTGTTGTTGTTTGGAGGTAGATGTGACAGAGGTGGTAATTTTCTCTTTCTGGGAAAAAAAAATGCATGAAGAGATTACTGGAGATTTTCCTTAATGGGGTTTTGATGATGTTTTCAAGGGCAGAGAAACAATTTGCTGCTTATCTCTACCCCGAGGCCCTGCCAGTGTGACCTCATGTTCATTTCCAGCCAAAAGCTGCATTGATTTTCTTTCATTTACATTTAATCCGAATTCAAAAGTGTGTAAATGATACTTGAATTGTTCCTCCTGTGTTAACACACTGGAAATTTTCAGCACATTGACTGGGAATATCCTTCCAAGCCCATGCACTCACATAGCCTGTCAAATAGACCACAGTTAATATGTGTAATAAGAACAGAGCCACGAGGAGCAGGCTGCCTTGTCCAAGAGGAGCATACGTTTCTGGAAACAAAACTTTCTTTCACCATTTAGGCCCTGATTGCTCTTTAATTCAATCCTTGGTGAGCCAACACATGGGAAACAAGCTATGGAGCAACGTGTATAACTCTGCAAGTGCAGCCAGGCAATCTTGCACATGGCATAATTGACCTCTACAGGAGGATAGATTTTTTGTTGTTGTTGTTTTAAATCCAGCAAAGAGAAAAAAACTACCCAGGAATCTATCCTGAATAAATCTTCCAGAAAACGGGGCTCAGACCTGCTTTCAGCTTGTGTCATTTCCCTCTGTAATCCCTGCTGCTTTGCCTCTGACAGCTTCCTCGAGCCTGATCAGGAGCTGGATTTCAGTGTTGCTGGTGCTTCCCTTGCCCCTGTTGTGCAACTGCTCGAGGAATCTGATTTTGGGACCTACTTAGATACTTAGCACTTAGATACTTTTCCTGATCCCCGTCCAAACCCTTCTGAGGCTCTTTGATTTCTATAAATGCGATGATTCAGCCTGGCTGGATCCTCGTCGAAGGCTATGACACAACTTGGGTTAACTTCAGAATCAGCCCTGCTGGCAAAACAGACTTTCTTGTGAGATTTATGGAGCTTCCTGCTTCTCGCTGGGCTGCGAATGGAACAAGAATAGCCTTTCTCAGAGTGTCTTGGCACTGCTCCTTCTAGAGAGAACCCAGAACAGGACACAATGAGAAATACCAAACTTTCATAGACTAAAAAAAAAAACCACCCAAAAAAATAAATGCCTGGGCTTTTTGTTAGGTTTGGTGGACTTTTCTCGTGTTGTTAATACTTCAAGCCTGCCAGTTCGCTCACCATTTACTTTTAGCAAAGTGTTTAGAGTAAATACATGAAGTTATAACCCTGTGGATTAAATACAATTCAAGTTGACTTGAAAAGGTGATGTTTTGGCACATCAAACTCTTAATGTCAGCAATTATTTTGCTTTTCTTATTGTTTCATTTGCACTGTCACTGTCAATCCTCTTACCACTAAGTTAGAACCCCTAAAACAGGCAGTCTCTGTACACATCTCTGAGACAGATGAATGGCAATGAGCATGAAAGTGACCTGCTCAAGACTGCAAAAGGGGGAGATAAAGGAGCAGAAAATCAAGGGTTCCCAAAATCTTCTGTTAAGTTTGAAACACAGGATGAAAAATCCATTAAAAAAAGAGGTTTCTTTACTATTACTATTATTATTATTGTCATCATTATTATCATTAACCTTCATGCAAAATACCTGCATGACTTTTCTCCTGTGCACCATAACTTTCATGGTTTTGGGTAGGAGCAACAAAGATTTTTACACTCGAGCTGGAAGCTGGGATGATATGCATCATAAATAGTTGCAAAACAGTAAGGCTTTAAAAATATGCTTATTTTAGCTAATCTGAATTTGTGTAAAAATTGAGTGTGCCACCCTCAAATGCACATCGTCACAAAAGCCCATTAACTAAACAGGTTAATCAAAATCACCTAAGTTCCAAAGTACTCAAGTTTAAAACCTGCCGACACTAAAAATATCCTCTTCATTTCTTCACCTGCTAGAGCAGGCCATGTAAACAAACAGACCTTGCCTAATAATAGTTGCAGATGTTCAGAAATAGTGTTTATATTTGCAGTCATGAGCCCTGAATTTCTGTTCACAAGCCACGTGCTTTCTTTCCGGACGCTTTGCTAACTATATAGATTTTTAATAAAATCTTTCTGAAGCTTCTGTGACTCATGCAGAGCTCCAACTCATTTTAATATAACCCAAGCTCTATCCCTCCTCATTCTGTAAGATCTTTTTATGATTAAAAGAATCATAATGCAGGTCCATGATTAATGAACCTTAATTCATTTAGTTCTCCTTCCTTTTGCTTCATGTGCATGTAGACAGCTTCATGTACGTGTGTATGTTTTTCCTTGCCAGCAAGAGAAATGGTAGTAAATGGCTGCGCCATTTTTGTCTGATTAACAAGAATTCTTTCTTCCTCCTTCTCTTCTCACCTTTGCTTGTAATTCTTTAATGTGTCAGTCTTCAAATGCAAGTCTGTTAGTTACCTTTATTTTATTTTACAACTTTGCCTACCTTGGGAAGCCCTAAAGCTCTCCCTTGATCCATTCCAATTTTTGCCCTCCTCTAAAACGAGTAGAAGCGCTTACATGTGAAAAGGAGAAATAAATAAATAAATTAAAAAAAAAATCCCAAATGAGAGGAAATATTCCATAAAAATTGGCTGCAAGAACGAGTGCTTGTTTTCAATGTATTTTTCCTTCAAAAACACCCACTTGCAGACAAATATTTGTCTGAAGGATCATATCCCCTGGGCGGCTGGGGACACCTTGCCTTGAGCCTGGGGTGTCACGCTGTACCCCAGCCACAAAGTCATGGCAACAGTCCTTGATGTGCAGTTTCCTGCATCAATCACCTGTTTCCTGCAGCTCTCCTTTCAGTTTGGGTGCTTCAAGTGCCTCTTTACCCGCCCTAGTTACTCTCAGGGTAATAAGGATATTTAATATTCTGAAAGGAATAAATTTGCTACAAATTACAGGCCCGATACTGGCTTAAGTGGGCAACAAATGGATACACTACAGAGAAACTGATATGAGAGGACTGCTTTGTGATTGTTATTTAAAAAGGAACAAAACGTTTGTTTTATTAGTTTTAAATCTAATGCAACAGAATTGTGGTAAGGAGGTAGCAATTAAGAGACGCTGCAGTTGCGTGCACATAAAATCCCATGTTTCTGTCTCAAAGTAATAGCAGTGGAATCAAAGGCTGTTACAGCTATTTGGATGTAACAATAACATTCAGCCCTGCTTTGTAACTGCTAATGGATTTCTTCTCCAGCATGCCTCGGAGGAAATTATTTTCCTTGCTTTGGCGAGATGAGAAGGAGACTCAGAATGGCTGGGAAAATCTGTTTGTCTTTTCTCTTAGAGAGATATAAATCAGCCAGATCAGCCTTCAAGCCAGCGGAGTTTAAGGCAGGTTTAAATTGTTGCTCATGAGATATGAGGTTTCACAGACAGTTATCCAGCTGCTCTGGAGGATCTTCATCATCTCTGGGTGCAAAGCGGGGTGAGGAGACTCCACAGCAGCTGTGTGGCAGCCAGAGGAGCCCTGAGCAAGACTCCTGGTCCAAAGCAGGGCTTTCCAAGCTGTGATATGCATACCACTGGTGGGACACAAACCGCTTCCAGATGGGCAGATGAAGGCAGCTCCTCCACTCCTGTGTCAGGCTGCTGGTGAAGCTACGGGGCAAGTATTTCCACACGGATACTGGAAGTCATCCCGTGCCTTTGTGCAGACTCAGCTCCTGCCTGTAGCCACTGGCTGGCAGCGTGGAGGTGCCCACCCGAGCTGTGGGGAGCTGTCTGCTGAGAGGGTCTCTGTGGGTTTGTTATCTTCCTCTCTTCTGTTATTAGAGCCAGGATTAATTCTCGAGAGGCGCAGTGTTCATGTCCGGACTCAGATGTTTATTAATTCTTATCGACATTACAGTCTCACAAGCTGCGAGTTCTGGCTAACAAAGTGAAAAATGGCTGTGTCTCTATCTCTTGCCAAGGTCCTTTAAGCACTAATTGTCCAATTAAGAAATGACACCTAAATTATTTTTACTTTTAACCCAATAACCAAACACCCATGGTCCACAATGTGGATTTTTTCACCCAGTTACAAAAGACCACCCAACCCCATGAAGAAGGTGGTGAAGAAGAACTTATCCTCCGCCCTAAATCCTCCATCTTGCTTTATATATATTACTATATGCTAAAACCTTAAAACCTAAGTTTTGCACCCTGTGATATCACACACCTCTATTCAAACTCCACACCCACAATCCCAGTGCTGTCACTCAGTTTTGGAAACCTTCTCCAGGGCTTCAGATCAAATGTAATGCTCGCTTGAGAGTCATTGCCTGCCAGCACAGAAAACCTGAAATTCTCAGCTTCCAGGGTTCCAACAGGTCTGTGAGAAGAGATTACTTAAGGCAGCTTTCTGGACATCCCTTTGCAGATTTTTCAATAGGTTGTATTTTCCCTCATTGTTTTAACTGTATCTGCTTTCTGATCTTGCCCTGATTAGGCAAGAATCGATTACTGCAGTGCTGCTATTCTTTCAGCAGAGGAATGGGCCACATGGTTTTTACCTTTGGGAACCACACGGACAGTCAGATATTTCAAAGGTGACACTTTTCAACAAGGAAGTGATCTATTACTGAAATGCATTTGTTTCTGTAGAGATGTAGCAACCTTGCCCGGCATGTGATGCTCAAGGTAGGCATGATGAAATGTCAAATGTAATTAGGTGAATTTTATTTAGCTCTCAACAAGGCTTTCTTTACCAGAAATATCTCTGGCCCTCTGGTGAACATCAGGATCTTAGTTTTGCACCTTGTTGGTACATTTTAGCTGAATGACACAGATCTCCCACACCACTGGTTCCTGCCCAAGTCTGTGAAGAGTTACTGTTACTGAGTATAGCAAACAGAATAATAATAATCATATATTTTCATGATGGAAGAGAGTTTTTAGTCCTTCATTTCTATTAGCTCAACTCTGCCTCAATATTAGGACACTGAATGACTCCTTTACGTATCAGATTTCTTTCTTCTGCATCCGTTTTAGCTTCTTTTATGGACATAACCTCTGGGTGTGTTTTTTCAACAACATTCACTGGAGCAGAAGAAATGGTTTATAGGTGATCCTTTGAAATGCCCACATGGGTGAATGCAGGGACAATGCCAATGTTTGTCTTTCGCTTGCATGTATTGCAGCAGAGAGACTTGACCTTCTTTTAAAATGCAAACAGCAGCTGCAGACTCCCAAGCTGTCAGGGAATCCTTGGATTTTTTTTTTTTTTTCTATGCTGTTGTGAACCTTGTGAGAATCATGGTTGCACATCTTTGCAATACAGCCCATTAGATTTTAGAGTTTATAATTTCACATAATAGCACGTTTCTTCCCAGAAGGCCTCTACCCACAAATAACAACTTCCATACACTGGGGCAGCAGAAATTTCGTGTTCTGTCCCAGCCTACACACTGATAGGTCTGGAGGGTGTCTGAAGCACAGCTTAATAAAAGCAACATTTGCACAACCGTGTGGCTTTTGGCCCTGATGAAAAGGTGACCAATTTTCCCAGTCAGTAGTGGTTATGTGTGTAGATGGATGAGCTACTTGTGCTTCATAGAACAGTAGGTTTGTGCAAAGCAGGTCCTGGTTTTATTGCTGTAAAGGACTCCAAGCCAGCAGGTACACCAGAGAGAAGGAAAATATGCAGCTGCAATTCTGGCTGCAGCTGTAGGAGTGAGGCTGGACTATTTCACGCCCAGGGACAAACAGAGCAGGAGCTGACTGTGGCCTCTCTCTCTCTCTCCATAGAGACACCTCAGTATTTCGTTTCCCTCTTCAGGCAACCACCACTTGGCTGTGGGTTATGAATGTTGCTTGCAGGGATAAATGCCTGACCCTGCACGCAGCTGGGTGAGCGCGGATCAGGAGCAGCTCAGGAGGGCTGTTCCGGCTGAAGGCAGATGGGGGCCCCTGGAGAGGTCACTCAGCAGCGGGATTAGGAGAGGCTGGGAGTCCTCCGAGGTGTCTGGCAAGGACTGAACACCTCCCTCTGACTCACCTGGTTTACCTGCGTTTACTGCGGTTGCCGGTGAGGGTGTCAGTGACCTGCATCCTCTGCTGATCTGTGGGAACCTGCAGCACATTCCTGCTTTGAAATGCTGCCTGCATTAGTGGCCTCATGCTTGCAGGGAGGAATGTTAACTCCAGCGCAACATCTGGGCAGCTGCTGGTGCCTGAGCTGCCCGCACAGAGAATTTCACTCTTTCAGGTGGTACATTGTTAACAGAGTTCCTGCTGGGGCACCGTGGCGGGTGGAAACAATCTTCCTACCCTATAGCTCCCAAGGTTATCTTGCTAATTATCTGGAATCACTGATAAATCAATTAAGTGCCAATATAACTCGTAAGCAAGCTCTAATTTCTGGAAGCAGTCTGGGGCAAAGGCTTGAGATTTAGGAGAAGTGCCTCTGTGAATAGTTGATACACCCAGCTTGCTGCTCTTCTGACCCTCTAGGACACATACCTGGAGTCTCTGGAGAGGTTTGGTTTGCATTAGTTTGTTTTTGAAGAGGTTGCCTGGTCCGGCAGTCAGAGCTCAGGATGCAAAGCCAGGAGTGCCAGGCTTTTCCCGGCTCTGCAGCCTCGGAGTTTTGTCTCACGCCTCTTCCTCTCAGTATTGCTCGTTTTGATTTGGGGAGGGGTAGTCTTTACTTTTAGGGCTGACCATTCAGAGTTCATGTCAGTGCTGAACAGTTAATGCTGTTTGAGTGTTTGGCAGATCTGAAATCCCATATTCTCAGAGGCATGGATTATAAAGCCAAGAAGGATGGATGTTCATCAAGACTGTGACCCATTTATTGGAGGTGGGCCCAAACCTAGACACTGGATTGAATATACCTGAACTGTGGGGAAGCTCAGTTCTGAATTCAGGTCTGGGTCTGAGCTCATTCCCATCCCTGTAAACACCAGGCAGNTATGATAATGTATAGGTAAAGTTTGAGCTGAACCTTGTTCAGAACTGTCCCAACCACTATAAATAGGTTTCCCGTGTCCCCTGTTGCATAACTCCAGAAATTAAAATTTTCTAGCGAAGCTCGCATGTCAGCACAGAGCATTGTCCTCTGCAAGGTTACAGTGGCAAGTTGTCAGAGAATTTGATCCTCAGGATGCTGGTAGAAACCTGGAAAAGCTCCAATACCTTTTGTGCTGGAGATTAGGATCTGGTTTACTGTGTCTCTCTCCTGCTGTCTTTTTGAATCTCCTGATTTCAGTAAACAAGAGGGGAAGGAGAGAAGAGGAAGGAATTCATCACAGGCTTTGAATGATGCAAACAGTTTAATTAGGAAGTAATGTTAGATACAGTTTCCCTTCCTTTGCTGTTTTCCAGGCAGGATGCATCCTTAGGAAACAATAATAGAACTGGGGATTACAAAGCCTTTGCAGGCATTGCAGCCAAGTGGCCACACAGGAAAGTGATACAGGGGCAGGCGCTCGTGTAACGTGAGGGGAAGTTATTCAACATTCCTGGAGGAAGCACAGGACCAGCACAGCTCAGCATCCAGACAAATATTCCTGTCAAGCTGAAAGGGAAGATAATGCTGGCTGCCATTTTGCATTGTTCCCCCTCCGTGAAGTTTTGCTGATTTTGCTCTCCCGAGCCCGGCTTCGGAATAACGGCGCGGCTAAAAATAACCTCACATTTGGGCCTTAAAATGTCTCCGTGACACAAGGTCAAACACTAATGGGCATTTCCTACTCCCTAACCTTTGTAGCAGGCAGGAGGAAAAGTGTTCAAAAGGGGCATTGCTACAGGGGTCAACCTGAAACATTTGACCCTGAACCGGTTTAGTTCCTAAGTTCTCCATCCAGGAGAAGGTCTGTGAGACACCAGTTTTCTGCACGCTGAATTTCCCTCTGTGCTATTTATAACTGTCCCGATGTTTCACTGTGTAATAGCAGTGTTTGCAGATGCCTGTACAATCAAACCCTCCCCAGCTGGGCTCTGGGAGCCAGGTCCTGGAAAACAGAGCCCATGATGCAGAAAGGCCTCATCAGCCTGGAGGGTTTTGGTCTGCAAATTGCTGATGTCCACTGGAGTGGCTGGGAGTCAGGATGCCTGTGGTCTGATCCACGGCCCTGCTGCTGTGCTGGGTGGAGGTTACAGAGACTCACTGCACTTGTGAACCTCAGTTTACCACTAGGATCCTGAAATGGTGGGAAATTCCCTCTTAAATGCACATTTCTCATAATATTACACTGGGTTTCTTTGGAATTGAAAGGGCATTGAGGAGTCATTCTCTTCTTCTCCCTCGGAGGTACATACTGCATATATTTTTCGTATACTGGTCTCTTATCAGAAATTAATTGCAAGAAGAATTCTCTGTTATACCATCATCAGTACATTCAGCGTTCAATAGCTCTGGCATTTTCAAGTGGTTCCTGTGCTTCCTCAATAAAATACTCCTGTTTTCCTGTTTCTGACCATGGAAAAAGTGAATTCAGGGATGATATTGAACAATACACCTAAAATACTGATATTTCCCCCCCTGCCCCTCTCTGTACAGAGGTCTCTTGAAATGAAAACTATTATCTGCCCATTCTCTCTCTTTAATCTTCGAGTACTTAATTTCTTGGTTCCCTCAATAGTATGCACAAGCCTAACTCCCCAGTCTGCCCACAGCTACTGCCTTTCAGAAGCTCTACCTTCAACCCAGTCTTTTACTTTGGAGACCCTGCATGACTTGGAGATATTCTTCCCTCTTGGCTTATCATAAAAGTGATTCTTCCCACTCATTCTCTTTTATATTTTCATGCTGCTTCATCTGGAATGCAAATATGTACCAGGAGCCCAAACCTTCCTTTGAATTCCCCAGTATCATGCAAAGGGTGGTCAGAATTGGTTTTCAGTGGATAATGAAGTTTTTGACTAACTGACTTTTTTTTGTAGAAAATGTTGTGAAATCTGCATGGCTTCATCTTTTACATGAAAAAATAAGAAACCAAAGAAAGAAATATTTCTGGGCCAGGAGGAGGAAAAAATCTAAACAAACCAACAAACAAATCCTTGAGGCTTGCCGAGTTTGTTTCTTCTCCAAACCGACATTTCTTCTCTTTGCTTTCATAGATGTGTTTTTTCTGTCTATGTTTCTTTTACCTGTGTGGGACATCTTTTCTAAGGCTTCAACATGTAGTTCAGGTCAAAAGGGAGTCACTGACTACTGCTGCATTTCCGCAGATTATTCTATTTAACTTCTCAGTAACTACATGTGCCAGGATGTGAATTAATCCACGCTAAAGCACTTTGGGTTTCCTCAAGTGTAAAACCATCCATAGAAATCCAAACTCTTCTGTTCCCTGGTGATCAGCATTGAAAAATGCAGGGAGTCTAGTGGGATTTAAGTGATTTATGAAATACAAACCCCGATACCCTGTGGTGTGCACGGAACACATTTTCTCAGCCTTGGGAGCACGAAGAGCACGGCTCTGCAGATTTTGGCAGTACAAGGAGAGAGGGATGAGGCTGATTCCCCAGCTCACCTCCCAAACCAAGATCTGCCAGCTCAGGGCAGGGCTGTGGGGAGGAAAAACTGAAACAAGCAGCCCCATCCAACAACAGTGTGAAGAAGAGGCTCCTGCAGGTGCAGGCTCTTCTGTTCCTGCCTCTGTGTGGGGCACTATGATCTTGTTTTGCTTGAGACTCCAAAGACTCAAAAGTTAGCTCTGTACAGGGCTCCCAGAGAATGAATAAATTCAAAATGACATGCCCTGCATCCTGAGGGGTCATACCATTATGCACAGCATTTTGTGCAGAACATTCATTTCTGATGAGGGCTTTTATTGATGGCATCATTAGTATCTAAAGAGAGAGGGAAGATTGATTTGCTTTGACAGAGCATCAAATATTCCTGTTAGGGTATAAACATATTTCATTTGCCGTGCAGAGAACTGTAGAAAAACTAAAAATTAAATTATATAAAAAGTATTTGTTAAAAGGTCGGAAAAAATGCTTGGAACCAGATCTACTCATGTTGAAGGTAAGTTTGCAGTTTGGAGCACAAAATACTGAATGAAATTATTACGCTGATTTTTCGCTCATCTGATAAAGAATAATTCTGATACAACTGAAGAAAGAAAATCTGAGTTTGTTTCAAACTGTTGCTACCTCATGAGAAATGACTCCCTCACGCACTTCTAATTTTATCTTTGTATCATGACAGGATGAAGGTTTTAATATTTGCGTTGTGACAGTAGGCTTTTCATCCTACTATTAGTACTTTGAATAATTTGGTTCTCATCCCGAGCTGTACATCATAGTTAGTTTTTCTATGTCAGGATCTTTTCCTATCATTTCCAAGCAGTCTGGGAGTTGGATGAGGTGAAGAGAGAAGGATGTACATCTGAGATGAGAATATCAGGCAAAAATTTGGGTACATTTGCTCTCCTAGCCCAGCTTTTTCTCAGCAGTGATATCTGCTGTAAAAGCTGCTGACAAGGTGAGTGCGCAGTTGGATTAAATGTGAGCTTGAAAACTGAATTTCTACATTTGAAACTGGGTTTCATGAAAAGATGTAAACCTTCACTCAGGCCTGTGGGTTTTATTTCACAGATTTGCATTAGGCAATGACTCAGAGAGCTCAGGAGACCTTGGGACTGACACTGACCCTGCCCTGAATTATCTGTTTTTGCCTTTTAGTGCCAGGCTGGAGTCTCAGCCCAGTTGCTCTGCCCAAACCAATAAAAGCACCATAGATTTCTTGGGTCAGATTTACCTCAGTAGAGCAGAGCAACTTTTAGAAATCTGTGACTAGATTTGTCCTACATTTTATAGGAACTAACTGGGCCAGGAGAGTTTTTCTTTCAGTCACACTGCACAGAAGCACCTGAGACATTCAGGTATGCAAGCCCTGGTTATTTTCTGTCAGGACTTCTTGCATTAACATCAAAAGACTATCCTTTAGCATCAGTTCCTGTTTTTCCCATCTGTGAAATGAGTAGAGCTCCCAGTCTTTTGTAGTCCTGGGTTTTGGGGGTTTATAAGTGATAAATTTCATGTGAATTATCCTAGTGTGGAATATACTATTTCTCTAAAAAAAAAGAAAAAAATAAAAGCACTACTTATTTAGGCATGTCGAGGCAGTTGTTTGGGTTGTGAAAGAAATTGCTGTCTTCAAAAGTGGATTAATGGCCCTTGGGGCTACACAGAGAGGATGGTGGGGAGGCGACAGGGGGTATATGCCAAGACTGAGAAAAATATACATTAAAGTTGTGCTGAAAATGCCTGAATTGATGTTTTCGTTTGTCCTGCCAAGATTCTCCTCGGATTTAATGAGCACACATAACTCGTGCTGACTTGAATTGTCTGTGAGCAGAAGCCATCGTGTCATTTTCACCACATCTCTTGTCCAGGGAGAGCAAGAGCTGCTTGCTGTTTCGGGATGGTGCTGATGGGCAAAGTGAGTGCATTTAGCAGCTCTTGCTCGTGATGTTTTCTGCAGGGTTACCTTCTTTTGGGCAGGGGTCTTTTATTGATGGGGAAATCTTGCAGCCAGGTCCACCTGTTGACTCCAACCAGTTCTCCCAGTCAGACAAACCCTAGGAGTTCCCGGTTTGCTCTGCAGTGGCTTTGACACCTCTTGGGCCAGCAAGAGGTGAGGATAAGTAACACCAGTCAAAAGATCCTCAGCACAGTGCAGTATCAATGCCTCTGGGCAAATTGGATCATAGGTTTGATTCCTGTGTGAGCTGCCAGTGAAACCTCACCATGGCAGTTTTTCCTCAGATTTTATATTAAATAGCATATATCTTATCTCCTGATCTCCCTGTGAAACAGCAACGGGGAAGAGGGTTCAGGATCAATCTTGTGCTTCATGAGAATGACCTGCCAATACTCCTTTGCCAGATCATTCTCACGTATTTCAAAACAAAACAGAGCACAAACTCCTACCAGTGAAGCACTTAGACTGAGTTTATCCCCGGGGAGATGATGAGAAACAAACAACACGTGACAGTGGCTAATCACATTCTGCAATACATCACTTGAAGCCTCTGAGGCACTGCAGCAGAGGGCACAGCATTCAGAACGGAATAGAATGGCTTTGATCTGGGGTTCATTCTGGGTTATGCTGTGGAAAGAAAGCCCCAGCAAGCCTCAAACAAACCTTGCTCTGTTACAAAGATAAAAATGACTCAAGCGTTCACACTGAATTTTATGAACAAGTAGCTCAGTAGATTCTAGGAACACGCCCAACCTGAGTGGCAGGGTTACAAGCACATCAGTGGCATGATTACGTGCAAGAGTTAAAAGCAAATTAGTAATTTGCAAATTTTCCAATAAATCATTACACATTAATTATTTTGTATGACCATAAACTAGATCAGTTAACTGTTCATATTATTATTCATTCATTCATTCATTTAGTACTAATTGATTACTTCACCACTTGCAACTAGAACATTTCACGTGCAGTCAGTGCACCGGGACCAACGAAAACCTTCAGTGACAGAGTTTGAGAGGGACAGAGGATGCTGTGGGAGAACACCTCTGGTTGTCTTATCCCACCTGCTGCTCAGAGCATTTCCAGTCACAGCAAGAGGCCCAGGGGCTGGTGGAGTTTTTAACCTCTCCAAGGGTGGAGATTTTCCAGCCTTTCTGGGCTCCTGCTGCGGTGTCTGACCACCCTTCTGGTGCAAAGTTCCTCTCTTTTATCTAGTCTGTACATCCCATGCATTGGTTCTTTTGTTTAAAAGACACTTTCTGCCTTCTCTTCTTTATACCTCTACCACAAAGCACCTGGGGAAGGAATTATGAAGCCCATAGGAAAGCCAGGCTCTGGGAAATGACTGATATTTGCCACCTTTCAAGGCTGTCTGCACGATACTCCGCAGCACGTAGATTAGGATTCTCCCTCTAAATCACTTTTATTTGAATGGTTCTAATGTCAGTGCAGTTGTCACGTGGTGATGCACTCCAATTAAGTGACTGATGCTTCACCAACAATGTTATTCCAACAAATTACTGACTGGGCCAGTGCTTTCCAAAAACCAGTATAGTTTTTAAGATCCTTAAAATACCAGGAATTGTATTTTTTGAAGGATACCTGGTATCCTTAAGATTCCAGAAGCTCTCTTTGGGAATTTCATGTTTGTCCACCGCAAATATTACTCCTTTTTTCCTGCCCTGTGGCAGTGGCTCTTGACCTTCAGATTCCTTTGTGGCCAGAGGTTTGAAAGGTTTCAGTCCAGTCCACGCCTGTGGAAAACGTGCTGTACCCTGGAGGAGGTGCTGCCCTTGGTACTCCCAGGATTTCGTACCAACTGCGACTTTCATCTTTCCTCTGCCTAACTCCGGGATGCTCAAAGGTGGGAAAACACGGAGAGAGAAGAGGCTGCGGCAGGTGAGCAGCAGCTCTCGGGTGGGGAGGGAGCCCTGGGCTGGGTCTGGGCTGCGAGGGGAGATAGATGGCAGGGCAAAGAGCGAGGAAGAGCCCCCATTTCCCACCGCTTTCATCTGACCCGCTTTCCTTTCTCACATCTCCATGTGTGGGGCAAGGAGGGTGAGGAGGGGAGGACGAGGGTGGGAGTTCCCTTCATGCTCCAGCAGTGGTGCTGAATGTGAGGGGAACAATAGTTGGTCTGAATCCAGGCGTTCCCTTGGGCAGGGGCTGCTCGGGGAGGCAGCACAGACCTGCGGTTCTCACAGGTGCCATTCCCAGCGGCTGGAATACCTGCAGGGCATTTGGGAACCCAGAGGGAAGCGGTAATGCGGTTACAGCTGTGGCCTCAATTCCATCCTCTGAGTTTTCAGGGAAACAGGTTTTTTTTTTTTTTTTTCTCTACCTCTGAATCGTTTTCGAGATGAGGCTTAACACTCAGCTGTCAGGATGTCACCTTCCTTTCTCAAATGACAGCCTTCGTTTCATCTGAAGCGCTGGAAGCTGCACTCACCTTCATGCACTCAAAAAACCCCCTCCAAGCCCTGAGTATGGTCACAGGAAGAGACAGGTTCCACTGCAAAGGAAATACTTGCAGTCAGCTCGCTGGTAGTTGCACCACAAACCGCCTGAGCACCGCGCTGCCTCCTTCCCTTACCAGCTGTGATTCAGAGGCCCCGAGCTGCAGACAACTGCTCCGGAAAAATGCAGGGGCAAGCATCCTCTCAGCACTGGAGGCAAGGGCAGCCCATGGTTCAGCACCAGAAATAATCCCTGCCCGCCTCTGCCTGGCAGCAGGCAAGTTTTTCATCAGCTCCTCTCCTCTGTTTTCCATTTCTCAGATAAACAAGCTTGATTCCGAGGGATGGGTTGTGATTCACGTGGGGAAAGACCATGCAAAACCAGGTTATGTTTTGTAACATCTCAAAATAACTAGTTACTGCAATTTACATTATGCCTTTTCTGCCGGGGGAAAGATTTTGTGGTGAAAATGATTTTACAAGGGCTATATGTGATTTTCTCGGGCTCAGACTAGAACACAACAGTCTGAATGTTGTCAAAACTGATTTGGACTGCCCAGGCAGCCTCTCACCAGCAGGATGGGCTCAGGTAGCTAATAATGACCTGTGTCTTGAGATTCCAGTAGTGTCTTCCTCCTGATAAGAGCAATATAAGATCAGTCTTCTCATGGAGCCACAGCCTTTGGCTCCAGCTGTCATTGTAATTCGCCAAAAACGGGAGCAAAATTCTTGGTGAACTTAATTTGAACTCTTACAGGTTTCATTTGGGTCAAGTTCAATGGCAAGTCAGCTAAATGTTATTTAAGTCTTGATTGTTTGTTCCAGCAGAAACACGGGGTGGAAAAGAGCTGCACCCTGCTAGCAGGTGGCTGGTGAGGAGAGGCATTTCCTTTTAGAGGTCCTGCCCTTGTAGAGACTGATTTACACCTCTTGCATCCCTTCATGGTCTCCTCATGTCTTGGTCCATCTCTGCAGACCAGCTCAGCCTCTCTGAGGAAGAAGCTTCTGGGAGGAGCAGCTCCTCTTCCACCTGAGCTGTAAAGCCCAACATTTTGTGCTAGGCCAGCCTAGGAAGCCCCGAGGTAGGAAAGAAAGTGTTTTCTGTTCTTCCCTCCTAACCTCTACCTACAGCATGATTCTGAATGAATAATACTGCCCTTGATTTTTATCGTGTGGGGGTTTTTTTCTTTTTTTTTTTTCTTTTTTCCTTTTTTTTTTCTTTAAAGAGGGACTTTTTCTTTCCATTCCTCTCCTCTCCCTACTTGTTATTAAGGAAAAAGATGCAAGAGAAGGGCTGTGGGTAGATAAGTGTGTGATGCAAAAATCCAGCTCTAAGATAGCTATCTTTTTGGGAGGGGCTTGTGAGGAAAAATTTTTTAAAAAACCCCACGTGCAAAACAACGCCTTCGTTTCTCTTGGGGCCTTTTGCATTATTTGAGATGAGTGCTTTGGCTCAGTTTGGGCAGGATAGTTTGCGTCTGTGTACACGGATCAGGGGAACACATTATGTAACAGCGCAGAGACCTTGCCTGCTTGCCTGCTTGCACGAGACAGTGGATTCTTCAGCTCCTACATCACTCCCAGCTTAGTCAGACATACCCTGCAGACAGCAGACTGCTTAATGTGTTGCTGTTGTTTTGATTTCGAGGCTCTGGGGCCTGGCTCTCAGCTGGCTTGGACTGAAAAGGGACAAACAACAGACCCAGATAACTCAGAGGATGCAGGGAATAAAGGACATATATGTGTTTTTAAGGATACGGATTATAGGGGAGGAATTGCTGATACGGCTGTGAACTGCTGTGATATATTTAGAACCTCGGAGTAAATCTCCAGTTCACTGAAGTCAATAAAAATATTGCTGCTGAATTCACTGGAAACAATTCTTCTGTCCTCTGTCAGAGGAAAGTATTAGTTGAAAATATACACCAGCAGTGCTTTCACATCTGTGTCCCCAGGGACTAAATGACACTGTACTTCCATAATGCCCACGTACAGGCATACATCTTTCCAAAGATGCTGTCGTGAACCCTGAAAGCCCTGTCTTTTCTCTTCTTTTCTCAGCTTCCAGGTCAAGTCCTGGGTCAGGTCATAGGTGTTACCACTGGGGAGGAGGAAGGAAACGTGTCCTTCTCACTCCAATCCAAGCAAGTTTTTGTGTAGGAGTGGAGTGTTTTGGGGTTGGGTTTTCTTTTGTTTTGTTTTGTTCGGCTTTGTTTTGTTTTGTTGGGCTGGTGGGTTTTTTGCAATGAGTTATGTTTTCTGTTCTATTTTAAAAACAACGCAAAGCGCATGTAAGCGACATACACAGCCACCTTCAGCTTTACCAAAGCTCTCTGCAGCAGAGGAAAGGCAATAGTATTACAAATGAGCAAATGGCATTTGGGAGTATTTTATAAATACCTGAGTTCTTTGGATTTGTCTGAACCAGACTCCAGAGATTGGTGTGTTTCATAATCAACATCAAAATAGTTTTAGTATCAGTCACTTGGATGTGGCACTCTACTCTGGCTTTGTCTCCTGTGGTGTCTTCTTGGGAAATATTAACTGAACTGACTTTGTAATTTTTCCATGGCTGCTCTCTCTGCAGGATGTGCCCTGTGCCAGATGGTTGACTTGAATGAATTCTCTTTACATAGTTAAAAATCACTTTCTTTTATTATTCATGACTTGTTTCTTCCATCTCTCATGTTTCTCAGTTTTCTCTCTGCTTCATAGATGGGCAGTCATGCCAGATTGAGACGAGGCTGTTATTTTATCTTATATTAGGAAACCATGTTGAGGCAAAAAAAGCATGTCAGAAGGACAGAGGGCATTTTCTCAGATTCCAGCTAGGTTAACTCCCAGTGTCCGTCTTGTAAGAGGATGTAGAGAGCTGGTTTTCATAAAGTAACCATACTGTCACTTTGAGGCTGTCTCCAAGGTTTTTTTTTTTATTGCCTGCAAGAAGTGAATAGGAAATTGAAAATAAACTGCATGGGAATTTAAGGAATCTGTAATTTTTTCAGTTCAACTCTTGAGCTGTGCAGAAGTACTCCCAGCATACGTGAAAATCATAATGAGTCAGTGTCCTTCAAGATGCGGCACCTACATTGATTAGAAAGACCACAAAGCTGGCCTGATGAAAAGATTATGCACTCAGTTGCACATGCAGTACAACTAGGTATTAAAAATCAGGCTCTGAAGTATTTGTTAAAAGCTGAGCTAACTCCATTCATGCCAAATGCCCTGATTTTCCTAGGACAGGGATCTATTGCTTTAAGTTTATATTCAATATAAACATCATATGCAATAATAAATCTTAGGAGCACATGCCCTGATTATTTGATTTATAATTTCATTTAGTGTAATGCTATTCCATTTCATTCCATTCTCGTATTTCTCGTTCCTCTGTAACAACCTTGTAAAAGTGACAGGGAGGCTCAGATCTTTGCCCAGCAAACAATATATATTATTTGCTACATGAAAGTGGTGCACAACTCTCTTAAATGTTCCCTAGCAGACTCCTATTGCATTCCACAATGTGCCTGCACTTGAACCACCTCCATTCATATCAGACTCTTTTTATCCCAGCACACATTGAGCAAGCTGCTCTGAAGCTTAATTCTCCTGACCCTTCAGTGCAGTCGGATATTGTCACCTAATCCCCTTTTTTTCCTTCTGTCCCATGTGTGGTTTTGACTTCTTTCTCTTCTCAATTCCTTTTTCCTCTTCCCTTTTTCTTTCTTTCTTATTCTATAAGCCTCTCTCCAGGCTCCACATTCCAGAATTCATCCTTGCATTAGGGCTGCAATACAATGCTCTCCCAGTGTTAAAGGATTAGACATTAAGGAGACTGTGGCAACTCCAGCCTCACTCTGTGCGCAGGGGGAACACAAGGGGATGGAGGAGCGCCCGCTGAAGAGGAAGGAGGCTGAGAAACAAGGGGGGAAAACGGCATCTTAGCAAAACCAGAGTGGGTGACAAAGAGGTTTGTGTGATCCAAAGTAACACTTTCTGCTCAGTTTAACACTCTGGGCTGTTTCTGGAAGGGAGCAAACCAGCTGGAAAGCAAAGTGCTGCACATTGCACGGGCACTGGTACATTAAACGCAATTTTTATTTTAGCAGCCATCTCTGGGAAATGGCCAGTTTGAAGTTTGTCACGTGGTGGCATGCCATTCCAATGCATGAGGTGACACTGTTGTCTGAAATGCCAAGGTTAATCAATAGTGCCTAGATTTTTTTTTTTTTTTTTTTTAAACATAGATAATTGTGCCTCTGACTCCTAGATTTCTGAAGTTCATACTACTCCCAGAGCAGGGGTCTGGGGTTTCCCAAATATTTTCTGCAGGTTGCTTTTCATATGTTTTCATTTTTCTGAAGAAAATGACCTTTGTTCAATGCCTCATCTACTTTCATTATTGGATTGGAAACAAATTACTGAATTGGAGAAAAAGATGTAATACTTTTAGTACACACGGGTTCTGACAGTGTAGAAACCCCTATTTTGATGAAATTAAGGTTAATTTCTTTCTTTGCCACCACTTCACCCCTGCAGAAGCAATTCCGTGAAAGCAAATTTAAGGGTATAATCATGCTTCATTTAAATCCATCGGCGGTCTCCAGAAGCTATTAAAGAATTAAATTATTGAGATGGGGGGGGTCATTCCTGAGGCGCGCAGACCTATTAGCGGGGTAAGCAATTGTCCATTAGAATCTGTAGCATGACTCACAAAAACCCTGTAGAGGGGTCCTTGCTTTCCACCGAGGTTGTTTTGGTATTTGTTGACGGGGTGGGAAAACGAGTTTGAATTAAGCAAAGTTCTGCATTTTGCATGGGAGGCGGCGGGAGCTCGTGGTCATCCTAATCTATTACGGAAGTGAGGCCTGCAGCCGTGGGCCAGCTGCCGAAAAAGTTTTGTCACCCAGACTCATGAGTCTCACCCTTGTGGCTGACAGTTTCATTGTTCCCCAGGAACGTAAGTGTCATGGGAGGTCATGGCTGCGTTATTATTATTCAGCTACATTTGAATAAATGTACTTGGCTCTGTAAAGAATGCTACGGGCCCACTTACCCCGCTGTACCCCACAGCCATGTGGTGAGGCTTAAAGATTGTAAAAGTGCTTTGAGTTCCTTGGAAGGGAGGGAAAAAAAAAAAGGGCGCTACATGAATGCAACAGATTCCCATTTGTTCATATAGCATCTGGTCCCGCATCAGTGATGTTATGATATACGGGATCAGACCTGGAGTGCTGTACATGTGTTGGATTATTCACCAACATAAACGGAGATACGGCCCCAACCCCAAGGTCTCTGCAGTGTAAAGAGCTGGCCTGGCAGCCTACCAAGCACACCTTCTGCAAGGCACTGAGTGGGCTTTTTAGCACCAGGCAATTAGGGGTGAGGATTGAGACGTGGAGCAGGCAGGGGAAAAAGGCACAGGCTGAGCACTGGGAAGATGGGCAAAATCCGTGCTGTGGGAAGAAAGATTCAAATCTTGAAATTAAGGGTTGTTTTGGGTGCAGCAGCGATGTTTTGCACTGTACTTGCAGGCTTTTCTTTTTCTTGTGAAAATACGCTATGAGATTTTGATGAGAACTGGAGCACTAGCATTGAGACAGCATCATTTTAACAGTGAGCAAATGCTTAATTAAGTGAATAATTTTGTTGGCTAGTTTCTCACTCTGTATTGCCTGGCCCATATCAATGAAGTTTTGTGGTTTCTGGTGCCTTCTTCAAGCTGCAGATTTTTGAGATAAACATATATATATATTTTTTTTTTTTCAGGAAGGAAGCAGACTTTGGAACAAGACAGACATTCAAGCCAGTTGCACGTGGATACTATTCTGTCAGCGGGGTGCAGTTTGCTGCCTACCTGCTTCAAGGCCAGGCCGTGGTATTCTCCATCCTACGGACTCTGCAGTGGTTTTCAGTCTTTCATCTCCAAAGTGCCGCAGGAATTGGAAAATGGAAAGTGGGTAAAATCTGGCATTGCCACTAAGACAGCACGTACAATTGCTCCACACAATGAGAGTCAAGGCTTCGGTTTTCCACGTAGAGCTTGTGTTTTTTGTGGCTAATAAATGATATGTTGGTGGTGTTCACAAAAGCTGCAAGAGCACAGACCCTGTGTAACAGCCCCCCAAAAATAAAAATGCTTAGTGTGACAACGTAATTTTGCCCACCTGTTGCCCAAACTGTCAAAAGGAAACACGTCTCTTATTTCGTTCCGAATAAGATGTAGTATGTTTGTGGTTTGGGAAATGATGGCTTGATTCTCTGTCAGTTGAAACAGCTGGCTGGCTGGGAACCAGAGCTGCGGCTGAGACATCCAGGTACCTGCCCTGGCTTTCAGTCTCAGGCAGAGGAATCTTTGCTGGCTGCAGTTGGATATTTAGCAGTCTAGCTGGGCAGGACATCAGTTTGAACCCATTATAACTTTGAAATGGCAAATGTGAAGAAAGGATGGGGCTGTTGAGGATTCAGAGGTAAGGAATAGAGGAATGAACAGGTTGAAGTTTTTTGAGAAACACGTGTTTGTCCAGATATTCCTCACATGTGCTGTTCCAAACTATTGTTGAAGAATTCAATAAGCTTAGTCTGTGTAAATTACTCTTTTTTTGGTGCAAAAATCTGTTGACCAGACTCGTCTCCCATTTCTTCCCACTGCTGGGAGCCCTGTATCAACCACACAAAATTCTTTAATGTCCTCCCATTTGCCTTCCCTACCCAACCCTTTCATCTCCTCATGCTCCTTTTCCTGCTTTCTATCCTGAGGCTGGTGGTGGTGGAGGAAGTGGTTTGCCATTTTCCAAGGCTAAAATGAGGCCCTCTTGGGGATCAGTCATGCCATAGATGGAGCTACCTGGTGGAATTTGACAAAGTTGCTTGCTTTGTACATTTGCAAAACCAAAATTGTATGGCCTTGTGAAAACAAAAGTGGAAGGTGAATGATTGAGCAAGAAAGGCTAGATTCTGATTTAGTTTAAACCTTCTACATACAGGTTTCCTATTTTCCCAGTTTTTCCGAGCTGTTAAAATTTTAGGGAAAAAAAATTCAAGCTAGAAAAAGAAGAAAGTGTCCGTAGTCTTTGCTTTGCTCAGGACCTAACCACTCTTGAAAGATCTGGTCCTACATTAAAAAAAATACCAATGAGCACTTAGGCCCCATTCCAGTTATGACTTTTTTTTTTTTTGTGCTATCTTCCCAAAACAAGAAAATAAAAAGGAAAAGAAGAACAACTAGGTGGAGAACTACTCCCAGATGATAATAAACTGACTCAAAAAAGTTGAGAACAAGCTGGATCAACCCTCTAACAGATGGGAGTCTTTACTGTTTTACTCTTAAGAGACACTGGTAAATCATTTGACATTATTAAGGACACCAACCACAAAAAGGATCTGTAAAAATACATGTTCCCAACTTTTCATCATCTGGGATTCTGTAGCTGTTAGTGGTCCGTGAGTCACTGCTGATATTTAAATGTTATATATTCATTTGGATAGGTGCATAGCTGCAACCTCCAAGAATGAAATAATTGCCACCCTTGTGAAAAAAAAAAGATGGTTTCCTGTGCTGACATAAGTATTCGAAACATCTTTCTTACTTGAAGCAGATCTTTTAGGTTGTAATCATAGATACAAAGCACAGTAGAAGTATCAAGTCTGCCTCACCACTGTATTGGCCTGGCTTTATTCAGCTGAAAAAAGCTGCAGTTGCACCAGCATAAAAGGGAATATTTTGCCCACCGAGACAACTCTGCATTGCCTCGTGCCCTGCTTAGTCATTTGCAGCACACCAGGGAGATGCACAGAGCTCTGTGTCTGATTTTGATTGTGGGATTTTGGTAGATGTTTGTGGTACTTTAAAAGACTCCTCAGTGTGGTTGGCAGCAGGGAACCCATCCCACCATCTCTGTCGGATGCTGGAGCTGCTGCAGGGTAATTTGCTGTCTAAAAGTGGTATTTGCTAGTGGAGATGGACTGGGATTTCTTAGAGAAGTCCAGGTACTTTCCGACATGTCTCTCCTGGTCAGCATCTGGAATTCAGGATTGAGACAGGTCTAAAGGCAGCTGTGGAAATAAACATGAATGGGGCATTAGAAAACATGATATTATCATTTCTTGTTTTGTGACTTTTGGAAGCAGAACTTAATAGGCAAGAGACATAATTTTGTGTAATAATTCTGGTTCAAGTTCTGATGAGTAACATTTTTACATGCTTTTGCCAAGCAGAGGAGGAGTAGGTTCCCACAAAACTTAGTGTCTCCCAGTTTCTTTACATGTGGGTGCCATCTGTATTTGCTCCCAAGTAAATGGGCAGAATGGCATTTCAGTGGCTTCCTGCAAATGTCCAAAGTTCCCAAGCAAATTCTTGAACCTCAAAAAAGAAAAACAAAAAGGATGGACAGCTGAAAAACAAATGAGATGTCTAGAAAGTCAGAAGTTGATTCAACATTTCCTATTCATGCACACAAAAATGACAGCTTAATACATTTTTTCCCTAAAGAGGCAAGGGTTTAGTGTGCAGTATCCCCCTAACCACTCAGCACTCTCCAAGCATAAACTCAGCAAAGCTTATATAAACTAACTACAGAGCCTCACAGCTGCTGCAAAATTTTGTGGGACAAACTCATTTGGTTTAAGTGGGACAAAAAATATGAAGGTCAAAACTGGGGCTCAGTCTGGCCCTTCCCTTTTCCAGATAATGCATGGAGCCTTTCTATTTGCCTGACGCACTCTGAGTCTTCAGAGTGGAAGTGCACCCCATCCTTACCAAGTTAAGTGGTTTATAAAGAGAGAAACACACCATTTTATCACTGAAGTGAAAATGTATGGGAGAATAACTGTTTTGAGTTACTCTTAAGCTGTGAGATTCCTGGCTGATTCTTTTACTCTGAGCTGGAGTTGTCAGCAGGTTGTCTTATTGTTCCTTTTGCTATTTAACTTGAGAGACTCCATCTAAAATGCAGTGCCTGTGTGTGTGCATAAGCTAGACAAATAAATATCAATCATCTCCCAGATGGTGATAATATGCCCCATGGGAATGGAGCATGGACTTGCTCTGACACTTCTGCCTGTGTTCACTGCATTTCTGAGCTCTCCAAAATGCAGCACCCTTTGTTCATCTCAAATTGTGCACTCCGTTACCCTTTTGCTGGTGTATTTCCTGAATATAGCTCCCTTTGTACCTGGGTGTCTTCCCCCTCAGAGCCAGGTCTTTCAAATTTTGGAGCTTGATGGTTTATTTGATCCTGTTTTTAGGCAGATTTCATGGGTCTAATTTTGAGCCTGTAATCTCGAACTTTGAGCTAGGCATCCCTGCTCCTTGTGAAACGAGCGAGGGAAGCAAACTGCCTCAGCCTGGGCCTCATGGTGGTGAGATCTCTGAGCAGAGAGACTCCTTTGCTGGTCAGGAGGAAATGACTTCAACTCTGCAGCTCCTTCTCCTGCGTTTAAGTGCTTGACTGGGAGCTGCAGCGAGGTATTTCCCTGAAACCTTTCCGGGAATAAGGTACTTATGTCATTTTCTTGGAAACCGCTGTGGAGATCATTCCTTTCTTTTAAAGTATAGCCAAGAGAGCACTGCCAAACCCTTTCATGCCGTGTTCACAACCCCAGAATAGGAATAGGCCGTTCCCTGTTCTCTTCCCTGGGTTTCGGGCTCATATGGCCCAAGTGCCCTGAGGATCCCCTAACCACTAAACCACACTTGGAGCAGTTTCTAGCCCTTCTGTTGAAGCCATTCTGCCTTGCAGAGAAGCCTGATGAATTTTCTGGACTAGATAAGCCCAGAGAAGGCGTACTAATGATGGGGGTGAGTCCTGCGTTGTCGGCTTTTAGAGGACACAGGTTCCTGCTCCTGCACTCCTGCACGGGTGACTGTCCCCACAGTTTGTAATGAATAGCTGTTGGATGGGAACTCACTAAATTATAGGCCACCTTTCCCTTAGACAGCATCTTAATCCTGGGCAGGAGACTCTGTCTCCATATTCTGGCCTCATGAAATAACCTAGAGTCTTGACACACAAAACTCTAAACTTGGTAGGTGGCCCCCAAGGCAAGAAAGGCCATGGAAGAGCTCATCTTTTACCTGCATTTGTGAAATTCTGCATTTGTGCTTAGTAAGTTTGAGCCCTGAGGTCTGTTTGTAACATGTAAGAGGCAATTCTTCCAGTTATTCTCCTCTAACTTTCTAATATTTCCAGAAAATTATAGTTCATAGATACGAAGCGAAGACTGAATATAAGAGGTGTGAGACAAATGGGCACGGAGAAGCTGTGAAATTTTTTCCTCCATTGTTGTTTTTTGAGAATACAAAGCCAGGAGCAATGTATGCTTCTGCTGATTATTGTTTATATGTGACAATTGACTGCACAGGCAGGGAACACCTGGAAAATTCACTGATGCATCCATTGCGTGGATGTTTCTGTAACCTGAAGATTAATGTCTAAAATGCCTTTGCCATAAGGAGGAAGGCAGCAATTCCTTTTCTCTGTTTTCAATAAAATCCAGGCTTTTGGACTATACAAAAAGAAATATGTTTTTCACAGTTTTTATGAGAGATTATGAAATGTATTTCCCATTATCTAGATCATTCAGCCATCCTGTGTTTATGCAGGGAGATGAAAAGGGGAGATTAATCAGTGAATGTAAAGATACTCAGTCAATAAACCTTGCATTTTATATCTGTGTTAGTAGCTCTGCTACCAGCAACCAGATTTCTTTTTCTATTGTATTTTCTCATTTAGAGGAAACAAAATAGCTAATGTTAGCTAATGATTATTTTAAGAGAAAACCAAAGCTAGTTGATAATTAATATAAAACAAGCGGCACTGCCTTTTAATTTTCATTGATGGGTCCATCCTTCAATGCGTGTAAATGACACAGCTCAAGAGTGAAGCTGTCCTAATTTCTATCAGCTGAGGGCCCGGGTTATCACACGTAATTAAGTAACAAATTACTTGCATTATAACTTTAAATGAACGGATGAACGGAGTTTTTTGGGTTTGGTTTATTTTGTTTGGTTGGTTTTTTTTTTTTTTTTTTTCCCAGTTTGCCACATAACTTCAATGCAAAATATGAACAGAGCACTTGCAAAGAGGAAAGAAGGGGTGGCCATGAATTTCACTCAGAAAGAGACTGCAGGTAATAAAAGTTGAAGTAAAAATATAAGAAATAAATTAAATAAAAATAAATTTGCTTTGAAGTTTCTTCTCATGGAATAAGGAAAATGGTACCTAGCTAACTTAGAAAATAATAGAAAGCACTAAAAATTTGTTGCTGTTATTATTATCACCACCATTATCTGGGGAGCACTGATGGTTTTTAGTTGCTTTGGCTTTGCATTTCTTTTGCTCTAGTAGGTGAAAGGCAGAAGAGATCCCTTAGGATACAGTGCATTTACTCTGCTACTTCCGAGCAACTAAAGCATTCTGAATCCTGTGAAAACTGGCGGAGTGGGCACGGGAGGAGACTCCTGAAAGCGAAATAAGCCGGTAGATGAAGCTGGTAATTGGGTTGCACGCAAAACAATGGTTGTTTTTACTGGCACGGTATTTGTATCTACCATTCAAGGGCTGCTGAGCCTTGAGGTAGGACATTAGACCTCTCCTGGGGTTCTGCCAATGGCTCTGATTCCTGGGAGGGCTGGCTCAGAGAGGATCATGAGTGGGGTTCATGCCCCAGCCATTTATTCTCTTTCCTTTCCCTGCTTTCCGTGTTACGGGGCGCTGGTTTGCACCGCAGCCTACTACAGAATCATACAGATGTAATATTTTAATGGGTCAAATGGACCACAATTAACCCTTGCCCTGGAGTTTTTCAGTGCAAATGACCTTCCTTTTATTCTGTTAGCCTTTACTGGTGATACAAACTGGCTGCATTTGCTTTGTTTCCGTTTTAACATACGTTAAAAAATTGTTAAAAAAAATCATTAAAAATAAAAACACTGAAAAGCTTTGGTCATGGGGCAATCCCCTAAAATGCTATCAGGCCAATTGCGATTCCCCACTGATGGATTTTTAAAAAAAGCACTCATCCCATTCTTAGTGCTTTTACCACGTGCTTTATTGTCATCAGGAGCAAATGTTTTTAACCACAGTGTTGTACTGCGCCTCACATCTGCAGAATTATAACAATCTACACTGAGAATGAAATCAGGTTCGTCTGACGCAACCTGTTTCCTGTTAAACACACTGAATGACAAGAATTCTCTTTCCTCCCTTTATTTCCCTCTTAGTTGACTCCTGCAGCAAGTGAGTCATTCTTTCACCCAAGACCGAGGTCAGCCTCACTGACCTGGTGCTGCCTGTGTCATCCTGCCTGCCCCTTTTTAAACATAGTGCTCTTGTATTTCATGGGAATCTTCCTGGTCTTCCAAGAGACGTCAAAAATGTGCCAGAGATTTTCCTCAGACGGGTCTTTTGGATTGTTTGGGACAAAATCCATGGCTTGCCAGCTTGAAAGTATTTATCAGTAATTGATGTTCTTTACCTTCCGTTACAGTTACTATCTAACCGGGAAGTACTTTGTCATCCTCAAGTGAAAAAAGTACTTTATCCTCTTTCATTCCAATATTTACTAAGTGTTTACCTCTTCTCCATCACTAACCACGGTATCTTCTTCAAAAACAATTTAACCACTGGAAGCTTTCTCAGTTTCTGAAATACTTCAGAAAATTTATTTCATGTTAGTCACATTTCTTTCATGTGTGGAAATGTCTCTGATGCTTTTAGCTTCCCTTTTTCTCTGGTTTTCATTTTTTAAAATAGGTATGTTGATTGCCATCTAATCTCTGCTTCCTCTATTTCATGCCCTTGGAAGCTACATTATAAATGTGCAAAAAGAAACTCTACATATATATATGTATATATATATATATTTGAGTAAGGTCTCCTTGCTCCATTTGAACATTGCCTTGAAACAACACTGAAAGTCTTCACGTTTTGCTGAAGGCATGCAAAAATTGGAAAAATTGGAAAAATTGGAAAGCTTTTGATCCAGAGAAGTTACTGTGGGCCATTGAGGAATGGAGAATAAGCCTCCCATGCTGAATGTGAGTGGAAGGCACCAAGGATATGAGAAGGGAAGATTAACACTGGAGCTTGCCTGTAAGAGAGCCACAATTGCTCCAGCCTGGTGATTTTGGGGTAAGTTACTTAGATTTGGCTTGGAGAGTGAGACAGCTACTGTTTCATGTGTCTGCTTCACTAAGTTTAGACTATATTTGCCTCTGTTTGCTTTCCTACTTGTGCTTGGAGTGCGTCTATCTGTGCTCTGTTTCGCAGAGCCTGGAGTTTATTTGCCCAAGTTTGCTTTCCACTGCCTTTGGACCGTGTTTGCACTGAGCTCTGTTTCATTCAGCCCGGACTTGCCGGGCCCAGGTTTGTTCCACGGCATTTGGGCTGCGTTTGTTTTGCTTTCCAGAGCCTGGGAAGGTGGCTGTGCACAGCCTGCCCCTGCCCCAGTGTCTGTCTGTCTGTCCCATGCTTGGTCTGAGAGCTGTCCTGGGCTACCCACTCACCTGCCTTGCCCAGTGCCTCCACTCTGGAGTCTCCCAGTTTGCAGTAAGGAGGGATCTGACACAAACCGAGCTGCCTGGCGTGAGGTGTTACATCAGAGCAAAGTTCCCCCCAGATCTGCTACAGGAAAATCAAATTTATGTGGGGCCAGAGAGGGAGGGCCACCAAATTCCCAGCCAAACACAGACATGCTCAGCTTGTGCTGCTTTTAATTAAAACAGAAAGGGGGAAAAAAAATGAACCATGTCCTGTAATGCTTTCTTTTTGAAAATGATGTTAACTAGAAATGCAAATGCTTCTCTTATTTTCCAGGGTTTTTTTCTGTTTGATTGGGTTTTTTTCCTAAATCTGTTTTTCTGCATCTTGACTGGTGTGTTCTGCAGTGATCACATTTCCACATCTTCTGGAGATGGGCATTTGACCCAAATACAGGTGTCCTTTGAGAGTGCTGTCTTGGAACACCTTCGGGAAGTTAAAGACAATTTCTTACCCCTCCCACAAAGAGGAAAAGCTGTTTGCTTTTCACCCAGCATGAACTGACTCCTTGCAGAGCTGGAATGAACTGGAACTCCACGAACAGAATTCCACGGAACTCTGTGACAATCGTCTCAAGCATTTTGTTGGCTTATTAGTTATAACCTTACATGATTTCCCAACATACGACTTCACGTAAAGCGATCATTGCCAGGGTGGTATCTGCTTTTTTTTTGCAAAAACTAAACACAATACCATTTAAAAAAGGAAAGATTGGGTATCAGTTTGGCTGCAGACACCTGTGGGACAAAACACCAGCACCACCCTCGTTTTGGTCTTCCATGACAGAGCAATGGATATCTCAAATACCATATTGAATTTGAATTCCATGTCGAAAAGGAACGTTCTCCACCTCCTCTCCACCTCCTGTGATGTGGAGAACATCAGTCTCTGCCTGCACAATTAATCTCTTGCAGTGGTCACAACCGTTGAACTGGTGCTAAGCACTTGAACTATTCTTCCTACCCCATCAGAAATGGAATGTGCACACAAATTTGGAGCGAAGGCATAAAATTGAATATGCAAACCCCATTTCCGCCCCCCCTCACTGCAGCTATTTCCCCAGCAACAGCAGAACTAGAAATACCCAAGAGAACAACTTAGACCAAGGAGAGGGTCAGGTTGAATAAAGAGAATTACGATGTAATCAGGGTTACTGACAGAGGCTTCAGAGTTAGGCAGCCTTTGGGGCAACTCTTTTGTAACCACTGAGACTGAAGACAAACAATCCTTCAGGTACAGAGAATGTGCCATGTTTAGAAACAACTGATCCTTCCTAATGACCAGGGGATGGATTAGTCAAAGCCTGCCTCAACACAACTATTTTTTGGTCTATAATCACAGTGATCAGTTTTATTTGAAGAAGATAGCAATGCTGGGAAGGCAAACTATTATGTTCTGACTAACATTTGGATTTAGTTGATTTTGGCGTTTGATGTTTGTAATCTTCAGGGATAAAAATTAAAAAAAAAAAATCATAAATTAAAGGGGTTATAGCCCATAGGTTATCTATTATTTGGAGGATTTTAATGTATTAAAAGGCTAAAATTAATAATAGCAGTTGAAGATCTGCAGCCTTTGCTGGACTGATCTCCAGCAAGGTTTCATGATCAGGTTTAGATGGCTTGAGACTGGAAAAATAAGAGGGACTGTGTTCCATACAAAGGATGAAAAAAATGTCTGATTTTAGATTTTGAATGCGTTAAGTAAGTTTTTCATGTTATGAGAAGCAGAAAATCCCAGGGTAGGTATTCAGTAGATTTATTGTAAGATGTAATAAAAGCGTTTTAAAAGCAGGTGAATGAGAGCTTCCTCTTTAGAGAAAGGGAATGTGAATTCTTCCTAACTTCAGATGTCAGCTCAGCTAATAAAAGCCTGCCATTGCTGCAGTATCACGGCCACTTTCTGCAGGCACAAAAGCAGAGTTTTATCAGCTCTCAAAATTACCCGAGAGGAACAGGGAAAAATGAACAGCTGCAAGTGAGGCAAGCCGTGAGAAGATTTTATATTTTCAGTATTTCTGTTCTTATGGAATCCCCTATGTAGTTTTTCCAGTAGTTTGCCATGAAATCTAACTGGGAAGAGATTGGATGGGTCTGGCACACGCAGGTGTTCCTGCCTCTGCCTGCCAGTGCAGGGATTGCCACTTTTCCAGGGAAAGGATGGGCAGGGAAGCCGTGCCGTACTTTGAGAAGAAAAGAGAGGACTGACCTCATCTTCAGGCTTAGGATCTGTTACTTCTCCTGTCCAGGACTCAGGGTTCATTATGTTAATTCAGAAATTTTTTTTTCAAGCTTGTGGACAGTGCGGTTGATTTTGTTGCTTCAGTTAAATGCATAAATGTGCTTGGTTACCTTCTGGAATCACTGGAAAAGAGAAATGTTAAAAAAGTCTGTTTTGGAAAACAGTGGCACAGGTGCTTAGCAATAACTAGCAGAATTGCATCTCAAGTCTGATTTTACTCCTATCAAAGTGTGCTTCCACTGTATCCTGAATGTTTCTTTATGGCCATTTATCAAATCTTCTCCAAGTATATCCTAAAATCTAGTTTTGTTTGCACTTTTATCGGAATCTCTTACTCAGGTGGTAACATTTTTTCCATGCATTTGGATTCGCAGTCCTCATAGCACTGATATTATTCATGAAGAATGAGGTTTTAAGCAATTATTGACTATGTAAGCCCAGCCCTGCCTTCATTGCTGAGGTAACACCCACTGACACCGATTAAGCACATTTTATTTAGTAAAGGACCACTGGAATAGATTCCGTGGGCAGACAACACTTAGCTTGTTTTTTGCAATGTTTTATCTTGGCATGAAGCTCAAGGCTTCTTTCCCAGGCTTGTATCCACCTGTATAAAAGAATTATAGCAATGAAACTCTCCAGAAAATGACCAGACAACCTAGGAAATGTGGTGAGTCCCATGGCTACACTCAGGGAAACATGCTGTGGTGCTTGGATCCATGCTGGATCCAAAGGGGAGCAGAGAACAGCTGGAGGTTCCTATTTTAGGTCTCCATCTTCTAAATAAAAGCCGCTGTGTGGCTGTGGCTATAAATGAAAGGGGCAGGCAATTTAGAAATGTTCTTAGTGCCGCGGGGGGTGAAACGCAGCCCACTGCTGGCATCACCAGAGCCAGCGCCATCCTTCTGTGTTTCTTCTGCATCTCTCCTGTGGCTGAGCCAGGGGCACGCACAGGGCTCTGTCTGGGGTGCTGCCTGTGTGGGGGCACTGCAGAAGGCTCCCTGCTCATGGGCACCACTGGTGTTAATTCAGCCTCTCACACCGACCACCCCAGGGATCAGCCCCTCATCTAGCTGCTGGCAAAATGCCATCGAAGGACTGGAAACGAGGAATTGAGCGTGGGGGAGATCAGTGTTGGCGAGAGTGTGCCATATTCAGGGTGTGTTTTTTAGTAGTTTCTTGTGCAAAGTGCTCTACAAACACATATTAAGACACGTTCCCTCACTGAGTGCTTAAAAGGCAAATAAAGACAATTATGATCTCCATTCTGCACAGAAGCACTGAGGGATTAGCAGAGAGACTAAGAGCATGAAGAAGGTCTGAAAACATGAGCAGAATCTCCAGTCCAATGCCTCAGCCATGATATTTTCTTTTTAGCAGCTATACTTTATCTATGATCAGATTTGGGATTTTATATATACTTTATTTCTAATCAGATTCCCCAGCCTCAAAACCCCAGGAAAGATTTCACTGTGGATGCTTGCTGTTTCACTGAAAAATCATCTGATTTCTGGTTTTTGAATAGAGAGCAAGTGCTGCCCAATGGTTTTTGTATTAGGAGGATATTCTCATTTTCCACATGCTGTCTGGCTCTGGTTGCTGAGATGTTTAGAGAGTGCTCTTTGGAATAAAAAGAAAGGAAAAGAAATAAAAAGAAAGGAAAAACATCAGAGGGGGTTAAACCTGATGATAAGCAAGACTCAGTGCCATGTATGACTTGTCCTCAATGTTTTCAACAGCAAGGAAACAACAAACTACATGAGATCCTAGCTTTTTAGAGACCCTTGGCAAAAACTCTGAGAGCTACAGTTCGTTCTGTGGGGAGCTGGAGCTGGGACATGAGTCCAGGGGTCACTTCTGCTGTCCCCCAACAGTCTTGGTGTTGGCAGCTAAATGATTATTTATGTGCACACAGCACAGACTTTAAATGTCAGTAACATACCCTGGCTCTGTAGCTGGGTACCCATGATAGTTTAATCTTACTTTTTCTTGGCAAGATGAAGCAGGCATCTTGACTGAACAGACAGAATGGAACAACCTATACACTTTTCAGATTTCACAGGAGGGAAAACCCCCCTTGAAACAGCTTATTTTTATTCCTTTTGTTTAGTAATTTATTTTTATTGCCACCTTTCTTTATACCCTTAGACTCAAATAGCTATTGGTTGGGTTAGGTGAACTAATGGTCTAATGGGTCAGAGGATCAGAGACCTTCTGAAGGGCTCAGACCACCCACCCCTCTCCTTTCAGATCTCACAAATTTTAAAAAGATATATTTCTTCAGGCTTTTTTCTTCAGGTTGTTTTCTCAGCTCCCAAAGCTAGGAAGGTCCTCCTTCGATTGACACAAATTATATCCAAAAATCTATTGAAGAATCCTAGAAAACTTGAAACATTCAAATATTTTTTTCTTTTCAAATCTGATGTGTGCTGAATGTATTACTTTGCATGTGCCAATATAACTAGATAAGGGAAACTGAAAATACCCTTTCAATTGGTAAGGATATTTAGAGGGCTATGCAAGCTAAGCTGAAATCCTAGATAGTAAAATTCCTGCTGTTTGGAGTGGAAGAGATTCAGTCTAACTTTTTTTTGTCCTAGAGGATGTTAGGAACTTACCTAGGGTCCCTAATACAACTTTAATTCTTGGAGAGAGAAAGATATATCTAGAAAGTTAGTTTGTCCTGCCATGGGGTTGAAGAGGGCATGTGTGTGTGTGTATATATATATATATATACACACACACGCACATATTTGTATATATGTCTGCATTGAGTTCACAGAAAACCTCTATAAGTGCCCATCACGAGACATGAACAAGGTTTTTAAATTTCCAGCCCTGGAAATGTAGATAAACTGTTCACTTAGGGAGGAAAGACCAGATCTCAGAGCTCCTGACTTTTTTATTTCACGTGATGCTTTGCATGCAAAAGTAAATTTAAATCCCTCAAATACAATTCTGAGCTTTACAAATGTTTTAAATTCTGCGCTTTACAAATTCCTGTAAGGATTCATCTTTTTGCTGGAGGGAAAATTATATGCTCATCCATGAAGAAGAGAGGAAGAGAAGCAGTGGCCTCAAGACACGGGAAACTTTTTCAATTTCTTGATTTTCAAAACAATTTTCAGTTTCTTGATTTAGAGGATTGGGCATGCCCACATATCATAAACACCTCTACTTGCTTCCCTGAATGAATTAAAAGCCAAGTCCCAAATACTCAACCTTGAGAGGCCACAGGCATCACAACCACCCAAGACACAGAGCTCCTCTGGCAGAGCAGCAGTGCCGCTGCGTTCAGCCTTACTCATGTTCATTTGTCCAATCTGTAAAACCTATATATATATATTTAAACTGTAAACTCTCTCCATATAAAGTTTTTGGTGTCCTTGAGGCTTTTTCAAACACTAAAGCAGTTAGACACTGTTGCTGATCAATACACAGGGAGATACAAAACGGGCACAGATTTTCTGCTGGGAGCAATTTCAGATACAAGAGAAACACACGCCGGTGCTGAGATGACTCTTCGGGCTGAGATTTGCTCCGTGGTGGATTTAGAAAATTTTTAATCCAAATGGGCAGACCAACAGCACTGAATTGTTGCTTTAGAGCCTTCCCTGGTGCATCAGGAGACCACGGCAGGTTTGCTGCTGGAGCGTGCACAGCCCCTTTCCTGGCTCCCACTGGAGGACAGCAGATGACTTCAGTGCCTACAGAGGAGCATCAGATTCACCACTTGCCCACCCAAACCAGCAACCAAGCGAGGGAAATCCGAGGCTGACTCCCACTGCTCTCTCCTCTTTTGGCTGGGAGCTGCTATTTTCTCCCTACCCCTTGAGTGCAGCAGGAGTGAGGGTCTCACTTCCCTTTCAGCAGCTGTACCATGTTACCTCCAAGTGCACAAAGGAAAGAGGTCATCAACAAACTTAGAAAGGGTTGGAAATTCAGATTGCAGGAATAGGTAATTGAAAAGGCAAGATGGGGAGGTTTCTTCCACACCGAATAATAAACGTCACCCCTTGAAATAGATCACTTGATTATACTATCACATTGTGTTTTCTACCTCTTTTAGTCAGACATTATTACTCACAAACTAAATACTATGATCATTTTTTAAGAGCTGAGATCATGCCTAGAAATTGGTCCAAACATGACTAGACATTGTAATTCATTTTTTTCAAGGTTTTTGCTAGCCAAGAGCCAACATCTGTACTGAAGTGGAAAGGATTTTAGAGAGGATGGGTTGTTCCTACAGAACGTTGTGTCATTTTCGGAATGCTGCTGAAATTAATGAAGGTGTGCACAGCCTCCTTTCTTTCAAAAGAGATCATCAGCCTGTGCTTTCCAGTGAGAAATGTAAGGATGTAGATATGGGGGGTTACCTGTATTTTGTAAGAGGATGAAACAGAACTACCTGGTGAATTAAAGCAATGCAAATTCTTCATGATGGGCTTTTTTTGGACTGGAGGCCTTTGGCACTGCAGGCAGCACCTCTCAGCCTTCCTAACCCTGAGCACAGTTGAGGTTTGGGTCATTTGTATGCCACTGAAATGCTTTTGTGGTGCATTACAGTGGTTTTCTTTAATAAACGTGTAGACCTCCTGTTTCCCTCTGACCAGCACTTCTGGGTTTGGAACCAAACTGGACTTGTGTGTGCACAGCCAGGGGACTGGAGCTGCTCCAGCGCCAGGTCTGGAGCAGTTCTAACCCAGGCCTGGCTTCTCCAATATGTTTTTATAATCATCCTTAATTGTGGGCAGGAGAAATAACTAATTACCGAAGCGCATGGCTTTCTTCCCCCAAGAAAATGTGCTGTGGCTATTTTGCTTATCAGATTTTGCAACCCGCACAACGCCTGTCAGCAGAGAAAGCGCCCAACATCGAAAATATTATTTCCTTCTCCTGAGTGTTTAGTATAACAATATCAGCATTGACCGTTGTGTACTTTGGTATTATTTTCCTTTCCTGCTTATAGTCCCTTCTCATGTTTCTCCATCATTTTAGGCCCCTAATAGGGATAGGATGAACCCATTGATGTCGGCACATGGAGGCCTGCTAGTGGCATGCCTTTGGTTTTAGTCTCCTAGCAGCAGCCATTCATGTTATGTGGGCTTTCTTTTTTGGGCATTGCCCACCCCTGAATCTGACTTCAGGCATTTTTCACTGCCTGTTCTGCATGAATAGCCACAGGCCTCTTGCCAATTGTCCCCCCTCCTTGAAAGCCAGCCTCAGCCAAAGGCCTTTTCAAGTGTGATCCCAGAGTGCCACACAGGCTTTCAGGGTATTGTTGTCGAGATGAGGGCCCTGCACTGGAAAGTGGGGTCAGAAGAGAAAGCACAATAAGGGGTGATGGAGGCTTCATGCAGTCCTCAGATGCTGGCCTGTTTATTAATTTACAAAACTAATGTCACTGTCTTTAGAGGAGAGATTGAGTGAAAAAGATGCCCTTTGAAGAGAAGAACTGCTTTTGATGCATTACCAAAACACTGCTCCCCTTATTAAATTGATTTTATGGAAGAAAGTACAGCTAATAAAAGTTCAGAAACACCAATAAAATATTGAAGGTCTGGATTCAGTGTTTTCTTTTTTCCTCATCACCTCAGACACAATTCATGTTAATGGGTTTTACAAGCTGTCCTTGGGCAAAAAAAATTCCTTAAATTTGCAAATATCTGGTCTTCCCTATGCATGTCACACAGACTATTAGTCAAGACAGTACAATAGTGCAAGCTCTTTAGCAGAGCTCTCCTCACACATAACGTAATGAAATATTCAAGCAGAATTTGTTCACCTCTCAGTGGTTTTGGGGGGAATCTAAAAGGGTAGGGGCTCATGAATCTTGAATATAACATACAAAAGTGGCTTGACTTGGGAAAGGATTGAGAGCTGGGCTTGAATGTTGCTCCTGCAGTCAGTGCTGGTGCAGATTAGTGGATCTGGGCAAGCAGTTCTGTCATCTGTCCCTGTCATGTGAGAATGGAGTCCTGTGGTTGGTCGGGATTTAAGGTTTGCCATGCAGGTTTTAATCTAAGAGCAACCTTGGGAATAAATGTGGTTTCTTGATTCCTTATTCCTTCCTTTACGTGGTCAAAGATGAGGCTGGCTGCATCCCCCTACAGGCACGCTCGTGGTGGTTTCATTTTGCTGACCAGCGCCACTCCATCTCCTGCCACCCCAAAAAAAGAAGGGAGATGCCGCTCTCCCCATCTCAGACCAGCTCAGGAAGCAGTGGCTCACACCCAGCTGAATGCTGTGCTCTTATTACCCCCAGAAACCAAACCAGGCAGAGGTCTTGTCGCTTCCACAAGTGGTTGTTGCCGTGAGCTGCCAGAAATCTGGGATCAGAATCATTGTGGGGGTCACTCAGGGCTGAGGTCAGGGAACCCTGAGGCCACAACCATGAAACTCTCCAGCTGGAGGTAAAGACAGCTGTCATTAGACTCGTATCCTCTGCAGGCTGGGTGCAGAAGGAAGGCATTCCAGCCTGACCAGCGAGTTGCAGATCCATGCAAGATTAGGAGTCGGTTTTAAACCTGTGGCTGTAAACGCGCGATTGAATTTTAACTGCTCTCAGTTAATGTAGATCAAAAGAGACTTTTGTAGTTGGACAGTCCTTCAAAAGTACCAGACTTCAAGCATAAATCTGTCCAGTCTGCCTTTGCTTTCCATAACTTGTCTTGCCATGTTTCTTAATTATGGAAGGCATTTAGGACTTGCTCTGTCTCATCCAGTTTCTTCTCTTCTGCAGTGCTCCAGCAGTGAAGTCAGCAGTTTTACAATCCACTGCCTTGGACCTGGAAAGTCATTTATGGCCTGCAAGTGGGTGTTAAGTGCTAATGGTAACATTTTAAGTCTGCCCTGTATGCAAAGCAATGGAGATTGATCCACGGAACAAAAATAGTTATAATCTACTCACCTTCCTAGTAGCAGAAAATAATTTAAAAGCTTCTTATCTATTTTTTAAAGATAATAAGTGTATGGAGAAGTAAGCCTATGATGAGGAATGTTCTTACCTGAAAGCAAATACCAGAATATCACCCTGTATGATAAGCATTGGTAACATTTAATTTTACGTTTATTTTGGTTTTCAGCTCTGCTGCAGAGAGAGAGATTTACAGATTAATATGAGTTCAGCATTACTCTCCATGCTTCTATCAAACACATATTCTCAGATTGATATATTTGGTTATAAATATAATAATTTGAAGCATAAAAGTTCTGGGTTTTTCTTGAATAGGACACTATTATTGGGTATATATATATTGACAGCTAATTCTTTACAAACTATTTTTCTTTGAGAAAGACTTGGTAGATTTTCAAACACGGAATTCAGTGAAGAACTGGGAGACTGGTTAGTGAATTATTCTGTGACTTTTTGAAAAAGAATTTCGTATCCTTTGGTACTTGCAGTTCATGGGTATGAAGATACTGCACACCTTAGTAGAAAGGTGTCAAGGGCTTTTGCAAACTTTATCCTCTCATTAAAATGAGCTAATTTGGAAATGGCTCCTTGAATTAGGTTAAGAAGTCAGATCACCCAGCCATTTACATTGCTTTTCAATCTTACAGTCAAGGTAGGTAAATAGGCCAAATATCTTCTTTTGACATTGTCATGTCTTTCTTCTCTTTATTAACTAAGAATGCAAAAATAAAAGGTTGCTAAATTGATGTTGCTTCGGTCAAGGCTGAAAGCTCCTAACTGTCCCTGAAGATTCTCTGGGAAACACAACATCTTTGCAAAAAAAGCATACCTGGGGTGCAGGAATAGGCATCAAACAGCTCTGCAGCCCGAGGGGATAAATCCAACACCCCCGGACAGTTTGGAACTTGCCTGTACAAGATCTGTTTATTTTGGCTTCGAGTGGGGGAGAGGATTTGTCCTCAATATGTAAACAACCACAGAGAATAGGATGTCAATGAATGTATTTCAATATTTACCTTTTAAAAATTATTCAAATTAACCACAGAAAAGTACTGAGAGAGAAATAGGACAAGCACCAGTAAGGTTCTCATTAACTGCTTCCCTCCTCCTTCCTTGTGAACAGCAATAAATAGTCAAAGTACCCAGGAAAGCTACTCTGGCAAACTTGCCACTTCCTTGTCAGGAATAAACACAGCCATGACCAGGTCAAGAAAACCCCCCGTGTGGGGAGAGGTTTTATGATGGCTTAGAGGCAGCAGTGGGTAAAAAAAAAAAGGTGTCTGGTAAAGATAGAGGGTTGAGTAATCCTCCAGTGTTCAGCATTTTGGTTCAGATAACAAGCTGAATAATTTGTCTGAGGTTTTCTGAACCTCACTGAGGTAAAGCTCAAATGACAGTCCTATGAAAGCAAGGCTGAATGTGACATTTTGAACTTCTGCTTCTGGTCCATTTAAAAATTAAACCGGAAGTGCAAGAATGAAATACTTCCTTTTAAAAAAAGGTTAATTCAACCTGTTTTAGAGTTAACTGAGTTTTGAATTGGTTAAGTTCAGATTTAGGTGTGATTTTGGACCATTTAATGCTTATTTTAAACCCTTATCTGTCCTCTAAATAGTTGGGGAAACTTTTGTAGCTACCTGGACAATATCTATATCAGATTCCAAACACGACATGAGGTTAGCATTAAGTGGACTTAGTAATGCAAATTTCCACATCCTTTTAATTTTTTTCTCCTTTTGGGGTTCTCTAATTTCTGTCACAGCTATTTATCCTCTGAAGGATAAGGGAAAAAGAGAGAATGGGGAAATCAAAATAAATTTTTAGAAAACTGAACCAATCTGTCTTCCCTAATCAGATGCTGTTTTCTTTTTGCTCCACAAAATAGATAAACTGCCTGAGAAAATCAGGTTAAATGAAGAGCAATGACATTGTGATAACTCTGCACAGAGACTTCAAACAAAGTGGTCAAGCTATGGGGAAAAGACATTTGGTGGTGCTTTGCAATGGAAAGAACGCAGCGTTGCTGAGTTAGCTTTTGGAGACCACGTGAAACCCTTCTGCAACTCTCTCCGCAGATTCTGCTTTTGCTAACTAAAAGTCATGCTGTTTTATCGTGGATGTAATGAATGTGAAGCCAGCAGTGATCAGGGGATGTCCAGATCTCACCACAATACACAGCCTTGCTGCAGATGTGGAGTAGCTGCTTCTCCACTCATAGATAATCTGGTAGGGGTTGTGATGTCTCAAAGCTCTCTGTAGCATTCGTTTGTCTTTCTGCCTCTTTCCAGCAATTTTAGAAAGGTTTCTGATTTTAGCACGAGGCTTTTGGAGAGGCTCAGCTTCCTAAAAAACACCTCAAGAGGTAGATGAATTTTCAGAGGGAAATCTGGTTCTGTATCTTGCAGTGGGAGGTCACAGATATAGACCGGGCTGTAAAATTTAGTTACTCAAATGCAAGCTGTGTTGTTTTGAAATCCTCACCTCAAATGTAATGCCTGGGACTCTGAAAAAATATCTTAATTCTGCTTTTGAATCCCTTTAATTTGCTTCTACTCATGGATGTCATCTCCTGAGTCCTGCCTGTGTCCTTCTGCCTGTCCTGCTCCCACTGAGAGAGCGCCTGAGCCCGGGTCTGCCGAGGGACTTGGGCAGAGTTTTGTTGCCTCAGAATCCCTCATGCATGAATTGATTTCATTGCTTGAAATTACAACAGCAAGCTGCTCCACCTCAAAGAGACTTTGTTTTCTGTTCTTTTTCTTTGCAGAGTAGTCTGAAATGACCAGAGGATCCACAGGGATGGAAGTGCTCTGGAGGTAGGAAGGTATGGTTTCAATTAATATTCAACTTGGGCAGAGTCAAAATGTTTCACAAAAACTCACTAATTTTGACAGGATTCAGGCTTTTACGTTCAGTTTTGGTTCTAGCCTGGGAGAAACATGACATGAAAACCTGTGGGATTTTTGAAAAGAATACAAATCAAATTTTTAAATGTTTGAAAAATTTTGGTTTTACTTTATGGCGAAACAAAAGCAATGCTGGGGATTCAGAAATAGTGTAGAAACAAATTTTGCATTCACTGGCTATTTCCTTGAAATACAAACATGGAAACCGAATAACCCATCTGATTACCTTGGTATTATTGCTGTCTTCCAAGCTCTTCCACTCTGCAAGTGTGACTGATCTGTAACGCTTTACATGGTAATAAAGAGTTAGGAATAAGATTTCTGTGTGGTCCCTGTGCCAGCATCAGAGAAAGATCCAATGCAGCTAATCTGTTCAAGTTTAATGGATGTCCTGCTGACTTTTAAGGGAGCTGGCTGCCTGACTACCCTCTGAGACTTCAAAAATCTCCTCCTATTTTTTTGTAGAATTTTGTCAGGAAACCAGACTGAGCAAGCCCATATAGAAAATGCCATTGCCGTTCCTACAGGTTTCCACAAGACATTTGACCCCTCCCCTCCCTTTCTTTCTTCTCTTTATACCTCTCTGGAATGCAGATATTTTGGTTAATTTTCTCCAGCTGTCACAGAGTCTCACAGGAAAATGACCTCGCAGAGTGACCACTTCCCCTATTCCTTGACTTAAGTCGATTTTTTTTCTTCTGAGCTTTCACCACATCATCCACATCACTGTCTGGTGTCTTTCATGAGTCAGGAAAAAAGAAAAAAAAACTCCACCCTCTAAAAAAAAAAAAAAAAACCACCAACAAAACTAAATCAGATCAGTTTGGGTTGTTTTTATCAATTTACATTGGTATTTCAGAGCAGTAAGTACAGCAGAAATTTAACATTACCCATTCCTACTAAAAAGTAGTATTTGCATATTTTTCTTCTAAGAATGATTTTAATCACAAAATTACTTCATTCATTTAGTAATGACAGTAGTCTCAAAGTTGGAGAGTCAGATCTCCTAGTTCTTTTGTTCTTTTCAATATACAACTCAGAGGGAAAATTTTATTGCAGAAACCATGCACTAAATTTAGTTTTCTGAAATACTATTATGGGGAAAAAAAAGAAACAACATGAAAGACCAGTATGCTAAATATCTATGGCTCATGAAATATGTAAATATATGTGCACAAGATGTATATATCTCAAGAGTTAGTATTTTATTAAGTACCAAGTCATGTTAAGCATGACTTTCTTCTTCCTTCAAGTTCCTCCTCTGTTTTTGTGAATACCTGGTTGGGGCTTGTAGAATACCAAGGATTTCCAAGCACAACTTTTCTTTGCTCTAACGTCTCTTCATATCCTCTAGCTTGTGTTTTGGATGAATATCCCAAAAATCTTGGAGTTTTCTGTGGCAGTCTGAGAATTTTCCTCCCGGAAATTGTAATGAACATTACAATTACTTTTGGAGTGTCCTTGTGTTTACATGACTGCTTCATCCAGACTGTCCAAGGTGAGCAGGTTGTAGCTGTGCCCCATTTCTCTAATCTTCCAAAGCTGGAATTTCCACGTGTTATTTTTTAACATAGATTTTGCAATTGTTTAATTTCAGAATTTTGGGACCGATTGCTTGGCACAAGCCCCAGCAATTTAAGTGTTTTATAAAGAAATTCGAGATAGATTTTCATGGTTTGTGGTGTTAAGTAGGCCATCTGGTATAAATATATGCCTGATAAAGGTCCAAAAGCAGTGCAGTGACAAGATTTTGGGCTTTTCTGTCCTGTGTGCAGAATATACACCTGGCAGAGTAATGACCTAACAGATTTGAAAGAACAGCCCGAGGTGCAAAGAGCCAAGTGTGGATCATGGAGGTCACTGCAGCATAAGCCTCACAGAGCTGGGGTGAATGGGAGCTAGAAAATAGGATTTCATCATGTCTGAAAGGCTGCCATGAAGGACCTGAATTAGGTTGAATTAAATGAGCAAAATCGTGGTGTTACTGATGAGCACTTGGTTTATAACCCTGTTGATGGTCCAGCTGTTGTGTAAAAACTATAAATCCTTACTCTCTCTGTGCGTTTGTGCCTGTACATTGCAGGGATGCCTCAGCCTTAAATGGGATCATCCTAGCTTGGAGTGGGGCTGTGTATTCCTCCCCTCCATAGCTGCTGACACGTGGGAAAAGCAGCTTTGAAGATGCCCTCAGCTGGATCCCGCACAGGAGATTTCCAGCACTGCTGCCCAGGTTCTGGGTGTGGGCAGACGTGCTGCCCCAGCTGCTGCGGATCCAGGTTAGCCTCCCTGTCCATCCCGACCACTTCACTCATGCCCTAAAACCCCCAGCTTTCTGCCAAAAGATGTGGCAAATACGAGGAAGTGGAAGGGAAGAAACGGTGGCACAATCCCTGAAGGAACACGACGGGTCGCAAATTCCTAACTGGAAGTAGCCATGGCCTGGGATGTGCATCCAGCTGTGTGTCCAGCTGTGTTCTTGGAGGTGCTCAGCCATGTGCTGATCCCACTGAACTGGTGATCCCACCTGTCTGGGTTTGGAAAGACAGGTGTCTGCCAGGAAAAGCTGGAGCTTCCCTTGGAATGGAGAATGTAAATCCCCTCCCCTCTGAATTATTGTAATTTTGCTACTAAGGGCTTTCAGGCCAAGATTTGGAATAGGAATAACAGGTTTTTTTTACTAGGAATATTAAAAAACATGAATGTAGTAGTACAAAATACCAAGCAAACGAACAAAACCCCAAATCCTAGAAACCCTGACAGAGTCAGGACACGACCTGACACCCTGTTGGTCAGGGTGTTGGGAGCAGTCCAAATAAATCCTCCTGCAGTGCCAGATGTGGTTCTGCTGGAGCAGAGATGATCCTGGAGAAGGGCCCAGGGGTGCTGAGATGGGTCCGGTCTCCCTCTGGCAATGCAGCGCAGACAGGCTGTGCTGGGTTCTGAATCTCAGCTTTTATCCAGGTAGGAATGCTGGGCTCCTCCCCCTGGGCGGAGCCTCTCCCCATGGATGATGGAATGTTCTCAGCCATGCCGTGAGCCTGGATGGCCCCTGAGCAGCAGAGATCCCCTGGAGGGAGGCTGGGTCCTGGAAGGGATAAAAAACACTGCTCCTCCTGGATTAACAGCTGCCCACGAACAGAAGACACCTGCACCCTCCCCCCGAAGTTATGAGGGATGGGTTATAGAGGAGATGAAGAAAAACACCTCCCCAAACTGGTTTCAAGAGCTGGAAAATAAAATACACACCTTTGGTTACATATTGCAACCCAAGACACCATCTCAGCTGGGAATACACTTTTGGAGCAGCACTGCAAGCTGTGAGCCCCAGAACTGAAGTGGCCATCTTGACTGTATTGTAACTTGGGGATAAGGGAGTAGGAAAATGCCTCAAAATTGCGTGCCGCATTCTTTCACTCGTATGTATGCTGAAAGACACTGTGAACAATCCCATTTATTTCAGTGGAAAATCTTTCAGAATAAGCTTTGGCTGAGATTAGGAAAAATGATGGCATCTTTTCCTAAATGATTCCTATTTGCCAGAGCTGAATTTTTACAGCTAAAGCTTTTGGAATTTAAGAAATCTGATAAACAGGTCTTTCTAATCTTAATCGCAGAAGTAAAGGAGAACGGTTCTAATGGTATAATAATCTTATATCCATGCCCTGTTTCAAATGCTTGCTTTGCACAGGATGGAAAACACTGATAATAATAATAATAATAATAATAATACATTAATGATATGGATGATTGGTGTGGTATCTATTTTCTTGGAATTAGTACCTGTCAGATAGTATGGCTTGATTACTTTGTTTCACCTCTCAAGGAGAGACACAAAATTTCCAACTTCGGGATTTTTTTAAAGATCTGCCAATAGAAAAACAAGTGATCTTAGTAAATTGTTTAGCCTGGAAGGTGACCACCATGTTTATGATATTAAAATGAATTCTTTGTACCTACTATACACATATAATTACATAAACATCTCCCTACTGACTTAGATGGATTCTTTACATTTCAAACTCTGGAAATTCTAGCAGGAAAAGAGGGGATGAACCAGAGAATGAATCCCATATTCCAACTGATCAGTGTTTCCTCACATGTATCTGTTTCAGGAAAAGACTTCAGCATATGTTTAGCTTCAAGCCTTTGCTCAGGTCTCACTGGGTTTAAACATGCACCGGTCGAAGATGCTTTCTTAAATGGAAGCAATATGTTACCCCACTGAAATCCACTTGATTTGCCAGCTACATCCCTCCTTTGCACAGAGGTGATTTCTACAGGCATCTGTAAAGACAAGGGAAGCTGAGGTCTTTAGGGCAGCTCCTACCCCCAGCATGGATTTAGATCTCTGGGGTGCAAAGTGCAGTCTTCCTCCAGTGCCAAAGCTTTCTCCTATCAAAATGAACTTAATGTAGCATAAAGGGACTGCAGGTTTCTTTTGTAGTCTATGGGAAAATAATAAATCACTTATTAGGGTATTTTTGCCCTGTCCCTTTTTTCCCCCCTGTCTTTACCATCTGACCATTCTCTCTAAAGACCAAGGCTGCACAAATGCAGGAGAAGTTGCTTTATTTTGAAGGGGGAGAATCAAAGGTGTTGGGAGTGACTAGGTCATATTCCTGTCAGCCTCCTGCATTTAGACTCCTTTCAGCTTGGTTTTTGGTGACAAACTGCACAGCTGCAATGTCTTACATTTACCAGCCTGCATGTATGAAGGATGTGTAATGTTAACTAAGCCCTTTCCCCTCCCTCATGGAAGACCACCCTGCCTGCAAAATCTCCAGAGGAAAGCACGGCATGTCCTGATCAGAAACTGCCTTTGTTGGCAGAAGTACAGTACATTGCATTAACCAAAACATCATTTTTAAAAACATATTTGATTGTGGCTGCTTTCTATTTAAATATCCATTTTGCTTGTGTAAACGGATCTCTTTCGGTCTTTACATCCCAACATCCCAGGACTATCTGAAAGCCTTGTCAACATTTAGCATTGGAAATTGTTCCAAGCTTTGCACAAAATCCTCAAAACTTGATATGTTCAGGGCAGAAAAATGGCTGGATTCTCCTTCGCAGTTCCCTAGACAGCAATTTTCTCCGGGACAACTTTTCTGGTGATGCAAGTTTTCCCTCATCGTTCCTCACCCCTAACAGTGCAGTTTTTCTATTGGGCAGGAGATGTTATTAAGCAAAAGTCACTTTCAAAACTCGTTTTGCTTCTCTCATGTTGGTTTGTCTGTGCCTTCACTTGTTGCTGTATATTCCCTGACTGTGAATTTATCACTTCTCTCCTAAACAGGGAGTAAGACAGCCCCCCAAAACTGCATTTACCATAGCAATGAATCACATTGTGCTGGACACAGCCACTTACTGGCTGTGGACACAGCTGGGACAGCATCCTTTGGTCCCTAATTGGACACTGAAAGAGAAGACCTGGGATAATTGAGTCCAGGGCAGTCACTCTTCATTTGGGCACAACTGCATTTAGAACCCGGCCCTGGGAAACTCATACTGGCACCACCAGCATATCTGAGGATGTAACAAACACACCTGAACAGTATCCTCCTTGTTCCTGCTCAAATCATGGATATGAGGCTTCTTGCTTCAACTGCTCCTCTGTATACATGTCAGCGCAGCATAAAGCACACTGTCTAGACGGGCTACTTGAACTTGCAAGGTGCAAGATTCGTAGAACTAAACCCTTCTCTCTTCAACACCATTTCAGCAGTGTAATTTCACTCAAAACAAATTAAACCCCCCCCTGATTTACCTCTGAATAACCTCAGGGACGCTTGGGTAATTTCAAGGTGTTGGCTTGAATCCTACGTTAGGAAACGAAAACTTGATTTGGTGTTTTCTGACAAGTGATTTACCCATCAGAAAGGCCTGGGCTGTAGGGCCAGGGGTGACAATGAGCTGCTTCTTTGCTGTGTCCCAGTTTTCACAAGTGTGTGATGGTTGTAATTAAGATAATTTACCTGTCTTGCATACTGTGACGAGTAAATTGCAGGAGGCAATATGCAGGGGTATCATATGTGTGGTTCTAGATGTGGAGTCTCCAGGTTTAGACAGCTACTTTTGTAGGTCCCAGGAGAAGTGTCTATCTTTTCCTGCCCACAATTCCTTCATTCCACAGTGCATGGAGTAGTGGCCATCCTGCATCAAAACCTTGACTTTTTTTTTGTGCATGTCTGGGGTTTTCCCATGGTCAGAGGCAGCACTCTCATCTCTGTAACTCTAAAATCCTTTTTTGCAAGAGAGGTGAATATTGCTCTTTGCAATTTGCAGATGAAAAGGCTGAGCAGGGAGGTCGAGTCCTGTAGTTTAATAACAGACAGGAACAAGAAGCATGGCAACAATACAGGTGGGCACAAACTTCAGGCCTCTGGAAGGGTTCAGAATCACCCTGCAAATTCACCTCCAGGCTGAACACAGAATTCCTGTGCAGCCAGGAGCATCTGCTTCCCAATGTGTCTCCTTATAACCTGGTGTAAATCCTCACTAAGCCAGGTGCAGATGTCATTATGGTCATGATGTTACAGGGCTTTATTAGAGCACACTTTCCATCCTGTTTCTAACCCATTCAAATGTCCATGGAATACTACCCCAAATTTTCTTTCTTGTTGTCGATCATCTCCCTCATTTTCCTGTGAGATTTAGGACCAGTTTTTTTGGATATATAGAGGAGGTAGCTGGCATCCTCACCTTACACTTCCACCAACTTATATCTTCACTGGGAACGGAAAGACCAACATCTGCCAAGTTTCGTGAAAATTTTTTGGACTATGAGGATTTTGGGTTTTTAATGCTGATGGTGATTTTCAGAAAGGCTTCATATAGGTCACCTACAGGTCGTTCTGTGTGCAAAGCACAAGGGATTTTTTCCACTTTATTAAAAATAAAATCATATATATTTATTTAATCTAATTCCTGTGGTAATGACAAGTACCAATGAAGCTAAAGAGAGAGTCGGAGCTGGGATGACTTTCATTCTTGGCAAATAAGGGGAATAAAACTTCATTAGCATAGCACACTCTGTTAGGTCCCATACTTCTACCCCCCAAAGGCCTTCCTGTTTCCTTGATAAAATGGCTGATGCATTGCTAAATTGCTGGGAAAGTTACGAATAACATTAATTTAACGAGGGACTTAGATTAAAAAATACGCCATAGAGCTGGACTGCTGCTTTTTGAACTGCTTGGCATTCCTGATGCTGGGTCTTGGTTTCTGTAGCCATGCAGCATATGAATCAGAGAGAACCCACCCCGTGCTTTGGCATAACTCTTAAAAGACTGACAGTTCCTCTTTCTTCGGCAGTAATTAAACAAGTAAAAACTGGTTAGTTTGGTTAGCGAATATAAATGTGGAAAATATTCACAAATGCATATCACTGGGCGTGTGTGTCTAAGGAATCTGGATGAGCTGTGGTTGGACTCTCCTTTCCCACATGCTTACAACAAAGGTGCTTTATCCAACAAAGCAATCTGGCCAAGGCCTTTTATTTCAGCTAGTTCATGTTCTCTTTTTCCTTTGTAAGGGTTGAAAGTTTGCTGATAGTGCAGCTCAGAGCAGCCCTTGACGACAGGAGGCAGTGTTGGGGATAGGACTCTGCAGGGGGAAAAAATCAGTTAAAATCAGGCTGAGACAGGCCCTAAAACTAAGACCAAGCATANACTGATTTGACTCTCCCACCATGCATGGCTACCACATCTCATAGTTTGGGTGCAATTGTAACTGTGAAAAGGTACCCCTTATTAAAATCAGTCCTGGAGTAAATAACCACGGTGGTGTCAATGTGTTCGTGGTGGCACGGGGAGGTGGTGTGCTCTGGCTGCAGGAGCAGGAACCTTCCAAAACACGGCTCAGACGAGTGCAGTCAGACCCCAACTGGCTCCTTTTGGGAGGAAGCCTGAGCTAAGGACAAAGCATTAGCAAAATTTCAGGGGCAGTGTGCTTAACAAGGGTTTTCTTGGACCCTCCATTCAAAGTCATAGGACAGAACCACCCCCTTTGCCTCAGTGACTCCTCTATAAAATGGGCAGGATCACGGTTTATGAATCCAGAAATTCTCCATGTGATGAAACTTCGTGCTCACCTTTGCTACCCACTTCGCAGTGCAAAGTACAGAGCTTCCTTGGATTAGCTCCTGCCAGAAATATTTAGGAGCAATGCATTTCTAGCATTTCTGCTAGAACAGTTGAGATGATGACAATATCTAAAGTAATAACATTAGCATAACCACGATCTAAAAGAGGCACCCTGTGACACAATATAATTAATACACTATAATACAATTAATATAATATATCAGCTGTCAATACTGAGATGAGGAGACAGGACCTGATACTTAATAATTGAAATCCAGGCTTGTCTTTTTAGTCTAGTGTTGTTTCACTTCCAATTCCAGGAATACCTATGGCAGTTAAGTTGATGATCTGCCTATCACTTTTTCTGTTTCCCACATTTATTTTCCCCTAACCCTCTCCTTGTTAGGTTGAGCAGTTTCCTGCTTTTGTACTTTTCAGTTCATATCGTGGCTCTTTTCCTGACTTCTACTTTCCAAAACTGTTGGTACGACAGACACCCTATCCATGCACAATTTCTAGGGATCCTGCCTGGATCAGGCACAGGAAAGGTAATGACAGAGGTGGACGAAGTTGCTCAGCACATGGGCAGGAAAATCTTGTTAGGCTCCTTACCTGGTGAGTCAAAAGCTTGCAGAATTCATTAGGCTTCAAACATCATAGTCCTAGACCGAGTAAGGGCAGTGGTAGTCCTTTTTTTTTTTTTTTTTTTCAGCAAAGTGACTTCAGATTATCCCCTTAGGTTATTTTATTTTTCTCAAATTACCCAATTCATATTCACCTCCCGCAGGGTTCTCTTTTCTCACTCCTGCTTATTACATGCTGAGTTGCCTCCCCTCTAATTTACCCTCATGGTACAACTCCACTGACTAGAGAGGAGAAATTCCTGCTTTGTACCAAAATAAGCAAAAGCAGAATTGGTGCCAGATTTTAACTCTGGTGAGCAAAGCTTGCCTGGAATCATACAGTGATACCACAACTGGGAGCCACAGCCAGACATCCAAATATAACAAATATTTCTGGGTTTGCATGTTACACTTCCCTGCTCCTCAGATTCAGGCTGGGAGGAAGAAGAAGATTAGGAAAGAAAATGTATGCATGAATATTTCAGCAATCTGCTGTGTTAGGAAGGAAAAAATGTGAAGAGCAGATGACTGATTCATGGTGTTTTAGTTGAAAATGTTGTAGCTTTTAAACATTGCCTCAGTGTGGTCGGGGTGCTTACGGTAAATACATTTCACACCAGATGTGGCCTCAACTGTACACGACTCAGAATTTCCCTGCACACAGTAGCTGCCAGCTTTGGGAGCCCGAGGATCCCCAGGTTTCAGAAAGACTGTCCTTGTTGTTGCTGTCCTGCCCAAGGGGTACCAACAAAATGAGCACAGGGGTTGGGGAGGCTGCTGACCCCTAAAAATCTTAGGCTTCAAATAGTCCATAAAACATAGATGCCAGTGTTCTGCTCCTAGGGGCTGAATAATGCCTTTTGTTCCCAAACCCCGTGTCTTTGCACTAGGAGGAGCAGGCACCATTAGAAGATGTGATCTTCCGTCGACCCCACAACATGCAAGCTCAGCAGAAGCAGAAGGGCCCATAGGACATTTTCCTTTCTGGAAAAAAAAAAGAAATAAAAAAGGATAATACATACATTGGTTGTGTTCTTTATTGTGTGCAGAAGTAGAATTGGGACTCCAGCTGAAAAGATATTGGCTGCCTACTATGCCTCTCTGAGATCCCTGCAAGTGATTTGGGCCAGAAAAACATATATTATGATTTCTGCCATTCACCTGGTGCCATATATCCGTGTGATTTCTAGAAAAAAACTCAAAGAAGTAAAAAAAAAAAAAATTAAAAAAATATAGGCGATTGTTGACGAGTTGGATGTGGATATGGAGTTATACAAAGGTGCCGAGTATACAGAAAATTCTGAGTCCATTCCTATCAGCAGAGTGTAAGCCAAGGGTGTATTGCTTTTGGAGCTGAAGCTGGAATTAGCCTTGAATGGGGCAAACATGAAGCTGATCTCGTGCACGTGAATGGGCAGCTCCAATGAGACCTGAGGAGGAGTCTGTGTGGAGCTGTTGCTGCTGCAAATGTGGGGCGCAGGACTGATTTAAATGCTAGCAATGCAAGAATCTGAGGGATAAAGGAGTATTATTTTATAGTCTTTAGAATATAAATCCCACTTTTTCTCCCAGCAGGACTGAGACAGTTTCCGGCAGCGCCCCGGCCAGCACCATCCTCCCTGGGCTGCCCCAAGCTGCAGTCAGGTGCGGCATTGCAGAGCTCCCGTGGCTTTTGCAGCAGGAAAGCTGCAACACCTTGGGCTTTGGGGAAGACACAAATGGTGTTCCCCACCCGAAACCAGGAGCAATTACTTGCCTCTTTGCCAGCTGAAGCCTGTGGTGCTCTGACCTCACTGCTTTGGGCACTTAGACCGAGTTTGCAGCCAGGCCGAGATCCCAGCCATGCCTTGCTGGCACTGAGTGCGTAGCCCAGAGGCTTTGCATCATCCTGTGACAAGAGTCAGGCCCAAACCTAGGCGTGAGCCTTGGCTGCCCAGGTCTCGAAGAGCCAAATTTGTGCTGCCAAGTCTTCACCAAGCCATACAAATGGAAGGATTTAATCATGTCTGGGTGCAATTTTGGGTAGCCGAGTGATTGACGTAATACCAGTCACAGTATGGTGGCTGGTGAAGACCACAATAAACGGTGAATGTCAGCTAATCATGATTAAACACTGATGAGGCCAGGCTAAAACTGCACTTAGCTGACATGTGCTGAATGCTATTTGTTCTTGTCTACACCGATTCACATCGCATTCAATGCGGCACAATATAGATAAGCCCTTTGGGGAGAGTGTAGCTCTGGTCAGGCCTCAGTGTTCCCTGACTGGCCAACAGCTGCTCTGAGCAGGTTTATAAAGGGACCACTTACCCATCCTTTGATGGAGAGATAAGCCACTGTAATGTAATTACAACCAGGGAGATGGGAGAGGGGAAAGAAAAAAAATATGCCAATCATGAAGGGGGTACGCAGAGAGCCTCAGATTCCTTCCAACCTAAACATTGTGGCAAGGAAAGAAGCTTTAATTAGGAAACGTGTAGGCATAGAACAGGAGCCCATCCTAAATGAATTGGGGTGTGATGAGCATAAAGAAAATGCTCTTTAAAAAGATCTTTGACTCCCACTGAGTGCTTGTTTCTTAGACTTCCTTGCCTAATAATGTCAGCATTTAAATGGCCCCAACTCCCAAATAACAAGGCTTTGAAGTTAACACCTCATTGAGGTATAGAGTTCATACGTTTGCTATTCCTATTATTTGGCTAGAAACCGTTTTCTGCATGGCTAGCTTAATAGGGCAACAGAATATTAAGTTGTATAGGGATTGAGAAAGCTATTCACACAAAGGAAAGAGCTACAGACTTCATGTATTTGAACAGAACCTGACAATTAAGAGAAAAGAGCAAAAGTCTGGGAAGTGCCCCAAATCACATAATTGCATGAAATTTTTTCATACCTGTGATATTTCCAGCCAGGCACAAACACAAGGGATTTTCGGCTTGGGCTGTATCAGGGAGTTGTAGTTGTAATTAAGAGAGGAGGCGAGGTGTTTTTTCTGTCCTGTCCTAGAGCCTCAGAAAGTATTCTTTTCCTTAGCAGGACAGAGTCAAGATGGCTGGGATTTTTTCACTGAAAAAGGCAAAAGGGTGCTGAGAAATGATCTGGCGCTTGTTGGACCAGTTACTTAGGGAATGGGTGATCCAGACTCAGGTCTCCCTCTGTTGTTTTCCACCATTACAGAGGAACACCTCAGCCACCAGGCTATCACCTGTTTTAGAAACTTTTTCTTTTGGTTTCAGACCCAGCACTGAGCAGACCTCTAAGGATGCCTTTTTTTTCAAACAGCATCCTCTCGAATACACCAAAAAAATGGCTTTTCATTCTTCTGCATTTTTGGACCAGTTGTCTCCACTGCTGGTAATTCGCTGTGGCAGAACAATTATCCTTGCCCCAAATCAGCTATCCCAAGTCAGAGTTATCTGTGCCACAGAAAAGCCCAGAGCCTGCAGTTAAAGACAGGGCTCTTTGGTACTTGCTGCCATATGGCAGATGTTTTCTTACCCTCAAAAATTCATGAATAATTGGAACGGTGCAATGGAGAGAGTAAATGATGTTATTAAGCTCATTTTCAGGAGTAGGGGGCTGAACCATGATGTGACATTTCACCAAGGCCATGCAGAAAACTTGGCAGTGCCAGGATTAAACTAAATTGATGGGATGTCCCAGGCTTTGACCACAAATAAAGGTACCCTCTAAGTGCACCTTTACAGAGCATCAGTCAGGCAGTAGAATGATTACAGAACAAATGGTTCAGAGAAGATCTTCTTGTTCCAATGCCCAGCTGAATAACAGCTTCTACTTTGTTTTAAAATTTCCTATGGTTTTTGCAGTTTAGAAAATGCTGGTGATAGAATTGTCTTGTGTTTGGGATTCAGGAGATTTCTGGCCATTTATGTCACTCTTTCACTGACACGGGCTAAGCTTATGCCTCAGTTATTTCTCTGGATGTAGATATCAAACCATGTACCTCTTCCAGGCTCCAGTGATCCAAGGATTCCATCTTCATTCCTACCTGGTGCAAATATTTCACATCTACTCCACTGCAAACACCACAGCAAAAGCCACGTTTGGTGTTCAGCTACAAGCAACTGGCATCCATGGTTAAATTAGGCAATTATTCTGTGTGTGCAATTAGAAGAATCTTCTGCAAAAATCTCTTTTTTGACTCCATAAGCCTTCTCAGGGCTTGGGAAGCAGATTGAAGGCAATCTCACGTGTTTATATTAGCTTGCTGCTGAGGATGAATCACTCTTTCTGCACAAATCCACTGAAGTGTTAATAGCATCTGTTAATTTTATAGCAACTTATGGATTTAAAAATGGATGAATGGAGAGGACAAACAGCCCCATCACCCTGGTGGTCCTATGTCCAAATGCCACGTTGTGCTGACGAGCAATGGGGTTTTTTTATGCTGTTTCTTTAAAGGAAAACACCCTTTTGCACGTGTAATCATTGTTCCTTAAGCACTGTGTCCTTCTACGGTGTAAAATCACAGTGACAATAATTGCTTTGAGAAACAAAAGAGGCAGATTCCTCCTCTGTTGTCTAACAAAGAGGGAGATTGACAGGGTGGGGCAGCCCAGGTGCCTAAAGGCTCTGTCCCCTCCACGGCTGAAAACTTAGGTTCTCAAAATCCCTATTTATCTGCGGACAGACCTAAACTGCTTAGAGAGTTTAAGTCCCTGCAGCCCATAGTCCAGTGTTTAATTGGGGAAGCAGGAGATGTATTTCAGATAAGAGTTGTGTGTAACCTTGTAGTGATGGCATTTATTGGGGAGGGGGAAAGAGAGAGGGGCACACACTGGAGTTCCAGTCCCTCCACCAAAGACTGGAAAAGATACAATTGTTGGATAAGACGAAGATCTCTCTCCATCCCAGCAGAGACTGAGAGGGATTCAAGATGTGATTTTGATCATCTTTGGGAAAGATGAGGTCCTCAGCCTCTCCATCACTTCCTGTGAGAAATATAAACCATGGCGTTGTGTCATGGGGAGAGACTGGGCTCCCAGCTTAGTGTCAGTGACAGCAACTCCTGCCACTGGTGCCTCGTTTTTATTATCTCCTGCACTTAAAATCACTGATGTTCCCATGTGCAGTGTGACAACTTCTTCCTTGATTGGCACAGGAGAGTTGGAGAGTGACCAGGAGCATGTTGGTACTGGGGCTGGAAGAAAATGCCGTAAAAATAAAAGAATTAGGGGATCCTTGTTGCCCTATGTGTATTCCTGGGTCTGAAAAACATTAACTAAAGGTAGGAATAAAATCTGGCTTGCATCTCCTGCATCAGAGGCACAGGTTACCTTCTCTACAGCCAAGTGCTCCCTCCCTCTCCAGCCACTGTCTCATGCAGGTCCTGCTTTCCTCTGACCACATGCTGAGGCATTTAACCCACTAATCTTGTAGAGAACTGTATTTTGATGGATCAGTTTTTCATTGGGCTTGTGATTTGAAGCTCTCACAATCCAGTCAAATGAGCTTTAGAGCTGAGGGGAGGGACTGGAGCAAGAGGAAAAGGGGAGGAAGGAGTAAAGAGAGAATTCTTCCCTTCTGGCAGTAGGGATGCTTTAGATTAGCTCAGCCATATCATCTGTCTGGACTGTGAGAGTAAATTCTGCTCTGTTTTCTGTTATTGCTTGCTTTATGCTTTGTTTGTTTTGGTTTTTGATAGGAAGAAATGTAGCTGTATATATTCGGGAGAGGGTTTTGGGCAAACATCCTGGTCTGACATCTGTTCAGTGCAGCTTGGACAGGGACTTCTAGACCCCAACCCCCCCAAAAATTTGGGTTTAAAATGCTTTCCTGTCCAGCACATCACAATTGGCAGTGGCCCCCAGGCTATTTCAAGAACACTGAGATGTTTAATTCAGCCCAGGCTCTGTGCAGGTCGCTCTGCTTGTGGCTTCTTCCCACGGTGCCAGCTACTGCTCCCAGTCCCTTTGAGGAGTAGCTCCAGGTCACACAGAAAACTCGGGCAAAGCCAGGAATGACATTCTCCTTTCCTGTCTTGCAATCTGGTATCTTAATTATTATTTCAGTTCTTCCTGTTCAGTGTGAGGGTCCCTCTCCTCCCCTCTCATATTGGTGTGTATCTTTTATGTGTCAGCAACAGAGGAAAATCATCTGCAGAAATTCAGCTCTGGGGAAAAAGAGAAAAAAAAAAAACAACCTCACTTATAAGCATTCATTCATTCATATTTAGGAATGAATTTTCTCCAGCTGTGCTGTGGCTTCACTTACACTGTCAGGAGAACTGCTAGATGAACTTTAAATTACACTACAGCATCCTTTTTAAGTTGCCTTGTAAAGTTTTAGGGTCTTGTTCAGGCTGTTATTTTGTTCAGCCAAAGAATGGAAAGAGGTTAAAATATTTCATCACTGGAGTCCTTGTGGTCTGCTGAAAAAAAATTATCCCAGCTATTACTATCTGTGTGAATATAATATTTCCCTCATTTCAGCTCATTTTCCTAATGCCTGCCTTGTTTTGGGGAACCTAAGCTGGATAGACAGATTGTGATTTGTGATATTTGTGCCAGAGGATCAGGCCCTGAAATACTTTGTTTCCGAACTATTAAGCTATAACTGTGGAAAGGTGCCACCCAAATATAAGATAAGAGAGGAATCTTATCAGTCTTCCTGTAGTAGTAGTTTGTTCTTTTGTCTTGATTTAAAATGCTTCGCTATAAAATTCTCCTCTGTTCTTATTTGTTAAAAGCTTCTCTAACAACAGCACTTGGCTTGTGCTCCCCACCTTAAACCTGTGGAAAACAGCAAACCTGTCATCATATTTAATGTGCTTCCAGAAATTCTTGATCAGAGCTTAACTGCTGTAGGGTAACAGCAACAACCACCACCACCACCAACAAATAATGAGAACCAAATAAGCCAGAGCACCGCAGGGACCTTACACGCGGTGGGTTTTGTGAAGAGAATTAACATGAAAGAGGGTTCACTTTGGGGGTAGAGGTCAGGGCAGATAAACTCCTGTGTTCTGATACATTTCCTTAAAGTGGGAAGTGCTTTAGAGCGGGGGGCTGTGGGAAGAAGCTGTCAGCAACGGGGTGGTCAGCGGTGTCAAGGGTGGTGGCCTATGTTTTTCTTCTGCTGCAGCCTTTCATCCTCCATCTGTCAAGCCCCGTAATTTCCAAGCCAGACAGTCAATTTTTAATACAAACCTTTAACTTCTCCCAGGTCTGAAGTGCCCCTTTTATCTCGGATTCGCGCAAAAACGGCGGGAAGTGGGAGATGGCTGGAAGCTGCTGTCCCCGCTGGGGCCTCCTGGGGATGGCACCAGGCTGCCACCCGGGCAGTGGCGTGTCCCCTGCCGTGGCTTCTCCCTCCACGGCGTTTTCTGCCACGCTGGCAGCCTGGGGATCCCCAGGAGCCGTGAGGGAAGGGTGATCAGCCTCGGAAACGCCTGGACAGACATCCCGGAGGAGCACGGCGCGCGAGGCTCGGCGCACGCCACGGTGGGGTCGGCGTGGCCCTACACGCCCTGCTGACCCGCTGGCCCCGCTGCTGGCTCGTTCCAGGGCTGGCCACAGGGATTGGTGTCCCCGGGCAGGCACGAAGCGGAGCTGGGGCTGAGCACCAGCGCGAGGCCAGGCTCTCTTCACGCCCCGCTGCATTTCCAGCGCGTAGCTCGAGCTGACATCTCACCACGGCTCGTGTCATATAACTTCAGCGTGAACAAGGCTTGGCCCACGCTCAAAATACACCGTGGTTAAGTGTTTAAATTAAGGTTTAACTGACTCAGACACTGAATCTAGCTCCAGCTACTGTGTCGCTGTGCTATTAAACGCTGCAACTGCAAATTAAGCCGCGCACGGAGCTCCTCCATTCATCTGCAAGGATTATCACAGTAGAACTGGCAGTAAGTGAAGCATCCAGATGAGTTAACATGGTGAAACCCAGTGAAATCGGTTAGGAATCTTTCAGGTGGCTTGTTTGAGGCCTATGCTTCATCCGACCATCCCAGATGAAGTTATCCCAAGGAGGAAGCTGTGTATATTCATTTATTCATTTCCCAACACGAACACACCCCTTAAACGTCTCAGGCACAGCACTGAAATCCTTTCAATAAATGGATGTATGTTAAGAAATCACAACTTCTTAGCCTGGAAACATGGGGGAAAAATCCACTATTATACAATAAAATATAAATCCACTTTATATATATATAGTGTAGGAGGGATCACCTTATTTCCTTGTATGTCAAGACATAGCTGCTAGTTGGACTTGTGGGTTTTGTTTTTCTGTGTTTCAACAGATAAAAAAAATGTCCCGTTCTCTCTTATACTTGCTTGCGAGTGAATAATGAGTGAAGATGTTTGGAGAAGGATCAGAATCCCCTTGGCAGCCGGGAGCGTTTGGATGTGAGGACGTTATCTCAGGTCATGAGCCTAGGAAGACAGGGAAGAGCCCGCACACCTTGCTGTGGGACAGCAGGATGAGGAAGCTTTCTGCACAGAGTTGGCACTGCCCCGCCGATGTCTCTGGCTGTCAACGTTCTCACATGCTGCCTTCTGCATTGATGTTGGGGAGCAGAGCCTGGAAACATGGGAAAACAATCCCAACAGTGTGCTTCAGAGCAGGACTGCAAACTTTTAGGGACTAAGCTTCCTAATCACTACCGTATGGCTCATAAAAGGAGCAACCCGATACCGAGTACCCAAGAGGTTGTTATTCCTCCTCTCTCCCCTGTCCCACTCCAAATGTTAGAACAATAAATACATTTACCTCTTGTTTAAGATCGCTTAAAATAAGTTGTTTTAATTAAACCTCCTGGCAATCTATCTGCACTAAGTGATTAAGTGCCTCTTCTTTCAGTGAAAGGAGAAAGGATTACCACAAGACAAGACAGACTGACTTGGGGACAGAACTAGGGCTGGGTAAAGCTGCTGAACATTTTCCATCAAAATTCATGTGAAAATACTGTGAACTTTCAATCTGTATGATGCTGTTCAACTCAAATATTTCCCCTCCTTTCAGACCTTCCTTCCCTCCCCACTGTCCCAGAGTCAATGAAATAGTTATTTCCCTCAGGTTAAAGTTCAGCTTTGAATATCAACTTTAAAAGCTGCCCAAGAAGGGAGCTTTCTTTTCTCGATGGGCATCATTTTCAACTTAAAGATGGAAAAATAGCAATTGTGTTGATGAATTATAGCTATTTAAAGTTGTAAAGAAATCGAGTTTGCACAGCAATCAGTTCTTTGCAGCTGCACTATAAAAAGTGTTTGCAGGCGTTGTTATGTTATTTTTACATTTTAACTTGAAATATCTTGTGTGAATTAAAATTGGGTAATTACTCTTTCAAATCAAGCTTTTTACGTTGCTCTCAGCTCGGGAATCACGCTGGTGGGTTTGTTGTTTCATTGCTGGCCATATCACTTTCAGGATGGAGAAGAGTCACCGTAAAAGGCTCTTTTATGTCTTGTGGTGTGTCTTGAGATGGTTATGGCAGCATCTCGCTGTTTTAGCCTCTCTACTCTCAGTTTTGTCTTCCAGTTCCCATCTTTCCCTGCCTTAGCCCTGCCTTGGCTCCTGACATGATGGATCGCATGGGAAGCTGAAACAAAGTCTGGATCCTGGCACGGCCCACTCCGGACAAACTGCTCTGCTAATTTATTTGGATTCTTTACCTGCAACCTCCCCGCTGTTTTAGTGCTGGGGCCTCTCTCGGGCAGGGCCAGGCCAGTGTGCTCTGCGGTGCTTTTACTGCCACGGGGACAAATGATCATTAGGGGCTGGCTGGAAACCCTTGGATGTACTGGCGGGCAGGGGTGGGATTTAAAGGTAAATGCATTAACAGCGCGCTGCCACCTCCTTTCATCTCAGCCAGCAGCACGCTCCGGGCCAGGCAGGCAGGATGCCACCTCGGGGACTGATTGCTGCCCTTTGCATTTTACAACCCATCTCCAAGCGGGAGTGAGAGGGAAAAGCAGCCAAAATGTGGGAGTTCAGCTGTAGCTGCAGAGTTTTCCCTCGTTTTTAATTTCTCCCATTAGCTGGGGAGGGCTGTGGTGTATTGGGCTGAGAGGCTTGGGCTCTGACTTTCACTGATGAGCAAAGGAAAGCGGCAGGGTAAAATGTTATTTCCACTTTCCTTCCACTGGGTGGGAATTGGCTCAAGTTTTCTGAGGTGACCGAGACACAGCATCAGTCCCAAATATTATTTTTTTGTTCTTTGTCCTAATACATGGCATTGCCAGCGCTGGTGTGACCTCTTTCCGTGTCTAAAAGTAAAAATAAACTAACCTAGGGACTTTTTCACTCTGTGGAATCTCAGAATATATGTGAGTACGGAAAGAGTGAGATGTCACTGCTCTGCTTTAGGAAAATTTAGCAGGGACTTGAGCAGCTGAGAGAATCTGCTGTCTGGTCTCCTGGCCAGCTAAAATGAATTTTGCATTTTTCAGCAGAGGATTGTGGCCATTCTGCCTTTTTATCACATGGTATGAAGTTTGTGTCTTGCATAATTACAGCCAAAATTTGCTCTTTTCAGGTTAGGCACAAAGCTATATGTTGCTAGAATGTTCTGCAACATACAAAAAAATCCACTCGTGAGAGTCTGCCTTGCAAATAAGATTTACTTTTTTTGCTAATTGCAAAGAATTAAACTTTTTTTTAGCTGTACCAGTAGGGTTTGATGTTTTTAAAGGAAAGGCATGCCCAAAGCGATGTTTCATCAGGAGAGTGAATTAATACAAAAAAAGANTAAATAAATAAAAAAAAAAAAAAAAAAAAAAAGAAAAAAAAAAAGAAAAAAAAAGAAAAAATACGAACAATTCCTCACACGTATTTTCCAGTTCAATTGTCTAAAATACATGTGATCTTCCAGCTATATTTTCCTCTTGCAAATCATAGTGGGTTTTATTGGGAGAAGTTTCATTTTATTGCCTTGTTTTCCTGTAAAGTCAACAAGTTAAACCAACAGGATTTAATTTTGGGTTGGCAGGCCAGCTAAGAGACAACACACCATGTTCCCCTCTTTTATCTTTTTCTTTTCCTTCCTCCTCCTGCTTCCTGGTCTCCTTGAGGTGCTCCACTCTGCTGCTCAACTTATTGGCCTAAAAAAATAATAAAAAAAAAATCTTTGCAGGTGATTTATAGAACCCAGTGGTTATTGTATGGCTAATGATTCATGGAACTTCATTAAATACCAAGTATGTGCCTGCTTACTGTCTGTGCACACTGCATATTAGAACCTTTGCACTCCCCCTTGCAAATTGCCCCCATTAAATTCGCAGACAAAAGGTCCTCTCAGTAGCTTACATATTTTCCCACATGTGAGAGAGCAATTGGAAACTTCCTCTTGATAACTAAAAACTTTTGAATTAGAATTTATGAGAAGGGTCTTTTGGTCTCGTTGCCTAAGGGCTGAAACAGATCCCAGTGTGTACAAGCGTTCCTTTGATGCGTGGAGCTGCACAGGGTAACATTTTTTAACAGGATCAAAAAGCGTAATGCAGGGACAATGTGTGGAGGCCCTTGCTCTGACACAAGGAGTCGTAGCCTGTGTTTCTCCAAGGCTAAAAACCCAAAAGTAACTGTCCGGGGCAGCAACAGCATTTTATATTCTTTTTAATTGTGGTAAAGTCCTAGATAAAATAATGGCAGTCAGTGTTACAACTTCCTTTTCTTTAATGTTCCACTAAAAATGCTTTGAAGCAGGTTTTACCTTTGGGAAAGTATTGTATATGTGTTAGGGGAAAACATATCAAAAAGAAAATAAAGCGCCAGCTCTTTAATTGGTGGAAACCAGCATGGCTCTATTACAGGTATTGGAATTTCTCAAGCTGTGGATCTGGCTAAATACTTTCTGTCATTTCTCTCTGAGGGCTATATTCCTGCCCAGTTATTTGGTTGGACCATCCTAAACTCAGTTTACTCTTGACAAAACATTTTCCAGTAACATTACAAAGGCAGCAGAAGACTTAAACCTGGATCTAACTTTCAAATGGTGAACATTTCCCATGATTTCAGCTGCACTGTTCAAGGAGGCACAGGCCATATGTACCAGCTGATCCAAAGTCTCTACAAAAAGGTCTTGATAACTGGAATTTTTCTCACTTAATAGCAACGGGAAACGTATCAGCACTCATTTAGCTGCCCTACATAGGGTCTCCCATTATATCTCATGTCCCACTGTCTGTCTATGTGCAAAGAGTGAAAAAAAAAGGGAACTTCCTCATGTTATGGGGCCAACACACAACAGGCATCACCATAAAATGACCACCTCCACCTTGTTGTTGCATTATTACAACAGAGATGGTTTTGAGACCATTATTTTCTGCATTCACACTGGCAATATTTGTAAAATCTGTCGTGAGATCCCAGTCATGCATATCAGAAGGGATGATTTCACCAAGCAGAAGAATGAGGTTTGAAAACCTTAATCTGCCTTTAATGGAGCACTCAAAATTATTACTTTTTCTGCAGTTGATAAGTTAATGTCCCTCCTTTTATACCAGTTGTAAGTTTTCCAAATGAGACAGAAGTTTTAACCCATTATTGCTTCTGTGGTCAGTTAAGAGCCAAGCAAAATTTTCACCATAAATTTGGCTTGGTCTCGGAGCTGAAAATCTTTTTCTTTGCCAGTGAAACACTGCCAGACTGTTTGGACCTCAGTGGTGACCTTTAGAGAGCACAATATATGGATTATAAAAAGCCCAGAGTAGCCACGTTATCAAAGACCAGAAAAACCTTCCACATGAGTCAGGAAATGTAATGGAATTGGTGGTGGACAATGAGGAACCTCCTGGGGAGGGAGGGTCTCTGCTTTTATGGTGACAGCACCTTTGCCTAACTTTGTTTTCTAACATTTGCTTATTAATAATATCTCTGACTAGATGATAAGGGTTATACATCATATGATTTATGAACATATATGCATGTTTGCTCGATGCCGTGTCATCATCTTACTTCCAGGGCCATACTCCATTAATTTGGCCCCAACCTGGTCTCATTTTGGATGTATCAAATTACAGCTCCAGCACCTTTGGGCTGCTAAACTGAGGAAAAAAGACCCCCCTCAATCCCTTTCTTTTTCCATGGCAGAACAGACACCCATAAACACAATAAGGTGTCTGACAGTAAGGGAGTGAGTGAGAGGGCAAACTACCTTCTCCCAAGTTTCAATCTGTAACCTCCGAGGGAATTTGAAATATGTCCCTCAACAAAGGTTTGGGTGCACAAATGGAAGGTGTTTGTTGCAAAACATTTTTTTCTTTCCACATGAGCAGTGTATAAAGCAGGATCTTGGTCGGGGTGGCTTCCTTAAACTGGAGTGTCCCAGACCAAAAATTCCAGGACAGTAAATGGGGAGAAAGATTTTTCCTTTGTGGAACAGCTTTGGAGGTTTCAAATTTAGACATTTCACCCATCCTCAGTTAAAGCCCCCTGTAAGTACTTCATCAAGATGTAGAAATATCTGGCTGTTAGATCAATAGAAAATAAGGTGTATAATGTTTAGAGCAAAATTAGGCAACAGTAGAGGAGAATGATTAAGTGTAGGTACATATAAAGAATCTGTTAGGCTATTTTAGATAAATATTGTCACAGTGGGATAAAGCAATACGCTTGTTGGACTAATCAAGAGGTTTCACTGCTTCACGGAGGCACAGGTGAATTTGGCCCTGTGCTGAGATTTCTTTTGCTGCCTCTCTTCTTTCAGCAGCAAGGTTTTGTAATTCTTGCAGGGGAATCTGGGGAAGCAACATTGGGAAATGCTGGTGATTTTGAAAGTTCAGTCAATTTGGGTGACATTTGGCATCATCGTTTTTTTTCCTTCTGGTGAGGTGCCATTAACCTGGCTTACTTTCTTGGCAATAGCTAAGTTATTAAGGGTTTTAACTGCAATACGGGGACCTCTACCAGGATGATTTCAGGGCAAAACAGCTGCACCCAATCTGTTCTTCCTCCTCCTCCTGAGTTTAAATAAAATCTGGTTTTATCTGAATATGCACCCTGAAGACTGGATGGTTATTTAAGCCCTGGTTAGGGAACATATTTAAGAATATGCCTAATTTTAAGCATGTGCTTAAATCAATGCGACTTAAGCAAATGCTTGAAGTCAGGCATGTGGTTGAGGTGTTACCCTGAATGTGGGTCCTAATCCTTAAACAATAGCAAAGCCCAGAGGAAAGGGCAAGCTATCTGGGTTCCTTTCTTGGCCCTTTTGTTGGTCGTGTTATAGTCTATAAAATAAGGATCATTATTCTTATCCCTCTTTATGAGGCGCATCGAAAATTATCAGGGAAAAGCACTCTGAATGCTGTTATTATTGGCTATACTTCTCGAGGCTGAAAAAAAAAAAAAACAACAAAACATTTAGAGACAGACATTCTCAGTGGATTTCTGGTTCTTCCTCCTTTCACTGGGGCAGGAAATACCATGAGAATGGAAAGAAGGATGCGTACCCATGATCACAAATAATCTTAATCTCCTTCTCTGCTGTAAATAATTAGCTATTGCCACACCATTGTTTCTGGACGTCCCCGTGGCGCTGCAGCCCCACTGTGTGCAGGGGTACCTGCTCCTGGCATCGCGGGCGGGCTGGAAGCTCTGCTGGGAGATAATGGGACAATGGGGAGGGCTTGGGAGAGGAGGGGAGGCCCCGAGCCAGTGTTAATGGCAGAAAAATAGGGAAGAGGAGAGAGTTTGTGTGAGTTTGTGACAGCAGCACTGGGATCGGGGCTGCTGAAAGGGGCAGCACAGGAGGGCGAGCCCTGGGCCTCCCATAAATGCTGGAGAGGTGTTGCAGGACTGGCCCTGCGGTGCTCAGCTCCCGTGTTACTGCTTGGCTGGGAAAGCTGGAGGCAGCAAAGGGCTCTGTTGCTGATGATAATTCAGAGTTCTTCGCATTCTCACTACCTTAAGTCAGCCCTCATTCCCCAGCTTCCATGTGAAGGGCCCGGAGCCAAGGCCACGAGCCTGTGTGTATGTGTTCAGGACAGTTAATATTTATGATGCATCTTACTGGGAAAATTAGTATAAAGCTGTGTTCCAGCAGTACATTTATCCCATGACCTAGTTTTATGAATAACGTGCTGAAACACGGCCTGCTTGATTTAAACCTTTGTCACCCATTCTGATGGATACAGTGCCTAGCTTTGGCTTAGGCAATACAAGCCAGGATTTGTGCAAAAATGTGATGTGTATTAGTGCAAGGTAAACAGATGGTAATGCTTTTGTTAATACCAAGTGCATACAAAGATATTTATCAAAGGACCACATGTAAGGTCCATAGTTCTTGGCAGAGATCCCTATGCTGTTATGTCAGCTAATAAGAATAACCATTTTATTGCATTACACACAGTTTTTGTAGGGTTGCTTTGGACTGTGCAGGCAGCTCCCAAACTTGCCACGGTTCATACACCAAGAATCTGATTGTGAACAGTGTTGAACATCTATAATACCCTGTTGTTTTTGTTGTTGTTGTTTTTTTTTTATTGCTATGACTCTTGGCATTTCTCCAGCTGAAAACCCTTCTAGGGAATTCCACTGCTGCTTAGCAGCTCTGAAATAAGTGTTAGAGAGCCAGGTGGTGAATACACTGAAATGCTGGAGGACGGACATGAGAAATAGTAGTGGCAAATTTCAAAGGGAAAGAGGCTGAACTGTAAAGATTGGAAGGGGACTGTGATGCCACTCCAGCCACAGAAAAACGCAGGTAGCTCTGCAGAAACTTCTGACAAAGTGTGGCTAAACACAGTTTTTATCAAAGGATGCTGCATCTGAAAACAAGGAAGCTGGTTGAGGTGGGCAGAATTTCCTCATCTGATTTATACTCTCTTCTTCCATCACCATCGGCAGCAGAGATTACTTGGGTGGTGCACTGGGGAATCTCAGTCCCTGGAACACTGGCAATGGCCTGGGGGTATAACTAGGAGCTCTGCAGAAAGGGGAAAGGAACTTCTCATCACTGCAACCACACGATAAGAATTTTGTCATCCTTTCCTGTCCCCTGGACTGTTCCCACTCGATAGCACTTCATCTCTTAAGCTGGCACAGCATGTCTGGTTCAGTGGCTACACCGTGAAACAATTCAGAGAATCAATTTGGCTGAAAATGGACAATTTTTGACCTTTTTTTTTTTCCTGCCAGGTTTTTTTGTCATCCAGATCAGGTTTCCTAGCCTGTTTTACCTCTGCACTGGCTTGTGCCAGGATGAAGAAATGCTGCCCAGGAGAAGGAATGAGCAGACGGGGAAGGACAGAAGGTGACAATGCTGGGCCACATGGACTTGGAAGTGTTTCTGCAGATATTCCAAACCCACCTGGATGTGTTCCTGTGTAACTTGCCTTGAGAGTGGGGTTGGCCTGGAAAATCTGCAGAGGTCCCTTCCAGCCCTAAGGATCCTGTGTAGGACAGTTCCATGGAAGCACAGAACCAGTCCTGTGGGGATTACTCCATAACCTGAAACTCAATGAGTTGAAAAAAACGAGTGGAGTGTGTGGGTGGGGATATTTCTGCCAAACATCCAGTTTTTCACCTTGTTGCCTGCACTGGGTGAAGCCTGGACCCCCTTATTCAGTGGGACTTTATTCCATAGAACTGAAGTTATTAGGATCCTCATGGGTAGAGCATCACCAAAAGAGAAGGGAGGGTATGGCAGTGGGCTGAGTTACTGCAGCACGATTTCTATCACTAGGATAGTTTCAGGCCAGACTTCCAACTCCTTTTTCCATGGAGACTTTCTTTCAGCAGATGTAGTTGCATTGACCTTAGAAATCTGACTATGAATTTTCCTCAGAGACCTAAGATCCTAATGATCTGGACCTTATATTATTATTATTATTATTATTATTATTATTATTATTATTATTATTATTATTGTTGTTGTTGTTGTTGTTGTTGTTGTTGTTGTTATGCCTTCCTGTCATTGTAAAGATAATTACTCTTTCAATGACTAATTTATAGCATTATTTTATTTCTGTTTTAACTAGGTAAGAAGTTGGGGTGAAAAAAGGACTCCTGCTGCAAAAGTCTTACTTAACTCATGGGGATTTAAATCCATGCAATTCAACACTGCTCAGTCGAATTCTTAATTTTAAGAACTTTAAATGCCTTTGATTTTGGAGCAGGGAGGTGATGCAGAAGAAAATAGTGTTACATTAGCTCTTGCAACCATCTTCCTGTGAATTTTATGTCAGGATTTTCTAAAGTTAAAATCTAAAAACCCCGATCACGGGGAGAGCTCCCAGTAACTGTAAGCAGGAGAAACATGGATGGCAGCAGAGCAGATGCTCTCTTCGAGTCATTTGCCTGCATATCTGCAGCAAAGCCATTAAACTTGATTAACTTAACTTAAACATCAGCTTCTTGGCCTGAGGTATCTTTTAAACATTTTCTGTGTTGTAAACAGAAAATTTGCCGCGATTTCGTCTGCATTGTGGAGAATTCCAGGATTCAGAGGGCTGCCATCAGCTGCCACGATGACCACTGCCCCTTCCCTGAGATAAAACATGCCACTGCATCTTTCCTAGGACTCCATCCACGTCTTTCCATCCAACTTTCCGTCCCTACAGCTTCGACAGCTCTGTTTTCTCCCATTTATCCCCCCAAATTTTTTCCAGTTTAAAGCCAGCTTGGAGAAACTCTTGGTGGACTTCAGGTGGTTGGGAATGAAGCGGATGTGCAGTGGCTAAACAGAAAACTCCAGAAAACTGGCTGTTCCTCTGGGGTAAAGATCAGTTTGGGCTCAAATGGGAGCTGGGGGGATGGATCCCAACCTGGTTGCGGCTCCTGCCACTGGAGCTGTCACATTCTCTATCAGCTTCTGGACATTTTGATTTTTCATGTTTTAGTTATCATTTTACAAGTGTTTCAACTACTTGCCAGTAGGTGTGTCAGGTGCCTTGTCTAGTGTTTCCTTTTGCAGATTCTCTTTTCCCTGGGTACCTCAATAAATCATTAAAACTAGGAAAGGGTCCAAAACAGCAAGAGTCTGTAGTCATACAGCATTCAGGAACGTTTGCATTTAAAACTAGAAATTTAAATTTCTGCTAAAATTGCAACCAGATCAGAACTTCAGATCTGTGGGGGGTTTTTTGTTTGTTTGTTTGGGGTTTTTTGTTTGTTTGTTTGTTTGGGTTTTTTTTTGGTTTTTTTTTTTTTTTTCCCTCTGAAGAATGAGAGTAGATTTTTTGGAAGGCTGAGCTACACTGCACATCAATCAGACATGGGTTTATATTCATCCCTAGCAATTCCCTCTTGAGTACCTCACCTTTCAAATGCAGTTGGCTGGAGCTTTGGAGACCAGGAAGAAAGCTGAGGGTTTAGGCACTAGATAACCTCTGTGCTACAGCACTAAATTAAAACAAATCTAGCTGAAAAAACTGTTTATAGAACCGATATTGCCAGGAGCAAGAGTGGACGTGAAATAACTTTGATTTCAGGTCTATACATGGTATCTGCTTGATCATGGGGCTGATACTGCACCCAGGATGCCCAAGGTTCCACTGCGATTTTTCCAGTTTGTTTGACAAGTTGAAATATGTATCAGGATGCCACATGGAAAATGAAAGCCTTGATTATGCAACCTCATTTTCAGATGAAGGGTCCTGTTGGAGTCCAGGGCATGGGGAAAGCCCCTCAAACTGCCCTGGGGGCTCCCAGACCCTGGCTGGGACCCCAGGAAAGCATTGCCTTTGACCTCAGTCCATGGGAAAAACTTCCAACGCTCAGAGATGGATTGAAAACAACAAAGATTTGAAATAAACAATAGTTTAGTTTGTTACAGGGTGAAAATTTGTAGTTTTGGGTTTTTAGGATGGAAGTAGATCAGAGCAAGATTGAGAATTTTGGGCAGTGTCTCATCTTCTTCTTCTTCTTCTTCTTCTTCTTCTTCTTCTTCTTCTTCTTCTTCTTCCTCTTCTCTTGCTCCATCTCCTGCTGTGACGGTGGCACAGAGACATTGGTGGGATGGATTTGATGTAGGAATTGCGTGTTCAGAATAGGTGACAGTAATTGGCACAAAACTGTAAATATAGTACACTTTTAGAATTAATTGAATTAGAAATCTTTAAAAACGACCTTGGACTCTCCATCCATGTTCCTGTGGCTGCTTTCCTTCAGTGCCCTGAGACTGCTGTGAGGCCTTGAGATCAGAAATAGAATAACCACCTTTGGAGAGCAAGCCACAGGTTCCATCTCATCTTTTAAACCCTGGTACGGGACTCTGAGAGACAGAAAAGCCCTAATTAGGGGAATATTGGGGTAAAAAACCCAGACAGGGTCCCATTCGGTCAGAGTGGATCATTTGTGTTTGTAGGACCTGCTTTTTATTTTTCAGTGAATGGGCAAAACACTACTCATGGAAACACGGTGATATTTCTAAGGCAATTGGTAATTTCTGCTACTTCATAGCATGAGGTGCAAGTTTTATGTGGATTTGTTTCCATCAGAGTGCCACGTGCTGGCAGGAGCAGGGGATGGAAGAACAGGATGCTCTTTCTGCGACCCATTCATTTTAGAAACGTTTCTTTTGTTAAAAACTAGTCCAGTGGCCCTGGGACAAGGCAGAGGCAGGGAGGGGGATTTTATTTTGCCATGGGCTGAATGTCAGGACTTGTGGGCTCTTCTGCTTGAATGAAGAGGAGAAAATGGGTTGTGTCAGCGGGGCTGCTCCCTTCACAGGCAGCCTGGAAGGGCACAGGGACCCTGCACCACCACAACAAACCTCTGCCTCGCCAGTGGGTGCCCCTCTGCTTCCTGTGGCTGCACTCGGAGGTGCAAGGTGTTTGCTTCTCCCAAGTGGATGCTTAGTTAGAGTCACATTCCACATGACTATC
>WBMY01007055.1:94790-107860 GCA_013397315.1 Donacobius atricapilla | reverse complement strand
AAAAAAAAAAAATCCTGCTCAGGAAACCACTAAAATATGATCTTAACTTTAGAACTTTAAAGTTGATAGCACTGCGACATTTGCTTGGTATTATGCACATACTTAAATATCTGCCCTGAATGCAAACACTGAATAACAAAGGAACCAAAAGAACACAGGGTGGCAGAAAGAATATTATTAAACAATGTTCCTTAAACAGCATGGCTTTAATTTCTTCTGTAAAATATGCAAGGCTTTCCAAGAATCTGGCATTCATTTTTGCCTGTCTCTTTGCCCCAGCAACTGGATGTGTATGAATATTCCTATCGATAATTTGAGACTCTGTCCTGCAGCAGAGTCTGTTTTCCTTCAGAAAAGCAGTATTCAGGTTTCAAAGTGGATGAAAGATCTGCCACTAGCAACCCAAACATTTGTTTAGCTCCTTGTTCATACACGGATCTTTGCATTTATACTCTAAAATAAAACGAAGCAATTCATGTTTTCCTTATGAGTCATAGATCATTCCATTTCCTTATGAATCTCAGGAAGTTTTTGTACATTACTGGCAAACAACTCAAAACAAGATATCTCTTTTTCAGTGTTGTTTTAAATACGGCTGGCCAACACTTTTAATATTGAAAGTTTTTCTTAAGAAATGATTTATTGTTACGAGGGCAATATTTTGCCATTACAACGTGCTCAAAACTATAATTTTTTTTGCCATAACTCTGCTAAGGAAAGGTTTTTTTTTTTTGAGCTCTTCTTTTCAAGACATGTTGTGGGGGAAGATGATTTTCTAACCAGAGCTACATTCGACCTCTTACATTTTTCCCCATCAGGATTCTCGTGATTTCTCACCAGGTTGGGTGGAAAGAGGCATGTTCCCCAGCTGACAGATTGCGTGTGCCAACAGCCAGGGAAATCTCGGCTCCTTGGAAAGCTGGTCCCAGTGCACCAGGGCTGAATGGCCGGCCTAGGGCAGAGCTTCCCTGACTGTGGGCTACAATCCCCCCAGAGCCACGAAAGAGTTCAAAGGGGGCTCTGAAGTGCTAGAAAAAACACTGCTGGTCAGCAGCTGCTGACTTTTTCCTGGCTGGAAGAGTGAGCCTGTGGTTTCACAAGATTAAGTCTTCAACACCAATTCTGGCTTCTGGTATTGCCTTTCCAGCCTTTTCCTACTGCTTGTTTCATCTTCCCTCCTGCAGTGCACGGGCCCCTCGGTTCTCCTGGAGCATTGGTTTGTGGCTCTGCTGCGAAACGGATCAGGAATTTGATCCAATTTGGAGGAAGACACATGAAAAATGAAGTGTTTCTCTGCCAGGCTATTTTTGAGCTGGACTTGCTCCCTGCTCCAGTTCGTTGCAGAGATGCATCCATGGCTGCGCTGGTGGAGCAGAGGGAGCGGCGCAGTGTGACCCCGGAGCAAGGGATGAGGAGCAGGAACACAGCGCCGGAGGGCTGTGCTGGCAAAACCACAGCCACAGGGAGATTTAATTGCTGGTGGCAAGGGGTTGTGCTCTCTAGAGAACGAGGACTTCCTTTTCAGAGCCTTAATTGCTGGCAGCAGCTCAGCTCCTCCAGAGAAGGGGAGTGAGCACTCATCCCCAGAGCCAAAACTGCAGCTCAGTCCCGCTGTCCTTCCACCTGTGGGGCACGAATGGCTGCAGGCTCGGGGGGGCTGCACGAAGACAAGTGCTTCAGAAAGGGGCCACCTTCTCCACGTGTCTGAAAACACAGGCCTTGGAATCCCCGTGGAGTTTTTCATGGAAATTTTCCACTCTGGGCGCTCGTGACAGATCCAGCCCAGCCCGATGGAGAAGCAGATGTTGGCTGGTCTCAGCTGGACTCGGTTTGTCCCATGGAGACAAACAGCGCGCTCATGTCACTCACCACTGGCTTTTAACAACTTCATGTTGGTGCACATAGAGCGAAACTTCGATTCAGGGAAGCCCCTTCATGGTCAGCCCCAGCTGATGCTGGTCTTGGGAGTTTCAGCAAAAAAAAATAGGGTTGGTCTGGATTACCAAAGGTTTTATAATTAATCTTAAGACATTGTTACAATTTAGCTCCAGGAAAGCAGAGCTGGAGTTCCTAGGGAATGGTCTTCCCTTGCAGAGCTTTGGGTGTTGGAGTCAGAGAAGATGTGACAAATAAAAGCAAATGTCACCTGGCCCCACTCAACTCGCACCACAGGCAGCATAATTCGTTCTCGAGGTTCTTCTCTAGTGCTCACGGAAAAAAATACAGAAATATTGTTTCAGTGGGAGGAAAAGCAAGTTAGACATCAGTTGTGACTGCCTGCCACTATTCTATTTTTGCTGCTTGAATTCTAGCACGTTTTAGATCGTGGCAGATAGTCAAGATGAATGTCATTGTGGTAATGAGGGAAACGAGAAATGGTGCAGCCCATCAGACAAAAGGCTGCATTCTGAAAATATCAAAGCTACCTAGGAACCTTCCTGAAATCAATTAGATTTATTGCCTAAGTCTGCTACGTTCAAACATTCCTAATATATGTGTAAATCCCTTTGGAAAAATAGAATTTAGGCTCCCACATCATTTATATGCCTTTGATAATTTACCGGGAGCTGTTTATGGACCACAGCTGAAAGCCCAGGACTCTGAGCATCACGCTGGTTTTAAACTGAAGAGACGTTGTATGAAATCCAAACGGCGGCTTTATCACCCACGTGCAGGCAGAACAAAGATAAGGAGCTGTCTCCAAGGAGTGGTGACTCTGCTCTGCTGCCTTGTTCAGAGGCTGTGCCAGGGCACAATTTCATTTCATGTAGAACCTTTTGCCTGTGGAAAAACCCTATTTCTGCCCCCTGCCCAGGTCAGAAACCCCTCACTCTGGTGTTGTCCCAAAGTCTGTGCTCTCTGCAAGAGTAAGAGACAAGAAATAATAGTAATAATAAAGAAAATGAAAAAAAAAAAATTACAAATTTGGAAGAATCTGACTTGGATTCCAGTTCCAGATAGACAGCTCGTAAAATTGACAGCGCCTAAATCCGAGGCTGGGGGTTAAAATTTAGCTTCACAAATCCCTCTGTGGTTATGTGTGATGCCTCTGGCCCTGCCCACACGGACACACACACAGAGCTCAGGGACAGCCTGTAGCCTCCACCATTAATCACTCTGACTTCACAAAAACTGTGGCCGTGACCAGAGCGTGTCAACAACGTGGCCCACATCATTTAAGTGATGCTGATGTTATTTTCCTCCCCTTTTAACAAAATAATAAACACATATTTGCCATAGGAATTGGGAATAATTTATGAATGGTGTGAACTTCATAAGACCTTGTCCCATGGAGGGGCTGTGTTCTATTTCTGTTTGAATTAATCTAGTACAGCCACCTCCAAACATGCAAATTTCAATAATCAGACTGTCTAGAATAAAGGGGTTGACTTACCAATTCAATATTTAGAAGGAAAAAAAAAAAAAAAGAATGTTGAGTTAGCCTTTCAGTGAACGTGGACCATGTTTTTTATGGCAACACTGAGGCGAAATCGTTTCCTTTCAATGGCCAACGAAAACTGATATTCTTAGAAAATCTTGTATTTCATAGATATTTGGGGTTTTTTTTGTTTGTTTGCTTGGGTGGTTTTTTGGTTTGGTTTTTTTTGGGTTTTTTGTTTGTTTGTTTTGTTGGTTTTTTATTTTTATTTTTTATTTTCATGTTTCTATCTACATGTGGAGAAGGAAATATCTGTGTTAGCAGCTGCACGTATAGAGGGTCCCTGTCCCCAACAGGCTCCAAGTTAAGCTCTAGTTGAGAAATGTTTATACATAAACAAACAAACAAAAAAAGCTGCTTCAAGCAGTGTTAGATGAAGTTACAGTTTCTTTCCCGGGGGTTATTTGTGAGAATTTTATCTGAGAAAGGGTCGAAGTAAGATAATGGAGTGACTTTACAGACGTTTATGGCGAAAATATGGAGACAAAAGTGCTTCTTTGTGTGTTTTCCTTACTGGAGAGGGGCAGCAGCATCCCTAGACTACGGGGGAGGACCATGAATTGCAGCAGAGCTCAGAGGGGACAGAGGGTGAGATTTGGCTGGATGAGTTGCTGGACCACCTTGTCAAGACTGTGCTTCAGCCAAGAAGGCTAGATTTTTTTATCTATTTTATCACCAGACGTGATAATAATTAAATTAGGAGAGCCCTGTTGCAGCCCAGCAGCACAGCTCGACCGTGGGGCACACAAGCTCTGTCCTCTGGGCAGGGCACAAAGGATGCAAAAACGTCTTCCACAAGCAGCCCAAGCAGTGGAGCTGTTCAGAAACAGGATGTCAATTGATGTTCCTTTCAGAATGATGCAGAGCTCTGGTCTTGCCCACTCAGTCTGGCTGCTGCTTCAAAAAGAAAAAGAAAAAAAGAGACATAGCACGAGTAAAAGAAGCCCAAACTATGTGACAGGCTTGCTGACAGATATTATGTGGGATGAATTGTTTTCCAAATTTCTTCACCTCACCTCAAAGAATTATGTTTATTTTATGGATCACAAACGAGAATTTTTTTTTTTTTTTCCTGACTGTCAACCTTGGGCACATTCTTTGGTACCTCCTTCACACAGCCTGAGCAGGAGCCTGAGCTGTTAATGATCTGAGCTCTTCCAATTTACACATACCAGTGACTTAAAATTCCTGTGTACAGCTCTTACTGTACCCTGTTCCAGCGCACTGGGGGCAAACAATCCCATTGTTTCCCCGTGTGTTTCAAACAACAAACATAAAACAGGTGATTAAACTCCATAAACAAACAGGGTTTTCCCAGCAACAAATCAACACCTCTCCACGTCTGGTATTTGTGGAATTTGATAAGCCACCCACTTTGCTCCCTCCCCATTCTTGTTATGTCTGTCCTCAGCCTTCTTCATCTTTTATCCCCACCCTGCTTCACCCAGTCTCCAAAGGCAGGCATTCATTGTTAATTAACTGCTGAAACAGGGCAAGCAGCTTGGTTCATGGGATTGAGATGGGAATGGAGCTTTAGGTCTGAGTTTAAACTGTTTTGAAAGGCCTAAAAGGCATATTTTCTCACTCGGGAGGAGTGAGGGAGGCAGGAAGGAGTAATAGAGAGGAGAGGGAGAGTTAGGGAATGCAACTGGAAAACCTCAAGCCAGTAAATTGAGACACATGTCTTAATCAGTTTGAATGATAGGGGTTTTGGAAAAATCAAAGGTTCTGGTGTTTCTGGTACTTATGTGCTCCCAGATGTAAATACTTGCCCTGTATAAAGTTTCTGGGCCAGAAACTGGTCTCAATCAGAGTGGTGTAAATCTGGAATTATTCAGGATTAGTAAACACCGCCTTCATATAGGAATTATGATGGCATAACAGATTAGCTGTTTCTTATTGTGCTGGTTTATCAAGAGCATTTAGAATTGCAAGAATGGTGAAAACAGAGAAACTGTTAAAAGCTACTGCCCATTCATTTTCAGCTGAGGTGTGCCAAACATCTTGCCTGGAGCCTTTAGCAGTGGATGGGCAAATTGCTGCTTTCCTTCCACACACAGGAGTTTCCATCTGCCGGTGCTGTCTTAACTCACGGACTGTGTTTTCTTTTATTGACAAAATGAAGACATTAATAAATATTCAGGTTCCATCTCTATGTGTAATAAGCTGAGTACTGGATAATTGAAATGCTACCCCTATCTGATCATTCCTACTAAATATGCTTGAGCCAGGAGTCCGACTCTGTTGTCCTCACTAATTTCAGATGCTGATCTTGGTTAGAAACATCCTTGAGACTTGAGGGGCTGATATTTCTCTTCTGGATGTTGAGGTTGGAGCTGCATCCACAATAACAGCAATGGTTCAATATTCCCATTGCATTCTGCCTAATTAGAACGTGATCTGCAGTTGTCCCCAGAAATCCATACCTATTCAGCTTATTTAGGTCTAATGTAACATTAATAACTCTTCCAGGGAGTTTCCTGCAGTGTTGCAAATACATTTAGCCTGTGTTGATCACAAGTGAAAGCATTTCATTCCGTAAAGAAATTAGGAGCTCTACTGCTGTCAAATTCAGCAGTTAAATGAAGCAGAAACTTAGTTCAAAGGCCAACTCCTGGAAGCATTTTCCTTTGCAGCACTTCAAGAAGCAATGCTTCCCTTTTGGGATGGTCCAGGAGAACATGCCTATAAACTAAATGCCATGCCTTCTTAACAATGACAAATATTTCATGTCTAGGAAAAAAAAAAAAAAAAATCTGGAGTGTGTGAATTCAGCAACACGAAAGCTGAAAATGTATTGAAAGGATTTTTTTGCTGCTCTGTCTGTCCTGGGGGTGGGCTTGGAGAGAATCAGTCCGAAATCTCTCCTGTAAGTGATGAATTTGTGATTTCACGCGATGAAATGAGGGGCTCTCCTCCTGTTCTCCCCCTGAGGCCAGGCGTGTCAGTCCTACAGATGCCTGGATACACCAAAGAAATAAGGTTTGGAGGGAGAGGAGCAGGTTTCCCAGAGAAGCTGTGGCTGCCCCATCCCTGGAAGCGTTCAGGGACAGGTCGGACGGGGCTCTGAGCAGCCTGGGATAGTGGAAGGGGCTGGAACTGGATTATCTTTAAGGAAACTTCCAGCAAAAATAAATCCTCCACGATTCTCTGGGAGCAGCGGGCAGAAGCCTCGGGTCTCCCTGCTCAATTGCTGCTGTGGGACGCCATCCATTCCCTGATGGGAGCAGCAGAACTTCCCCCAGACCGCATTTCTCTGCTGCCCGCTTTTCCTTTCCCCCTCCAGCCTCCTCCTCACAGCACCTTTGAGCACCCAGGCACCGCGAAAATTGCGAAAAAAAAAAAAAACAAAAACAAAACAAAACAAAAAACCCACAAAAACCCCAAAACAAAAAACCAGCTAGAGGCAGAGAGAAGAAAAGGAGAGAGATTTCTGCCCCCTGCCTCCCCGGGATCCTGGGTGTTCTGCCAGCCCTCCTTCAGACGTGCGAAATAAAGCAGAGAGATGCTGAACTCCGCAGCGCCCCAGACCGAAATCTTCCGAGCCACGAGATGCAGATGGCAGCAAAATCCCGGGAGGGATTTATCTGGGAGCCTTTTTCTCAGGTGAGCAGCGGCAGCAGCAGCTCCGCGCCCTGCAGGTTGCTCTGCCCACGGGATGCTCTCGGATGCTTTTCCTTGGCGCTTATCGGCAGCATCTGAGACATCCCTGCCTTCCACCGGCATCTCCCCGCCAATCGCCGGGGTGTTTTTAATCACTCCCGACAGGAAATAGCATGCTGCATTTAAATACCGTGCGTAATTATCATGGGAAATATAATTAGGGAGCGTAATTAAATGGGCTTGACTGCGTATCGGGCCGTTTCTTGATTTTTTCACTCGATCCAGCTGTTTCTCACGGGCTCTTCACTTTGAGTACTGGTGGTCTGCGACAGAACCTCTGCGCAGAATGGAGGAAGAATTACTTCTTTAAAGGCTGTTCACTTAATCTAACTAGGCCAATTTATTTAAATGCAATCATGACATTTTCCAACACAGCCCTCTTTACTTATTACTTTAGATGCTTCATTTTGGAATGTCTGGATTCGTCCAAAATATTCCAATTTGAAGGTTTTATAAAACCCCAAGCACACAAAGTCACTGGTGGCATGGGCTGGCTGTTTATTATGTGTTTGTTTAATGTGTTGCACAATGTGGGCCTGATTCTTGATTGGATTTTCTTAAGTGCTACCAGCACATACAAAAAAAAAGAAAAAAATTAAGGGTGATAAAACAAGTGTGGTTCATTACTCAGTACAATGCTGGTTTATGATGATTCCCTTTCTTCCTGCTCAGAAAGGAAGAATTCTGAGTTACTGGGGAAAATATTTTGTCTTCCCTCCAATAAAGCCGTAATACTGCAAGGGTGGGAAATGCTGGCGAGGATTTGTTGAGAAAATGAGCGTAATTACATTAAAAAATGGCCTTTTTGACTCAGTCTTTGGATTGAGTCATGTAGGTGGCTGAAGGAGAGTTCGCTGCCGGTGAGAGAGGCAAATCCATGCTCTCCCCTCCCTGAGCAGGACACAGCCCAGGGCTGGTGCTCCTGCGACCCCTTAGCAAGCTGGTGCAGCTCCCTGTGCCAGCAAACACCCAAACATCTCCTTTTAATCTTTTTTTTTTCCCCTCCGTGGTGCCTGAGAGGGCTGAATTAGCTCCCCAAGGGGTCCGATGAGCGCTGGTGTCAGGGCTGGGGGCACACAGGTCCATCTGTGCTGGGCTGGGGGGGACACCGCGCTCCCTTTCAGCAGGAGCAGGCGCCTCCACGGGCCCAGCAGCCTCATCTGACTCCGCTTATCGCTGCAGTCATGTGGGAGGGAGGGAAAAGCTAGCTGGAGATCGTGGTATGGCATCTCCACAGCCAGGAATGCCTGAGATGTTCCCATCCCACCAGCGGGCTTTGCCGAGTGACACTAATTCTTAAAGCAAAAGAAAACCCATTGCCTAGGGCTTTCTGCTTAGGGACAGTTTTTCTCGGACCGTGCTCACAGCCCTTTTTGGGTGGGTAGGATTTCACTACGTGGGCACAAGCTGCAGCGGAAAATGCATTTTTAAATGCTCCAGGTCTCAAAAGCCCTGTCCCCTGCAGGAGCCAGCTGTGTCCTTTTCCCAGGGAAAGAAGGGTTAAATAGCAAACAGGTTCCTCATGGTCACCGGAGGAGCCAGGACTCCACATTCGTAAACCCAAACCGACAGGCTGCGCAGTATTCTCTGAGCCTTGACAAACATTTAGTACTTTATGTCTTACTGAATAGAGAAATGGAAGAAATCTGTGGCTGACCTAATTACTTCATACCAAAATGCCTAAAGCTAATGTCCAAGGTGATAGGAAAGTCGAAGTTTAATTTGTAGGCATAGCGAAAGGATTTTGTTATCTTATTTCTTCGTGACAGAAGCTACAAAAGCTTTTTCGTTTCAAGTGTGAAGAACTGACTTAAACAGAAGCAGTAAAATCAATACAAAGTTTCTCCTGATTCAGGGATGTCAGAGCTTTCCCAAAATGCGACTCAAGTCAGCATTTCCGGCAGTCCAGGGAGAGAAGCTGGCTGTGCACTTTACAGATCATTAGCAGAAGAGGACATGGCTGATGCTGAGAATTGTATTCCCTTCCAAGCAGAGATGCCGGGCTGACCTGGGAACCACACAGCAGCAAATGGCAGTCAAGAGAGTTAAGGGCCCTCTAATTTGCCCAGTGTCCAAAATGCCAAACCCCAAATTCCACGGTTTCTTCTCTAAGCATACAGTAGAACTAGTCAAAACAGCTATAAATACATTTCCCCTGTATCTGCACATTCCATAAATAGTACAAATACAATTTTATAGCAATAACAGAGACTGGAACAGTGGGATTATCTGCTTGGATTCAGATACTTGTGCAGTTTAACTTCTGCTGTTAGAGTTTGAACTCTGTAAAGATTATGAGTATAAATCAATTTTTGCTTTTACAACACGGCCATGTGCAACAGGGTCCTTGCTTGTTTCATGAACAGGCAGAAAACAAAACTTCTGAAGAGCAGGGCTCATCCTGCTTCCCCTGAAACCAGCGATAATGTTGTCCCTGATTTTGTGGAAAGGATGACAGCACTCTCTTTTATATACTTTTAAAATTACTTCCTCTCTGCTTGTTGTTGTATTTTCTTTATTTCTTGAGAAATAATTCCATAATATTTCTTGTGACAACTCCTTTGTAAGGAGTTGTACCAGGTTAGGTCTTTCCAGGTTCTGAGAAACCAGAGAAATTAATTTTACCCTAGATTGTGTCTGTGGAGGTTGCAGAGCGAGCAGATGCCAGAGCTGCTGGGCCTTCCTGAAGGAATAGAGGGAAGACAATCACAGCAGAGGGAATCACAGCAGATCTTTCTTTCCCTTGGAGGGATCCTGGTAATCTCAGTGCCTTCTGAGGAGGTGCACCAGCACATTTCAGTGACCAAAGAGAGTCAGAGCAACAATCCAGCCATTCGCCGACCCAGCTGACTCCAGGATATTGGCTTGTGGAAGAGCAGGATGCTGGATTGACATGGAGTAGAGGTTTTTTATCTTCTTTTCCTCCATTATTACAAGCTCAAGAGACGCGGTTCGTATTCAGACTCAGATGTTTATTAATTCTTATCTCTAGTACAGTCTCACAAGCTGTGAGTTCTAGCTAACGAAGTGAGAAATGGCTCTATCTCTATCTCTTCCCAAGGCCTTTTAAACACAAACTGTCCAATTAAGAAATGACACCTAAATTATTTTTACTTTTAACCCAATAACCAACCACCTGTGGCCCACAATGAGGACTTTTCTATCCAATTACAAAACACCACCCAGAGCCATGGAGAAAAAGGTGAAAAAAAAGGTCCGGCCTCCACCCTAAAACCTCCATCTTGTTTTATATATATATATTACTGTATTCTAAACCCTTAAACTCTGTTTTCCACCATGTGATATTCTATTCTATTCAAACTCCACACCCACAATCCCAGTGCTGTCACTCAATTTTGGGAGCCTTCTCCACGGGCTCAGGTCAATGCAGAGTTTTCTTGGGGGTCAGAGCCTGCCAGCACAGAAATCTGAAATTCTCAGTGCCCAGGGTCCCAGCAGTGGAATAGCTTGTCCACTGTGGCCACAGGTTTGATTTTATGCTGCAGTGAGGCATGCGTAGCACACTTGGCCAGCGTCCATCCTTCCCAGTTGTTGATTATCCCCCAAAGCCATCCGTCACTTTTCTGCTCCCTTCGGTAGGAGCTGGATGGAGTTTTTCCTGGCAGTTTCTAGGAACCATTTTATCTGTCTTCTGTCAGCGCTTAGTTAGTGCTAAATTGGAGTTAAATAGACGAGGACAAAATCTGCCCTCTAAGAGAAACTCTGTGTTTTCAGCAGATTCATGATTAAGATGCTGAGGCTGGGGCTGGTTTTGTGTACAAGGGCTGGGATTGAAGCCACCCATTTCTGAGCTGGTTCAGAGTTCCTTGGTGTCAGTGGCAAGGGTAATCCAAAGACGGAAAGAGATAACGGCTGTGTGGAGTGCGAAAACAATACTCTTCCCCCCTCCACACACACACCTTGTTAATAAAGGCAAAAATGCAGAAAATATTTGGTGGAGTGATAAAAGTGCACCCTAATATAGTTCATCAGTATTTTTTAGGGCATATAATGATATCCTAAGATACTGCCAGAGTCAAAGCAGCACAGAACTTTAAAAGACAAAGAGTGTACTACTATTATTATTATTGATATTATTATTGATACTATTATTATTTGATTTTAAAATGTATCTTTGTTATTTCAAATCATAGTAATTATTGCTCTAAATAATCGAGTTAATTTTACCTTAATTGCCTGTTTGAGGGAAGTAGCAATATGTATTTCTAAGAAAAATGTATGATACTGGAACAGGTGTTTCCCTGGAGTCCCTTAAAGCAACACTCTTGTTTTTCGTGTGTCTGCCCCTTACTTCCATTCATAAAAGTGGTCAGCTTAGGGGAATGATAAAAAAATTTGTTATGCATTCAGACGTTCTTACAGTCCAAATCCTGCAGCGATGGAGCCAGCAGATTCCGGGCTTTTCCCATGCAAGGTTCTTTTCGCCACTGAAGCAGTTTTTGTCCCTGGGGTGCGTGTGGTGACACCACGCTCTCCGTGCAGGCACCACAAACCTCTCCCTGCCTGGGCAGAGCACGGGCCAGGTTTTGGCGAATTTCTTACCCGAAGGACAGGGGCAAATAAACTGGGAAGGCCAGACCCGGCGTTTTCACGGGATGTCCCCGCGAACAGGAGGGATGCGGGGAGGGATGGAGCTCCCGCGGGGCCCGGCCCTGCTCGTGGGGTGCTCGGGACAGGGCTTTTCTTTCCCGACATCCGCGCTTCCCGGCAAGGGTGCGGCCGGGGAAAGGCTCCCGAGCCCGGCCCCGCATCCCAGAGCCGCGCCCGCAGCGCCGGGAAGCCGCGGGGATGGGATGCGGGGAAGGACGGGCGGGACAGCCACGGCACGGGACAAGGATGGGACAGCCCGGGACGGGACAAGGATGGGACAGTGAGAGGTGGGATGGGATCAAGACGGGACGAGACAGGGACCGGTCGGGACAGCGGCGGGACGGGGGCACGGTGGGAGCAGGATGAGACGGGACAAGGATGGGATCGGACAGAGGCGGGTCGGGACAGGGACGGGACAGGACCAGGACGGGACCAGGACGGGACAGGGAAGGGACAAGGAAGGGACAGAACCGGGACAGGACCGGGACAGGACGGGACCGCAGAGGCGGCAGAGCGGCCCCGCCCCGGCAGCGCCCGCGGCGCTGATTGGCCAGTCCCGCGGGCGGCGCAGCCAATGGGGAGGCGCGGCATCCCGGCCATTCAGGAGCCCGNGCCAGCAGATTCCGGGCTTTTCCCATGCAAGGTTCTTTTCGCCACTGAAGCAGTTTTTGTCCCTGGGGTGCGTGTGGTGACACCACGCTCTCCGTGCAGGCACCACAAACCTCTCCCTGCCTGGGCAGAGCACGGGCCAGGTTTTGGCGAATTTCTTACCCGAAGGACAGGGGCAAATAAACTGGGAAGGCCAGACCCGGCGTTTTCACGGGATGTCCCCGCGAACAGGAGGGATGCGGGGAGGGATGGAGCTCCCGCGGGGCCCGGCCCTGCTCGTGGGGTGCTCGGGACAGGGCTTTTCTTTCCCGACATCCGCGCTTCCCGGCGCGGGTGCGGCCGGGGAAAGGCTCCCGAGCCCGGCCCCGCATCCCAGAGCCGCGCCCGCAGCGCCGGGAAGCCGCGGGGATGGGATGCGGGGAAGGACGGGCGGGACAGCCACGGGACGGGACAAGGATGGGACAGCCCGGGACGGGACAAGGATGGGACAGTGAGAGGTGGGATGGGATCAAGACGGGACGAGACAGGGACCGGTCGGGACAGCGGCGGGACGGGGGCACGGTGGGACCAGGATGAGACGGGACAAGGATGGGATCGGACAGAGGCGGGTCGGGACAGGGACGGGACAGGACCAGGACGGGACCAGGACGGGACAGGGAAGGGACAAGGAAGGGACAGAACCGGGACAGGACCGGGACAGGACGGGACCGCAGAGGCGGCAGAGCGGCCCCGCCCCGGCAGCGCCCGC
>WBMY01007055.1:63297-94767 GCA_013397315.1 Donacobius atricapilla | reverse complement strand
CTCGGCTCGGCTCGGCTCGGCTCGGCCCAACCCAGCCCGGCTAGTCTCGGTTCAGCTCAGCCTAGCCTAGCTCAGCTCGGCTCAGGTCAACTCATCTTGGCTTGGCTCAGCCCAGCCCAGCCCAGCCCGGCTCAGCTCAGCCCAGCCCGGCTCGGTTCAGCTCAGCCCAGCTCAAGGCAGCCCTGCGGGGCTGCCCGTCAGTGCGGCTGCGAGCGGAGCTCCGGCCTTTCCCAGCCATGAAGTCATTCCCCGGCGCTGATTGAAATCATCTGTTTTCAGTTCTCTGACAAATTAATTGAACTTTCCTCTGACTCAGGGGCCTTCTGACTTTTGAAGCAGATTTTGTCTACACGCCGTCTCCCAGACGAACACAATTTAATTTTCTAGGCTTTAAAGGAACTTTATGTTTCCAGAAAGGCAATGAAAGAGGCATTTGTTCCGCGATAGCGCTGCAACTTCTACAAATACGGCACAAGAATAGAAGCCTATAAAATGTTGATTTTACTGCCGCTGATAACCAGCTCCAAAACGTGTTAGATCCTGAGATGCACAGGACTGATAACACGGCAGGCCAGGAGTTGCTTTCTTTCAAGTGTATTAAAAGAATGCTCCTTAAATAACTGCGAGGGCTCTCGAAGGGCAGAGCTGGGACAGCGCCCAGCCTGTGCCCGGTTGCTGTGCTGATCAAATAACTCCTGATTAAGTAGTTCCAGTTCACGTGCTCCGGTCCAGTTCCATTCCATTTGGCTCAGCAGGAGCTGCAAGGTTCAGCTGGAGTCCAAATCCCAAGCCCTGAGCCCAGGTTTGTGATCCAGGCTCCCCAGTGGGATGGGTTGTTCCGCCGCTCGCCCTGGAGGACATTTAAAACTTGCTTTTCAAACAAAATGAGACAAATTCTGCTCTCAGGTGCCCGAGTGCCGCTGCCTGTGATCCTCGCCTGGGCTCATGCAGTGTTTGCAGTGGCCAGGGTTGTTGTGGCCGAGCTGTGCCAGGCTTGGGGACTGCCATATAATCTGCATTTTTCAGTTATACCTGTGGATTTTCCCTGTTACAAAAGCACCAAAGCACATTATTAACTCTGAGGGCTTCTGCTCTCGATTCTGCTCTCATTTACTGGAGTAGATTTGAGCACGTGCTCACGTCCTTTGCTGAAAACAGAATGAAGAAAATCTGCTGGTTTTCTTGGCCCATCCAAGTTCTTGTTTAGTTTTCTTCCCCACTCCCCATCCACTCTAAAAAACAAATGATTTGTAAACATTAATTAATTTGTCTTTGAAATAATCCCGGGAAATAAAGATTTTATTCATGGTTCTTCATAAACACGGGAAAACCAAGTGATATGGAAAGAATTTTATGGGGCTATCAGCAACCAAATCCAGATTTTGTCCCATACTTCAGCTGTGGTGGTGGTCAGGACCTCAACTAGTTCTAACTGAACTTTCATCACGGGCTGACCCTCACACCATTTCTAATTCTTCACCATCTAAATTTGCACTTGCTACTTTGAAAAGTCATCCCGAGAGCACTGAGCTCATTGAAAAATCCCTGTTCCACTGAAGTGCTAGAAAAGAATTAAAACATAGATACTAAAATCATAACAAAAGGTGCCTGACATTTCAGCACAAAACCTCAGACCCAAACATTCCCAAAGAAATATGTAAGTGAATCCAGACTGTTTCAGGCTTTTTGAGGAATATCCTGGAAAGGGAGGGCGATATTAGTCTGGACCACCTATTCCTGCCCAATACTTTGATTTTCTGTACGCTGGATGCATGTAACCCAGCTCTGTATTTTCACTTTCATTCAATTGTGGCAAATTCCACGGGGAGGAGATTTTGTGTCTTTTTCAGTCAAATTTCCTGCTGACCTTAAAATTCTCCTGGTAGACTCTTATAGTTTTACTTGGCTAAGAAGGAAGCACCAAGACCATTAAGTTGAGGGGTCATTCTAATGCCTTAGGTGAAAGCTGCTGCTGCGTGATCTTGAAGGTTTAAACGGGCATCTTTGCCATGTTTTATGCCAATGCCTAGTTCTGAAGTGTGTGGAAAGACATTGAAACGTTCTCGATGATCCTGATGGGTGCCCCCAACCCGGCACATTCTGTAATTCTGATTAGAGAACTCTTGTTTGTGTCAGTCTACATTAACCTGTCAGTCCACATTAACCTGTCAGTCCTACGTAAGATTCCATCTGCTGCTGTTCAAACTTTCAGCTAATTTCTGTTATCCCCGATTTTTCAAAGTATTTCTCTATTATGCAACAGCACAACATAAATTTATAGTTTAGCGCCCCAGCTTTTAACACAGAGGAGAGTATAGGTGTGCAAGAAACGAACGCACAGCCCGTAGATACGACCCAAATACCACCCGACAGTGGCAGCTCTGAACAGGATGTGCAAAAAAGGGGAAAAGCAGTGAGGCTGCCTGCAAGCCCCCTTTTCCTTGGCACAGGAAATCGGTGCTGGGCGACTCCAGGGAAGCACAGCTGGGAGTGGAGCCCAGCCCTCTGAAGAGTGCAGCGAAGTCCTTGATGATAGCCGAGGTATTTTACAACAATAATTGCTTTGAACTGTGAACCGTGCTTCGGAATATCTGTGCAGCTGCGAGGGAGTGAGGAATGAGACGGAATTTTTGTAACTTTAAAAGAAATTTTGTTTTCTGTCCTGCTTGCACAGGTTGTTGGTGCAGAATTTGGTCCAGTTTTATCAAAGAGGCTATGGAAACAACTATTACAGGAAGTTTTTTTTTTTTTCCTCCATCAGCATGTGCCTTCAGCTCTCCAAAATACCAACAGAAAAACAGCCTCCCTGGCCCAAATCTGTCTTGTCTTTATTTTGGAAAAGTCTCCCCAACTTCAGTGCAATTATTCACTAGTGAGACAAGTGTCCCAAGTCTCCTGCAAAAAAAGGAATTGAAAGTACCCATGATTATTCCTCATGACATTGGCATTTCTGCAGCAAAACTTCACTTTTCTAATCTAAACTGAGCAAAGTGCTCTTAGGGTGAAGATAATTAGGGAAATGAACTCAGAGAATCTTGTTCTGGCTTTTAAATAATTTCTCGTCATTATTCTCCTTTTAATTTGGTTTGTTTGCAAACGGAGCTTGTTCAGGAAGGCAAAGCATTGATTAGCAGCCAGCACTTATTTAATAATGGAACAAAATTAGTTTTGCAGCGAAGGAGAATTCACTTCAGGAAGAAACAGGAGTAACTTGTAAAGATTAAATCAACCAAACAGGAAATGGAATCAGTCCCATGTGGCTCAGGTAGTCCGGTTGCAATGCCAAGGGTGTAAATTGCTGAGCAGCTTTTGCTGAGCTGCTGTTGGCTTTCCCTTCCTCCTGGCTGCTCCTGGGGGTCCACCTGAGCCATTCCCCCGCCATCCGGGCCAAGCCCCTGGGCTGCCTTCGGGGCAAACGTGGCTGGGGGAGAATTGCTGGCAGCTGCTTGCGCTGCTTAGTCACCACTGCCACCAAGAACCGCTGCCTGAGAGGGCTGAAAAATATTTGCAACGTGTGTTTACAAACAATTGCTGGACAGATTTTGTCTGCCCATAGCATTTGTCAAACAATTTCGAGCGGGAAGTAAATACAGATAAATAGATCCTCTTTTGACCAGGGAAAGCAGATTTTACATTGTCTAATCTGGCTAATCATGCTGCCATAAGATAAAATAAAGGCAATGCGACTGAGACGTGGCGAGATGTGGCAGGATGTGATGCTGCCTTTTGTTTTTTTTTCTCTTTTTTTTTTTTTTTTTTTTTTTTTTTTTTTTTTTTGTCAGGGGTGCTATTCTGATGATGGATTATGTCAGTTAAACATTTTCGGAAACAGAAGCCACTTCTCTATAGGAACTTAGCAGCAGAACTCCCAGCTAAACCACAGACAGTCCACGTTTGAATGGGTGCTGATGCCAGCCTTCCGTGAATGACTTTTAAAAGCAGCATCACATAAATGTGTCTGAATAAAATAGGAGCAGATTGGAAGCAGTTCCTGAGACTGGAGTGAATGACCCTTCTTGCTGCTGTTATCGTTTCCAAATTTTTGGCAGGCTCTCCCCTGACCACTATATTTCATTTCCATGCACCCCTGTACTTCCCAATTCCGGTCAGGAGCAGAAGCAGAAGCAATAAAATACCACAAGAGAAGCTATTCTTGTGATATTTCCGGTGCTACTGGACGCAGCACCAACAGGAAATCTCATGAGAAAGGCTGTCCCTTCACAGTTTCCAGGCCCCACTTTGGAAACCCAAGTGATTTGGTGGGAATGAACAGTGAATAAGCATCCTCCAGCTTGGGTGATTGAAACTTCTCCCAGCGTTTCTGCCCCGTCCCTTCCACTCCGAGGTGCACAAGGCTCGTGAGCGTGGTAGGCACAGAGAAAACTCGGGGTGGCTCACGAGAGTCTGAACCCTCCTTTCTGCCCAGTTACGTGAAATGAGGGGACCTGCAGGCCTGGAGCTTTCTCTCTTCTAAAAATGGGTTCTTGAGAGCTCACAGTGCCCCAGGATTGCAGCCTTGGATGTGTCTGCATGTGTCTGATGTGTCCGGTGAGGATGGTTTGCAGAAAAGGAGGATGTCCCCCTCCCACTTCAGCCTGCTCAGGAGGATTCCCAGTCCCCTGAGAGACTAAAGGTAGAGAGGGAAAAGAGCAGTGGGGAAAAAGGGACATTCAAGTGATTCACCTCTTCCCTTTCCCGCTATTCCCCCCACCCCTCGCCGCTCTGAGTCTCGCGCACCTCACGCAGGAATGGGAAGGAGCTGTGCCTATTTTGCCCTAGATGTTGAGTTTTGGGAGGTAATTCAAGCAGCTCGGCCGCATGCTCGGAATGTTTGCCACCAAAAGTCTGGGAATTGCCATCTGGGGCTCAGCCCGCAGGAAGGGGAGCTTTCCTCGGGCAGGGCAGCAAGGGGGGTCACAGATCTCAGATGTTCTGCAGCAGCTCCGCCGCTCAGGACGCACAGGGGCTGGGGCAGAGATGGTGACTCAGATGCAAACCCTCCCTGGAGTATCACTCTCTCTGTCTCCAGAGCAAACGCCTTCCCTCTCCGTAACTGATACAACCGCCCTGGCCCTGCAGCTGCGATTCCAGATTGCATTTGCAGGGTCACTCTGGCAGTTAAAAAATCCTCGTCACAGTCATCTGCTCCAGCGCCCGGCCTCCAGCCCAGGGGAGTGCGGGCCCCTTTGGTTTTCCTCCCATGCAGCCGGGATGCAGGTCCCCAGTGATGCTAGATACCCAGAGCTTTTGGGGATGGAACGCAACCACTTGAAGCTGTTCGGTTTGTCACTTTTGGATTTGCTACGCGAGGCTCTGTTAATACAAACGGGCCTGTTTATAATATTCATCAGACAGTGGAAGAAATTCCTCTGATGTCTGCATAATGCAGCGAGCAGACTCCTTGATTATTAACATACTGATTGTGTACTCTTATTTCAGATGTTAGCTCAGCGCTGGGGAGAGAGAGCTGGGGGAATAAAAAATGCAAGACGCATGACATGCTTGGGATTTGGTCCGCGAAACTGGAAAAAATATTTACACGGTTAGGTCGTGTTTTCTAAGTAATTCTTTCCTTTTATGTAATATTTTGGAGCAGCCGCCGAACTTTCATTTCTTACCCAAATGAAGCCACACCTCTGAGCGGTGGAGGAGAGGGAGTGGGAGAAGCACGTCCCCATCCCTTCTTAATCCTCCCATTGATGTGCTCATTAGTTGTTGGCACGGGGATGCTCTGATGCATCTCGTCCCTGCCCCAGCGCTTCCTTCAGCTCGGCATTTCCTTAGGAACTTCCAGCCGGGGGCCGGGATGCTCCAGTGATCCTCCCGGGCCCTGCTTGGGGCTGGATGCACCAAAACCCCTCTCACCACGCGTGTCAGAGCAGACCTTCACCGCCGGCCCTCAACCAACGCCGCAGGGGAAGGAATTGCCTGACCGTGCACCGAAGTACCCCCTGGAATAGAAAAGTCTCAGCAGCCAAGGTGCTCAGTGTCGTCTGACCAGCAATAACTTCGGCGGGCATCAGCCCCTGCACCCTGTCTTACCCTTTCATTTATTAATAAAGCCTTTTTGGTGCCTTAGTCATAGAATAGACAGCAGATTTTTTCTTCTTCTTCTCCTTCTCCTTCTCCTTCTCCTTCTCCTTCTCCTTCTCCTTCTCCTTCTCCTTCTCCTTCTCCTTCTCCTTCTCCTTCTTCTTCTTCTTCTTCTTCTTCTTCTTCCTCAGTGTTTTCATCCCTTGGGTGTTTTATCTTCTCTTCATTTGCTGTTTGTTATTTTGGTGGAGTAACTTTCACTTTTGGTTGGTTTCAGAGCCCACCCTGCATATCCCCTGGATGGGCTGAACTACAGTAGATAGGACATTAACTCGTATTAATGTGAAAATTTAGAATCCAAATAGAACTTGTCTTGTTGCCCAACAATGAGTCATTGTCCTTTTTCTCTTTTTAGCCAACAGCAGATTCAGAAGCTGTGAGACAGTTTCCTGCAGATAAGAGATAAATTGAAGGGAAACCTGGCAAAAAGATGATGGTCAAGCTGCAAGATATCATTTCCTCCAAAGCCCCTACATGCTAATTAACCATTCCAAGCATATTTTCAACAGCATTTAGGGATTTCCTCATCAAAATAAACTTCCTCCCATGTTATCTTCATTTTTGACATCCGGTGTTACAGTCTGACATAAGAGTCAGGGTTAAAAACCCGTAATATTGGGCTGTGTGTGTATTTATGCACAGGCGCGCACACACACTCACACGATTGAAGCTGCGCCAGCGTTACTCTGGAATTTTAATGCCTGATCCAAAGTCCTCTGTAGCCAGCGAGAGATTTTCTGTTTGCCTCGATGGTAGCAGGATCGAGCCTCTGTCCTTCTGCATCCAGATTTTTTTCATTTATGCCTTATGACTTGTTTATAACAAACTACAGATGGGCTTGAGTCATAAAGTTCGGAGTACTCGGTTTGGAGGCTTTGCTTTGGGCCCATCCCTTTAATGTACTGCTTATTCCAGACCTGCCTTTTAAAGAGGAAAATATTGTCAGAATGAAAGTGTATGTGCAATAAACAAACTTCTCATTTCCTTCCCCTTAAGTTTTTTTTTTTTTTTCCCCCCACATTTTGAAGCTGATTTCTTAACCGGACAATTAGTTTTAGGGCTGCAATTGAATGCAAACTTGTCATACCTGATTTGCAGTCCTTTCTGTTTCAAGTGCTATCAATTATTTTCTAACTAGATGCTCCTGTGGGATCAGCTGTCACTAAGAGCAAATTTGAACACAATGGGTTGCTTCCTATTTCCAAAAGAATCTGAAGATTGTCAAAGCTTGACAGGCAGCTCCAGTTTTAAGATGAAACAGATAAGTTAGGTTTCCCCGGTAGGAGCTTTTGAACACAAGCAGATAAAGGAAGTATTGTTTCCAAAGAGGGGATGCCATTTATAGTGCAAATTCACCCTTATTAAGAACAAACTGCAGTTGCTTTAAACAGGCAGTCAAATACATTTGCACTGCAGAGGTAATAAAATACTTAAGAGCCTTTTCAAATATTTCTGTAGAGCTTGCACTTACAAATTTGGCTTTCCTTTTTTTTTTTTTTTTTTTTTTAATGACAGGCTGAGTAAACTGAGTAAGCCATTAAAAAGATCAGTAGATGGTATAATGTAGCTGTTGCGTACATCAAATGCAGAAGGCGTTGATTTTACAGCCGGATTCATCGACAATCAGCTAGAAGTTAAATTTGTGTTTTTGAAGATGCTTCATCTGTTGTATGCCCTGGTGATTACTTGTATGAATTGTGATTACTTGTGTCACAAGTAATGATGATTACTTGTGTCACACATGGAGTTAAACTGCACATTATTTTAGGCATGTCACAAGTGAGAAGTGCCGCAACTTTCTGGTCTAAGGCAGCAGTAACCTTATTTTGTGAAAGTGACTGGGGTACAGTGGTGCCACCTTCATGTGAGAGTGTCACTGAACGTGCACTGAAGAAATAAAAAAATATATTTTGGGAGATGACGCTGGAACGATGGTCCCAAGGTCTGAAGTATTGCAGCTGTCCGCAGAGGGGACTCACTGCGTCTGTGGGGAAGCCCGATTGCCTAATTCAGGAGGATTGTCCTTTCAGCCCTTTTCCGTTTGCAAAGCCACTGCAGGCCATTTGGGGTGCCAGCAAAGATCCCACCTAGTGCCAGGCTGTGGCTGATCTCTTGTGTGTCCTCACTGAGAAGAGGGAGAAGAACAGAAGGCAAAAAGCCCTGAGTTATTCAGGTGACTGATCAAATGCCCAGTGACTTCAGGAATCCTGCTGCTACATCTGCTTTTGTCACCGGCGTCTTGCTGAATGAAAGGCTTTGCCACAGCTCGCAGGAGGTCCTGAGCTCCCCCTGTGAACACTGGCTGAAGGAGAATTCTTCCTCCCTCAAAAATCTGAATCCATCCTAACAGGAAATATGAAAGAACGTGACCGCTTGGGGTTTTTTTTTTGACATTTGTGGGCGGTGGGATGTTTTGGAACTTTCTCGTCTTGAAAATTTTCAGTGAAAACCGACATCGAGGGAGATGAAATTTCATTGAGACCCGCTACAGCTGGGGGAAACACCGAGGAATGGTAAATATTCTCAGACAGGGAAGCACTGTACAACCAGAGATGGATTGTACCCAGAACAGATCAAAAGGAGGAATTTTGGCCACGAGGGCAATTCAGGCAATCTACCAATGGGGAAAAGCAACGTTATTTCCACTTGCAAAATCATAGGGTTTCATTGCCACACTTTCACAATCACCAAATTAGAATCAGGTGTTAATTAGCACTTGTGTTTGGCAAGCTCACTTTATTGAGAACATTTGCCTTGGTCAGACTTTTGATTATTTTGGCTCTGAAACCTGGTTTACATTGATTTAATCATTAGAATACCCTCTTCTAAGGCTTTCAAATGATGCAATTAAGTGCAAATACCACATCTCCTGCACAGCAACGGGGATCTGAGCAGTTATGACAAAGCCAGGAGACAGCAATAAGTGCAATTTTTTACCTTTTAATGGGGTCTAATCGTGTAGGAGAGCATGTGTCAAATATATATATATATAGATAGATAGATAGCTTGTCCATTACTTTACTCATACATTGTAATTCTTACGCACCTTTTTATCATGCTAAATGAAAGTGTTTTCTAAATGAAAAATACAGCGTTTATTGTATGGGAACATGACAGTCCTTACTCAATTTGTAATTCCAACAACTTACAGAAAAGTCTCGGTCTTGTGGTCGCATCCAGGGAGAAAACAGAGGCTGTGGCACAAATGTGATGCAAACGTGTCAGCATCTACCAGGATTCCTGACCTATTCTCAAAACCTCTCTTCAGAAATAAGTTATTTAGGTTATTTCCTTTTTAGTCTACTTAGCCATGTCTCCTCCTCTGCTGTGCAGCGGTATTTCAGAGAACTCGTTTGCACATTTTTGTCATGTGCATTACTGTGCCTGCTTGGAACAATTTGCTAACGATTTAAAGCTACCTGTCTTTTAATTATATTTTTCCCCCCCCATTTTTAATTGTCAGCATTAGGGTACAAAAGTAAATCAACAATGAGGCTTTACCTGCAATTAAAAAAGCTCCCACTTGCTCGATGTGCACTGAGTAATACTTTGATGTAGTCTAGTTTTTATATGAGTTGAATCAAGCAGCAAATAATGTAGCAAAATCAATGTTTTTACGTCTAGAATTATGCTGGGTCATCTCTTGTCCACGGTTACACTTCACTGATGGTTTTGAGCCAGATAGGGAGGGCCTCTGTAACTTTTCCTCACCCTGAGTAGCACCTTACTCACCAGAGCTTCCAACAAACCCACTGACAGCAGCATCCCACCAGAGCTGAGGACCCCACTCTGTCCTTGCTTGTAATTTCATTCCCATATGAGTGAAGAAAAGGAAGCAATCTCTCTAAGGAAGGCTAAGTCTTTTTTTTATTTTTTTTTTCCCCTCCTCCTTGAATAGCTTGAATGGCGATTTTTAGCAGATGAGTCATCTGCCAGGTTTCTCGGAATGTTGTGGATCCACTAGGGGTTTGTACCTCTCTCCATGACAATGAACTTGGAGGGAGTCATGAGGAGGCAGCTGCTTAGATCAAGTGGCAGTGTCTGTCCACTCCTCAGGCTGTAGCCAAAATCAACAGCGTGCCTTTGCAGTTGATCTAGGGAATGCTGTTACAAATATGGGATGTTTGCACTAATGACTTAGTCAAATACATCTGGAGCCCTTTTCCCTGAAGAAATGAAACTGATGTAATAACACAACCCAGTCTCCTTATTATGTAAATCATGGGGCAGAAGGCTGAGGACGTTATTTAAAGCAAGCTGAGGAAAGCTGAAGATTTGCTCAAGTAATTTCCCGTTTTTACCCCATATGAGATCTTGCAGATGGCAGGAAGGAATAGAAAATGCAGCAACCTCCTGACTTCCAAACGTGAGACAGCTCTTGTCTTACAATAAGATTTTACACTGCTGGAAGCCTGGAGTTTTCCTCAACAGAAGCATTTGGACATGTTGTAAGAAAATCAATGCAGACTCTATCTACACATCCTGTGTACGGAAAATAAAGGAATAAAGTAGGTTGTCACTCGTGATGGGATTTTTGGAGGCATGAATTTGTCTTAAAGGCATAGTCTGGTTTTGAGCCCAGGAAATCTCTCTAGTTTGCAAATAGAAATTTCCACCTTTTTACTTTTTTACATAAAACTTAGATGCAGTGAGGAAGTGGGAAAGGACCAACTAGAACTTTTTCTGCAATTTTTGGCTAATCGTGCAGTACTCATTTTTACATCACATAAAGTTCATGGTCAAGTCTTTTGCTGATTTTATTCAAGTTATTTGGGATCATGATGTGTTTTGGATCATTTTTCTTCAATGATTTGTTTTTCTCTGCGACATTCAGAAAGCGTCGTCTGTAGATGAATGTAAAGCTTTATGGACTGCTGCTTGTGGATGAGGAAAAATGAACCTTGGTGACATTTCCTTTCAGCCTTGGCAAAGCCAGGCCAGTGCCCTGTCCCCAAAAAAAAAAAAAAAAGAGAAAAAAAAAAAAAGCTTTACTTTTCTGACACAACAGGGTTTTCCTAAATAGAGAAAGCAGATCTCTGCAAGAGACAACATTTTTTGAGGGCATGACTCAGACACTGAGCTCTCTGGGGAGTACACACCATGGCAGGGCTCCCCACCCTCTGCTCTGCTGTCAAGGTCCACCCTCTTACATTTCATTTTCTGCAAGAGGACGAGATGTCGGAGGTCCTTGTGCATCACTGCTTGGTGCCCTGCTGGAAGAGCTCAAACACTTCAGGCCTGAGTGCATGTAAAGGTTTACATAAATGAGAACAAAGAAAAGTTGCCTCAAGACTTTGAGGTTTGTTGCAGACAAGTCATTATAGTGTTCTCCCACACTCACTGCCCTGCTGAATGTGCAGGGGATGCTCTATGGCTCATTGTTTCTGGCTTAGGTATTGCTCAAGGCATCGACAGCTTTCACTGATTTCAAACCAATGTGACTTTTCTCACGGAAGAATAAAATTTTGCACCTTTAAAATCTGCTTCCCCCCCCACACCCCGTTTCTGATTTATTTTCATTCTTTTAAATGTTCTTTCTCCTTATTAGTGCTGTGGATCCCCTCTCTGGGGACCCGGACCCTCCAATGCATAAAGGAAAACTGTTTACATGAAAGAAAGCTATGAGGAGAGATCAAGAACCATGACTGTAAGTAACAAAACGTAAGTAGAGAAGGAAGAATTTTCATTCTTCACTTAAAGAGCCTAGGATTTCATTTACCTTCTCAAAACCAGCAAATCATCACATATTCTCACTTTCACCTCCCTAGCCCTAGTGATCTGCTTAGGGCTCCAGCTGCTTGCCCATATAAATGAATATAAATACCCATATAGAGTACAAAGGCTCAAATATTACTGTGGTTGAAGGCTATGAGATGTGAGTCTTGCGCCTTCTAATCCTACAACCTTCACTAATTCCAAGCCCACACGAACATTTTCTTCCTGCCTCTGTGAAGGTTCACTTGTACAAACCTTTCTGCTCTTGGAGTATTTTAATCCTTTTACTTCCTATGAGCCAGATCTACTGTGGGGACAGTGTTTCCCCTAATGTGGATCTTTAATCTTGAACGTTTGTGCGGATTGCAGTTGTTCTGCTGGAGACAGAAAAGTCCTTCTTCCCGTGGGTGCAAAATCCTTGCTCTGCTCTGACGAGATCAAGAGCAAGAACTTATTATTTCTGAAATATGGAATGCATTTGCTCTTGGAACACAAGTCCTTTTTATGCCCCCTGGTTCATGAGCTGGTTGCAAAGCTACAAATTTGCTATAAAACTCCTTTTAAGGTGCAGCGCTGCTAGAAATTTGTAGAATAATAGAGATCCTTTCATCCTTTGTATTTAAACATGCAATTTGCTTTAAGGGGATCTGATCAGCCATTAAAACCCACTCTGTGTTTTATGTGTCTAACAAAAAACACACTTGCCCAAGTAAAATAGACTGCGTGCAAGGCTACAGGATAGCTATTTATATTTAATGTATAACGAGGTCCTGCAGAACTCCTTTTGTCCTGAGGGGGTTTGACAGCCCTGTCCCAGCGCCACTGGTGGAAGGAGAAGGAAGCCCCGTGGAAGGAAAGCTGCAGCGCGGCACCATGCAGGTGTGAGGTGGGGTTTTTCATGGGGTTTTGGGCTGGCAGCCCCAAAGAGGGGCTTCAGCTCCCAGGACAGGGGTGCTCCATCACCTTTGTGTGGAATCTGTGACATTGCGTGGCTCTGCTGTGGCACTGGGAAAGAAGAAGCTCTCAGGGTTCAAGGCTCGGCTGAAAGACTCGCAGTGAATTTGAAGGTTGACTGTTTCCTTTTAAAACTGGCTGATTTGCCACAGAGTCGCCTTTTCCTTTTTCCGTGAAGAAAATGCAATTGCTCGTATAGTCCTGTTAGTTTTGCTTAGGCACGCAAAGTTTTGCTGGGTTGAAGGCATCAAGCAGGCATCAAGCCACCAGGGAGAGAATCCTGGCTTGCAGTCCAAAGGTCTTTCCACAGGTAGCACTTTGCTCAAAATTCCATCCAATCCGCTTTTCTCGAGATTTTTTTTCTTTTGTCCCTTCTGGCTCTGTGTTCAGCCTTTTTTTTTCTTTAATGCCCGATTATTTTCTCTTGCCTTTTACCCCCCAAACGCAGAAAAACTCAACAACTACTAAATCTATTGAACTATGAGTCTGTAGGTATGCCTTGGAGCTCCCATGGTTTCAGCTGTCAGGTCCTGGGAAATTATTTACAGGAGGGCATCATGGACAAAAGCACCAGTGGGAAACCAAGAAATTAACTGCAAGAGACACTTCAAAGTCTTTTTCAGACTTTGCGACTAAGAACTGATTACTTCTTTGATATCAATATTTCTCCCTAAATTTTGATTCCCTTGCTGTTGTGAACATCCTAAAATGAAAGCGTCAAAATAGACTTTTATTTTGGAAATGCAGAGATCAAAAAACCCCAATTTTTAGGTTGAAGTTTCTTCTGTGCATTGCATTTGTCATATCAGAGCTAAAGGTGAAAATTTAAACAACCTATCAAAACCGGGAGCTACGTTTTGATAACATTTTCATCCTTTTAAGTANTCTTTTTTTTTTTTTTTTTTTCTGAAGGTTTCATGCATTCTTTCAAGGAAAAGAAGAGTTTGATTATTTTTTGTGTTTGGAATATCTTGTGACCGTGAACACCCCAATTTTTCCTGTCAGTTCAGCTAGGACTTCAACTCATTTAGTCACCACAGTTTTTAACATAATAGTAAAATCCCTAAATTCTTGGGTTTTACACGTATGTATGTATAATGCTAAGGATTAGATCTGTGTAATGAGTTTTAAGAGACTATTTTACCATGGTTGTCATGAAAACTAGCACATACCAGATTTGTCTTCTTGTTCCTTCTCAAAGCCCAAATCTTTTGGCTGGCCAAACAATCCCAAGACCTCTAAAATATTCTGTGATCTTTCTAATTGGATACACTGATGTCTGCTGGAAAACAGATGTGATCAACTGCAGTCATCTGCGAGCTGAAAGAAAATACAGCATGATGTTTTCAGGAAAACTTTATCAGTAACTCTACCTCCTTCCAAGGCGTAGATGTAATCCATAAATAAAAGAGTTGCCATTTGATGAGAAGGAGGAAATTCTATCTGAGTCAGTGACAGGGAAAGTGAAATGTGGTCACCCAGAGCTCCTGCAATTCAAAGCCAACCCATGCCCACTCTAATTATTATGATGTATGTTCCTGTTCAGCTTTAATAGCCCTGCTTGTACGAGCAAAGGATCTCAATTGCCAGGGTCACATTTGCTCCGCTTTTCCTCCTCTCTAGCTCGGAGTTAGAAAACCTGCAGGAAGGACGAGGATCCTTTGAGAGACCCATCTGTTCTCTGGGCTCTGCCTCCCCCAGGAGAGACCAGCAAAGGCAGGGTGGTCAGTTTGGGTCGACCCCCTGGATAGCAGTGGGGTGGAAGTGAGAGGAAGTGGGGATAGGCTGGCCTGGTTTTGTCCTGAGAAGCTGCGGGGTTCAAAGGCAGAGCACAAGGGTGCTTTTGGAGAGGGCTGGGTTAGTGTAAGTCAGGGTGGCAGCGTCTGTCACAGGAAACCAGCGACTCCAGACAGATCAGTCAAGCAGGTGATTGCAATAATTGGTACATTTTCATGCGTTTAAGAACTTGCAATTTTAGCTTTAATTTTGCCACAGATTTTTCAATCTCATTTGAATGTCAGAAAGCAGAAATTTCACAGGTGGAGTCAGGAACAGATCTACAAAGTCGATCCAACTTGTTTGTAGGATTGGAGAGGATGGAGATGACAAGTGCTGATTGCTGTCATTAACGGAGGATTTGGTACTGTCGAGAAGTTTAAACAGTTTTGATTTTGTCCAAGCTCTTCAGGCCCCAGATGGGTTGAGGCAGTCTGAGGCTTTGGCAATCCATTTGTGCTTGGGCAGAGCCCCTGCTCTGGTGAGGTTCTCCACACAGGAGCTGCCTTCTGCGCGGGATTCTTTTTGTAAAACGCTGCTCCAACCGACCACTCTTTCTCTCTGGGCAGGGTGTTGTCTGCCTAGAAGCTCCAGGCAGGGACAGGGAGGCCATGCTGGTGACTCCCTCTCCTCTGGCAGTGGGAATCACCAGGCTGCCTCTGTTCCCAGCCCAGTAAGAGGATTGGCTCAGCTTGGAAACTCGAACATCCATCAAACCATTAAGGTGGGTCTTCAGGCAGTACTTACCTGTGAGGGCCAAGGCATGCCCTGCTTTTATGTGAAAATTCAAGTCCTGATGTCAGCCTGAGGCTTTGGGAGCTGTGATTGAAGCCAAGGACCTTTAAAACGTGTGCTTTTATCTTCTGCTTTTATCTTGCTGCTTGCTATCACAAAGGTCTTGTAGGCATCTAGCACACATAGGTGGCATGTTTCATCGTAGATTCAGAGCTGATTTTATTCACAGGAATAGTGCCAATCACCAAACTGAAAGCAAAGGCCAGTAAGAATCTGATCTTAGACTGCCACCGTTAGCCGCCTCAAACCCCATCCAGAATAAATTAAAAATTATAGCAATAAACGGCCGAAACAATTTTTTATCTTTTCAGAGGATACAGGCTCCCAGTTTCCATGAACACTGCTCTGCAGCCGGCTGCTTCTGCAGCTGACATGTGCTTAGTGAGCCAAACCCATATCTCAGGGCAGGCCAGAGGGAATGTGCCTATTCTGGTTCCTGAGAAACAAAGCAGACAAGGACTATTTCCAGTGGCCTTTCAGGTCCAGTGTGGGTGGCTGAGAACTTTGAATCAAAGCCCTCCCTTTCAAACGGAACCCAGTGATGGGAATTTTGAACGGGGCTTGCAGGTTTAAAAACCTGGTAAAGGATAAATATGAGACAGCTTGTGATGAAAGAAGCAGCTCTGCTTCTCGGAATAGTATCTTCAAGAAATGGGGGAAGAAGTAAATAAGAAACAAACTCAGAAGAATGAATTTAAATATTAGAGGACACCAAAATCTAGGGAAAATGTCTTGGCTCTTTTTCTTCAAAACATTGTGATAGACTTCTGATAAACTAGGAAACACAAAAAAAAAAAGCTGTCAGCTTGGGCCAACAAACAAACAAAAAATGCCGGCAGATATGTAGAACACTTGCTTTCTTTTTTTTTTTTCCTTTTCTTCTTTACAAAGTTATACAATAAAATCCAGCCAATGTATGTGACTATGATATGGGGAAGGAGAGAAGGAAGGGAAGAAAGTTAAAGACTTTCAAACCGGTATGTTTAATGCTAGGTCTCTAAACCTGTATTTCCTACACAAATAATTTTGAGAGGTGCTTATGCATCTCAGAAAACTGCCCCCATAAAACCTTTAAGGTTGAATTGTCCTTTTGAGATGATGTGATGTGGTGTTCTTCATTCAGTGAAGGACGCACCTATGAACCATTTCCTTTTTGATTCGCTTTATTTCTGAATCCTCACTTGCCATAAATAAGATCTGAATTTGGGCATGAGAGGGTGAAGGAGCAAAGGCTACACTCTAATTCTCAAAGGCAGTCCGATGACAAACAGTAATATATGTTTGTAGTGCTGGGAGTGGCAATGTGCTACGGCTTTAAAGCATTTTAAAAACATGTAGAGGCTGCAAAGGAATAGGTATTTTATTTTTTTTGTCGAAGAGTAGCCATTCATAAATTGCTGAACAATGGGAGCTGCACGGACTGGTAGTGCCTGGACTTGGGGTGAACCATGGCATTCCACAGACTTGTAGAACTCGGCATGAAGTGCTACTATTGGGAGGCTGCATCACCGAGTATCTGCTCCCTTAAACCCCAGGGTAGAGGGGAAATTTTCATGGAGCTTATAGTGATTTATAATGGGAAGCATAGGCTTTTTCATAGACATTGTTCTCAGTGACAGTGTAAAGAAAGAGAGCACTAAATCTCTTCTCATCATAACTAATGATTAAGTCAGCAGCTTTTTTGGCGAATACAGAGTGCCCTTCTACAAAAACAAAGTATTCTATTGTGATGTATTACATTTAAAAAAAAAACCCCATAAGTATCCCATAAGGCCATTGCAATATTTTTAACTAGATCTTCCCTCTTTGTCACCATATTGAAATAAATGGAATGTGTCAGCCTGAGTAATGCTCTTTCAATAAGTTTTTAGGAGCCCACTTAGAAGTTTGGCAAAATATAAAGAAGCGAGGAAAACTTTCTCAGGATCCTCCCTGGCCTGAATGAAAGATTGGTTCATTAAGGAGAAAAGCTTATGCTGATGCTGACACTAATAAATGGGTCAGGGAAGGATATTTCATCTTAGTTTGGGCTACCTTGCTCCAAGTTTGCTGCCTCAAGTTGCCCTGTGAAATGAATCAGCCAGATGAAGATGATTCGTCGCATTGCCAAGTTCCCATCAATATAATGGGGAAATCAGTTTTGTGTGAATGTGGTTCGAATGTGAAACAACCCTCAACTATTAGGAGTCAAAGGGTCAGCAGTTGCTGAAAAATTAACTCCCCTGCATCCGCTGTTCGGACCTGGATTTGAGCTATGCAGTGCCTCTGCCTTCAGAGGCCAATTCTGTTTCTCAGCCTGGGTACTGAACTTGCTTGAGCATCATACTTTCATTTGGAAGGAAATACCCTCATTTTGCAAGGTTGCTCCTTCTCCAGTTCTTTCACTTCACGCATGATCTCAGCCCTCATGAAGTCAGTGATAACATTCCTACAAGCCATCACCCATTCCAGGCTTTTTTACTCTCTATTTTTACCCTTGAGGCAAGTTTTTGCAAGGTGGGCCTTCACAGTTTGCTCTAGCTTGGATTTTAAGTCTCTCCTAGGGAATATAAATACATTGTCATTTATAAATATGTTCCCTGAATCATTTTCTGCATCAAAACACTTAAAAAACCAAAAAACCAAAAAACAAACCAGTGCTGCTCAGATGGAGAAATTTGCAGTAGTATGGCAATGAGAAAGAAATGTGTTTAGTCATTATCCTTCAGATAAAGGTCAGACTTGAGGGCTCCATTGACCTCCACATTGCAAGTGCCATATTTTAATACCCTGTCTTTCATTCTTCAGGAAAAAAGATAGATTAACGGGAATCCATTTCTAAGAGATTCTTCTTTTGTGACACTGAACTTAGTAACTTAGTGTGTTCTTATATTACTTTGTTTAAACGTTTCTGAAATGTTTGGAAATCTTGCCTAGTAAGTCCTTTTTTTTTTTTTTTGCATCTTTGTACTCCAGCCTTTCCTGAGTGCCAGATCTGGAATCCTAGCCACGACTGACAAAAGTTACCGTTGGGTAAAGTGGACCCTCCTCAGATTTGAGAATCCTTCAGTTCTCCATTCTCCCTCCCTCCCCTCTGCCTCACTAAGGTCCCAATCAAGACTGGGATGGAAGGAAATCCCATTAGAGCCTAATAATGCTGCTTCTTTCCAGAGGGAGTCACTAGAAAGTAATTTATTTCTTCTTCAGCCTGCAACTGGAGGTACCAATTTGTCACAGGCCCGCGCGCGCTGGTGCCACAGCCTTCGTTATCCCAGGGACGGGGGGCTGAGGTGGTGACCCACAAAGCCTATTCTTCTGCCAGCCTAGCCCTGTTTGTTCCTCCCCAGCTCAGGCATCACATCCGAGTCCCCAGGACGTGTCAGGCTCTGCTTATGGGTGGAATTTTCACAGTGCAAGGTACCAGCCCCACAGCTCTGCTGCCTGCCCACATTAGCGTCAGCGAGGGGCTGCGGTGAGAGCACCGCTGTCAGCTGCGTGCTCTGGGCTCCTGGGCCCTGGGCAAGCTCTAATTTTACAGACATGCTTTCCTTCCCCCCCCCCTGCCCTGCTTTCCCCTATTGTTGTGTCTTTCCCATCGGGGGAATTCACCCTCGAGTTCAGAACACACACACTCGGGAGGGATGCGGCGGAGAATCGGCCCTTTGTGAGCGTGTGAAGGATGCTTTCCTTGACCTGTCAGGGAACATATTTTGCTTGGTGAGAAAGAATGCCGGGCCAAATTCCTCCCTACTGTAAGCAGGCTGCTGGAAGTGGCCGTCCATCAGGAATGAGCATGGCCTACTTTGGCTGGTGGACGGTCCCCTCAGCAGATGACACTGTTTACAGTGCGTTGGCTGCTTTTACTGCTCTCTTAAATGATGGCGAGTGTTTAGCCCAAACAATGCAAATAGGAAGTCGTTTGTTTGTGAGGGCCTAATCCCGAAGCCCTTATTTGGTGTTTACTGCAGTTAAATTCAGCCTTTACTCAGACAAACTCCAGTTGAATTCGCATGGAGTTTGCCACAGCGAGGACAAGAAGAGGCCTGTGGGAGCGCCCTGCTTGTTTTTGGCCCCAGTACAAAGATACTTTGGGTTCAAACACACACTGAGGGGACGAGAGGCACACACAATGCCTGTCTATATACATACAGCACTATACGTGTGCACATGAACACAATTGCACACTAATCTAATCAATACATTCATTTCTTATTAGAACATAATTACACATCCCAGGAGGCTGGAACAGAAAAGTCCCATTAACCCCTCATGCCCTCTTCGGCTTTCCTCTGCCTTTCCATCTAACAGACCTCTGTGTCACTCCACTCATTAGCAGTTACTGTCTATGACATTGTTACATAAATAAGGATGTCGACCTGTCAGAATGGGTCACCCAATTCAAGGGTGATGATAAATATCTGTCCCTCTGAATTAGGCTAAAGACACCAGAGTACAGGACAGCTACTGTTGATTATTGGATAGTTAATGTATAGAGGACAAAAGGTGCTGAGGCCTGGTCACTTTTTGGATCATTAATATGGATTTAGGCCTATTGTTAAAAAAAAAAAAATAAAAAAGCACACGCACACACAAAACTAGGTTAGCAAGAACATGCATAACTTTCAGTTTGGGATAGGATGTATGGATGGGGGGTACATTCGTGGTCCTGGAGGTGTGGGTGGATTTTACATCAAATTCATGGCACCTTTGGCATAAAAAGCCAAAATATTTTGGGTCTGGGCTGAAAACAGTGTATGCTGCCCCCCTGTTTACAAATGCAAGGGAAGTAAAAGGCACATGGATGCCTTTGAATCAGCAGAAATAACTCCAGGAAGGGGAATATACAGTTAAACATATTCAGTTCCAAGGCAACTAGAGAGTGCTGAAGCAGATCTCATGGTTTCCACTGAAAGTCAATTATTGCCAAGATTCTTTTCACAAACCCTGCTGTATTTTCAAAACACCTTCTTCTACCTAAATAATGAAGGGGCTGCAGAGTGCCTATAGCCCCAAATCATTCATTTTGTGATTGCTATCTTGTGGTGTTAGTGACAGGTTATTCCTTGCAGGTAACACTGAAGTGTGATGTAACACACTGCTTTGATTTTAACAGCAGATAATGTAAAAACATCAAGGCAGCTTGTAGACAGAAGCTCTTGCCATTCCAAATAAGAATTAATTAAGACCCTTTTCGAAAAGGCTCAATGCTGTAGCTCACATGAATGAATTAAGACTCTTTCCAAAAGTCTCAAAGTTGTAGCTCACTAAAAATTGCTGAGGGCTGGGCACAACATCCCTTAGGATCTGTTTATCTGAAAGTCTAATCTCAGCACCCAAAACTTTCCCTGAATTCCATGTCCCACAGGAACTATCCCTGCCTAGAATTTATTACAATGCCTTGCACTGAGTGGCAGATCCAGCCTGGAGCTGGTAAGGAGCCAAGTGTCCTGTACAGAAATCGGGGTAAATGCAGCATGTCTGGGCAGGGCCAGGCCCCCCAGTTCTGCTCCGCTTGCCCCAGCCTCTGTGCAGTGTTACACCCTGTACATCCTGCCACTGAGCTGCAAGGGAGTGCCTACAGCATTGGAGATTGGGAAATCCTCCCCTGGGAGAGTGCTGAGGCCCTGGCACAGGCTGCCCAGAGAAGCTGTGGCTGCCCCATCCCTGGAAGTGTCCAAGACCAGGTTGGACGGGGCTTGGAGCAACCTGGGATAGCGGAAGCTGTCCCTGCCCATGGTGGGAGTTTGGAATTAGATGGTCTTTCAGGTCCCTTCCAACCCAAACCATTTTTGGATTCTGTGATTCCTCTAGAGCAGAGCTCTGACAGAGGGTGTCCCAGCCCACGCACCAACTCAGCAGTGCAAGGTAGCTGCAATTAGCTTTGTTTCCCTGTTCCTCATTTCCTCCACCCTCAGGGAGCGACTGATTCAAGAAGTATCCCTGTTTCCCCAGCACACTGAGGCGTGGAAAAGCTTGGCTAGTTATTCTAGTCTGAAAATGCGGTCTCACTGGGGCGCCAGACTTCTGAGCACAGGAGGACCAACAAGCCACCTCAAGCCTGCTGATCTGAGTAGAGACTGAGTTTTGGCTTGCTGGGAGAACCTTCCCATCTTTATCCGGGTTAAGTCAAGCAGATCTGGAAAAAGACAATGCAGGTTGATCAGAATTAGGAATTCCTACAGCTCCTGAATTTCGTTTGCTAGAGTAAGACTCTGGCAGCCCTTTGGGAGAGTGTATTTGTGCTGGGGCACAGGGAAATCCGGGCAGATGTGGTTCCACTTCTCAGCTGGGTCTTCCTTTCCATTTGACAAATAATTGGCTCATTAAAAGGTATGAAGGGGGGAGGGAACAGGAAGAAACAAGCTATGATATGTTCACTGGGTAAAGCACCTGTGTGTATGCTCAGGTTCAAACTCTGGAGCGTGGAGCTGTAGTAAACCCATTCCAGATGCCTTTGGATTTCAGTGGCAGAGGAAATGTAAGTTTCCAGACCCTCTCTGGCAAAATATGATATAATCAGAGTATGATTAAGGTTGGAAAAGACTCCTAAGATCATTGACTGCAACCATTAAAGATGGTTGAATGCATTCTGCAACGTCCTCTGCAAACATGACAATAGGTCTGTAAGAAATGTAACAAGACACTCATGACATGGGTGTTTTATTTCCCCGTTCAAGCTGCAGTCCCACATACCTTTTTTTTTTTTTTAACTGCACTAGATTCTACTATTTTGTGATCATTATTAGTAAGATTCATGCTACTCCATTAAAAAAAAAAAAATTGTATTAGTTTTCCAGAACAGGTTTGTCTGCAAAATAATCTGCAGATGTGTTTCTGCTGGAATATACATTTTCTCTCCAGATTTAAATTGGGGGGAGGGAAAAAAAAGTCCACATTTTGATATCATTGCAACAAGTAAAATTTGAAGATGTTTCGACCAGAGGTTTCCTCAAGACATATTTTAAAATGTGTTGAAGATGATGTTACAGGAAAGACAAGCTTCTTGCATGGCTTGGACGTGCAGGGTGCAGTAAAGGTGCTTGCTCATACCATTTTTTCTTAAAACAGTGACACCAGCCTGTGTTCTGACTGATAGCCCCAGGTACCAACACCTATTCTGCTGAAATGACAGATTTGATAGTCTGTGGGAAATATGTAAAAAGCCATAATTCAGAAAAAACACACTAAATTACCTTATTTCTTCGTATTTGGTTATTTCATAAATATTTTACAGGGCTAGCATAGCTCTATTAGCTTGATGGAGGAGAACCACATCAAAATACAAGAATGAAAATATATTTCTTTCCTTTTTAGGGTTGATTGTAAAAACCCTTGTGCATACACACATGCTACATTTATAAAAATAATTCCTCACACCCACTAAAAAAGTCTAATCATAATATCTCAAATATGTGGCCAATATAGATGGGATTATTTTGCAGCAGTGGCTTAAAGCATATTGCTGGCGCAGAACTCTGGGACATGATGATATAAATTCACAGAAATAGTGCTTGCTAATGCAGTAAATGACGACAGCTGCTGTAACTGCTGGACTCAAAGGGAGCTCTATCCAAGAATAATGAATATTTCCCGTTGCATTTCAGAGGTGCATGCTTTGCACATGTGAGGGTGGGTCATAACTCACTCAGCCCTCCATTTACTGCATGGTAACACCGAGGGGGATTAATTGGAGGTCCCAAGTTAACTGCGCACGTACTTGGCACGAAAATTCTGGTGGGGAGATCCAATCCCTTGGCACAGCCCTGGGCCAGGTATCATGGACCAACACTGCTGCCATGACCTGCCCAGAAATTCATTCTGCCTCTGCTGCAGCCCGTGAACAAGCCACCCATCCGTGCCCGTGTTTTTTGTGCTGCCACTACCTTTCCAACAGGAACTGGACTGAGATCACTGGCTTGCTCCAGTCTAGCCTCTGAAAGGCTGCCTGTTTATTAAAACCATACTCCCTGTGAAATGCATCTTTGTCTATGAGACGGCACGGCCATTACATAATAAGTTGGTGATTTGTGGTTGTCAGATACTGTGTTTGCAGCAGGCAAAGCAGCAGGCCTTGAGGGAACAGGATCTGTTAGCCCAGGGCTGTCCATCTCCAGGTGCTTTCATGCTTGTTGGCTTCACTGAAACGCAATAATTGATGGGACTTGGCCTCCTCTTCAAGCACTTCTGCCTTTGGGTGAGGCAAACCCAAACCAGCAGCTAGAATGTAAAATGCATCAGAAGCATCTGAAGCACCTGGACACCTGTCAGAGCGACATGGGAGCCTACCTGGGCTGTCTCCAGAGCTCAGGAATTAGTAGCAGCCTGGCTGTGGCAGGATGGAGCAGCGTGGACATTAATCTACCCCGCTGAGAAGGGCTCGAAGCTGTGGTTCCGCAGACATTTTTCTCCGTGGCACTTTTGGCTCCAGCAAGTCGTGCTGCCACCAGCCCAGGGCTGCTTGTGGCAGTCCCTACACTGCCCTCCTTGTTCTGCATGGGCACGGAGGGGTGGCAGGAGCAGAGGAGCAGCAGGGGAGGGCCAGAGTGGACATCGCCTGCTGATGCTGACTCCACGTCCTGGAGAAATGTGTGTGAAACCACAACCCAAAGGCCAGGATGAATAAGCTTGTGTGAAACTCTGTGACTAAATCCTTCTGGAAAACAGGCTCTAGGCTCTTTCGAAAGCGTTGCCCGCTGCCAGTGGGGACTGGATGTCTCAAAGAAAGGCAAAGGGCTGGTTAATCTGTTCCTTTAAGTGCTTATCACCATCTATCAAAGGAATCGCTGGCACAGCCCCCGTTAACTGGAAGATGTGAGCTTTCTCAACAAGTGATGGCCATAAAGATTACACTGCCCGCTCTGAAGGGGTTTCTGGTGTTAATCTAATCAGTGCCAAGTACAGGAGCTGCTGATCTGTGCCAAGTGTCTCCCCTGTCACCTGGGTTAAGCCTATTCCCCCGGGTGTTAAAGTAACAATTCGGAAGTATTGAAGCTGAAACAAAATACGGAAAAGCAAGCGGGGTTACAGGGCAATAGGAGAGAGGGCTGTTGTGTCCACTGTATCAGTTTATCTGAAAATTTGGATGGCAAAACGTTCCACTGTGTGTTGTCAGAGGCGTGTGCAACGCACGGGAGCAGCAGAGGAAGCAGAACTGCTCAGGGCGGATTATCCAGCATGAATTACCCAACAGCCCCATGCATGTGAAGCTACAAATATTCATATTCAATGGCATGCATGTCACCAGTGTGCAGTGTGGGGACATGCATGCCATCGCATACGAATATTTGTATTTTTCCCAATAAATTGCCTAAACGGCTCTGTGCACCGTTGTAGGGAGAGTGTGCCAAGCCCCCTCTGCCTCCAGCTCTGTGAGATTACACCTTGAAAATGCTCACTGGCGAGTTTGCCCCTAAGTGGCACCAGCAAAAACCTCCACTCTCCTGCTAAATCCTGCAAGTTAAGGCACAAAAATGAGGCGCAGAAGGAAGCAGACCTCCAGAGGCAGGTGACAAGAGGCTGATGCTTATGAGCCTCGCTACACCCCAAATCTGCCCTGTTCATCAGAGTCCCTGTGACGATTGGACTGGGACTGGGACATTTGTCTGCCTGGCTGACCCAACCCCAGCACCACAGCAGCATGGTGGGGCTTATCCTGAACAGGGCCAGCCAGGAACATCAGTCAGGAGCTACAACCCAAGTTTTTGCCCCAAAAAATGCTGCCCCCTCAGCTCTCTGCTGACAGGGAGGTGCTGGAGCTTATTTGCTTATTTTCTAACTGCTGGCCTGCTTTGGTTCTATCACACACATTTCCTACAGTGAGAATCACTCTGCCTTCACCCTGTCTCCGCCACAGCTTCAGGACATGCCTGTTGCCCCTGCTTTCTCCTCATGGCCGCAATTCCCATTTGTAAAGCCCACGCTGTGATCTCATCAGATGTGGTGTGCTAACTCAGGGCTTCAATGGAGGCATTTTGCACTGTGCATGGTGAACACCTGGTATCTTTTATTCTTAAAATATGCCTTAAAATATGCCTTTAACTCACTACAGCATCCACCATAGGTACCTACCGCAGTAACAAACCTGCTCTTAACTTCTCCTGTTCGTGTGGACGTTTTCCCATCACTTTTTTGCAAAAGTGCACGTGATACTGTAATTAATGGCTGCACTTCCTCTGGCACTGGAAGCAGACAGTGCTGCAGGGTGGATCTCTCACCTCCAAAAGCCAGGACTGCCAGGTGGGCAGGCAGGAAACACGGGGACGCGGTGTTCCCCAGCATCATCAGGCGGTCCCCATTTTTGGCTGGGGTGATGGGAAGTGTGGCCATGAGGAGAAAGCAGGGGCAACGGGCATGTCCTGAAGCTGTGGTGAAGGCAGAATGACTGATTCTCACTGTAGGAAATGTGTGATAGAATCGAAGCAGGTCAGCAGCTAGAAAAGAAGCAAATACACAACCTGAGAAAATACAGTTTTCCAGGCTACAGAGCCAAGTTCTTTCAGGCACTGATTCCATTCACATCCACGACAGGAGAAAATATCTGCTCACACTGAAATACGGGATTTCCACTGCTGAATTACAATCCTGTGCACCCAAACATATGGCCCATGTCCTCCTGACCCCACCAGGAACAGTTCCACAGCTTCTGTCATAGCTGGCTTGCCAGGCTGGCCTGGCAGGATTTCCAAATTTGGGACAGACAGTTTCTGCTCTGTGACACCACCTTTTCTGCAGCCCTTTTGGTACATGCAGGACACCCTTTCTCAGCAGCCTTTCACACCACTGGAACTCTCAGTAACTCACTGAGGAGCAGATCAGCCCCTTAGACTGGGGCTTGTCTGGGTTAATCTTCATGGGCACAGCACACGCCTCTTGCCAGCAGGTAGGAAGGTGTGGGCTCGACATTTCTGAGCCTGAATTTCAGCTCGCTGACCATTGCTGGCTCCTTTCCCAAGGGAAAGCTGCCAACAGTTTCTCTTTCCAAAACATCTCTCTGCATTTCTCAGCACAGGCTCAGCAAACAGTGTTCCCTTTGCCAGAACAACTGTCCCAGGGGTTGTTACCTATTCCTGAACCAATGGAGAGCAGTGTCAGTGCCATGGAGCAATAATAGACCTTTTTACACAGCGTGTTCTAAAAGAAACGGTTAGGATTGTAAATAAAGCTTCTTTCTCTTCTGACAGCTCCATGGAGTCAATCTATTTCGTGTCCTACCGTGACAGAAGGGATGGACAGACCTGCTGGGTGTGAACGTTCATGGCTGTATCCTACTGTCTGAAGCTGGCTAAAAAGCAGCATTTTAGGCTTCTCCCAACACCTTTAACCCACCTCTCACAATAAAGGGGTGCACAGCTCCATCCATCAGCATCCTTCTGGACCACCACAGAAATTTTTGAAGACTAAGGCATTTTTTTAAATAAGTGAAGAATCCTACCCAGTTATTCAGCACCATTAATTCAAACTTCATTGATGTTTTGCTGTCTTTTAATTTCGGTACACTTCCAAAAGGTGTAGAACCAGATATGGAGACATGCACAGATTTATCTATGTGTGTGTGTGTGTAAATACACATATCTACATGGGGATATATATCTATATATCTATATATCTATATATCTATATATCTCTATATAGCTATATAGCTATATAGAGATATATAGATATATAGATATACAGATATACAGATATATAGGTATATATATACCCAAAGAATCAGAAGAAACTGGTGCTCTACTGGATTTCAGAGTCCTGACACTGAATTTACACTGTTTGTGCTGAGATCAGATCTGGCAAGGGCCGTGCTTTGCCCTCAGCTCTCAGTTCAAGGTCCCTCTGAGGTCCCAAAGGTGTGACTTGGCTTTCATTCTCATTATTCCTCATTTTCACGTGCTTGTTCACATCCAGGTTGTGGAAGAAGCTTCCAGAGGAACTGCCAGAATCTTATGGATCTCTCTTAGGGGGAGATTGTTGTGCTTTTGCTCCCCGAGCAGAATGTAAAATCAGCATCAGGCTGTTGCAGGGTGCTCAGAGGTGAGGGAAGCAGAGAAGATGGGGAAGTTAATGGGAAGAGGGAAAAGTGCCAAGGAAGTGAAATGCACAGGGATGTAAAGAGAAAGGAAATGACAGGTGAGCAGAGAGGGTCTCCTCTGGTTTGCAGCATTAGTAATATCCCTGCATTTGTCACATCATTTAACCATGACCTGGAAGTGATAATTTTTATTGCATTTGTGCTTTTCATCGCTTGTTGATGATTTACAATGAAAGTGTAAGAGACCACAGCTTTATTTATTTATTTATTTATTTTTAAATATAATACTTGTTGCTGTTCTGTATCTCAAGCTTTCTGTACACACAAAATTTTTGCCAGCGCAGCTAAATTGGTTCAGATGGATCCTGACATGTTACTGCACAATCCTTCTCCTGCAGAAACCCAAACCCTCATCAGCACTTGCTGTGGTCAGGGCAGCCGTTTTCAACAGCTCTACTTTCTGTCCATAAGAAATGCTCAAACTGTCAAAACTTTTGCTGGCAGACAGCCTTTCAAAATGTCAGGAAGACAGAGATGAGGGGAGTGGAGAGCGGAATTTTACAGGCAATAGTTACCAGAGCTAAACAAAAAATGGGGCAGAGGATTTATTTCCCTGCCTCAATTCCTTTTGCAGTTCACCTTTAAAGGAATTTTTTTTTTAATGCACATGTACTAAGATGCTGATGTTCAGTTGTGATTGTTGTCTAATTTACAGTATATTTGTTACATGTAAGCACGCTGAGCTGACAGAAACAGCTGGGAAAATATTCTAATCATTCATTAAGCAGAAGTGAGGAAACAAGCATGTGTGTGTATGTGTTTATGGGTAAATGTGTATTAAACTCCACACAGAACATTTTATCTGGGACAGGGCCCACCAAGGACATGGATGACATCCAAGCATGATGGATTTAAAATAACAAAGCAAGAGGTGAGCACAAATCCAGAGATCAAACAGAAAAACAGAAGAGAAGATGGGGAACAAACTGAGGGGAAGTTCTTGGTTAGTGGAGAGGGAAAAATAAATATTCTATTTGTATATGTTTAATTGTGGATGTGAAGAAGAGAAAACTTGTAGCAATAAATATCAGGGAAAAACTTAAAATTGCAGAAGAATAAGGGAAACATAAGGTGAGAAGGCAGACCTGTACCCACCAGACTCATTTTTTAATACATTAAGAAGAAAACCTGAATGATACTGATCTTCTTCATCAGTTTAAGATAAGGATAAAACTGGCCTTATTTCTGAAAAAAAAAAGAAAAGAAAATCCATATCTTATAACTATCCTTAATAGGGATCATTCAGTGTTTTCCTTCCCAAGAGTAATTTAGTAAGTTCTAACAGGAGCTTTTTAGGCACCAACTTCTGCAATCAGAGTTAAGATCAAAACATCCCTGTATCTTTACCCAGGAATGTTAAAGGATCTCAGAGATTTTCTGGGGTTCCAATAGATATTAACTGGATATAAGCTTCCAAAAACACTAAGGGACAAGTGCCACCCATGGCCAGGTGAAAAGGAAGCTGGCAAATAAGGATGTTTAAGGCAGGTGACTGCTGCATTTCCCTAGAATAACAGAGTGGAGATGAGGGGTGGGTGCTGTTTTGCTGGGAGTTTTGGAAGCAGAGAATAGGAACTCTGATATAAATCAGTTTAAGAAATTCTGTGGAATACACTAAACTGGAAATGGAACTATGGGACAAATGAACACACTCCTGTGCCATTCTTCTCTCAAAATCCTGCTGGGTGAAGTGGCTTCATACCCAATATACTGAACTTCCTATGTGTTGCATTTTTCAAAATGGACATTAAACAAATATTTCCTTGTGGCTTGTATTGCAAGGCTGAGCTCTCCAGCAGCACAGCTCCACAGGAGCTGTGACTTGTGTGTCCTCAGTAAATTTTGTCTTGTATGAGCTGCATGCAACCTCCCAAATCTCTGAAATTATTCACATCATCTTTGATCTAAACCAGTACAGGCTCAGTAAGGGGAAACCATGTGGTTATCTGTGGGTCAAAAGATGCTGGTGGCTTCTTTGGCCCTTCCCAAAAATCTGGTAATTGGGACAAGGAATAATTACTATTTCTCAGCTTCTTCCTCGCTTCCCTGAATGCAACCATAGTGATTTTTAGGTAGCTTGAAATATAAAAGCATTATATGGAGACATCAGGAAAATGGGGATCAGACATGTATAGGCAGAGACCTAAATAACATAGATGTTATTGGTTAAATTGCATGAATTAAGGTTTCTAAATAGGCTTCTGATACCTTTTGAAGAGAGGGGAAAGGAAAGAAAAAATACCATTGAAAGGAGATAAAATGTGCAACAGCAGAGAAAAAGAAATATTGTCATTAATTTAGTGGTATCTTCATGGATTATATGAATTTGGGTTAAAAAGCAAATGGTTATAAAACTAGAGCATTCCCTTTGTATCTGCACAGGCACTAGGTCGCCAGAAAAATAAATACTTGTCAAAAAACTCCCCCNAATCCCCCCCCCCCTTTTTTTTTTTTTTTTCTGAACCTCTTGTCAGTCAATAAGCCTAGAGGAGCTGAAAAACCCCCGAGTAACCCAGAGATTCAGTGTGAGAATTACAGCCCCTGCTTGCCCGGTGTCCCTGGCAAGAACAAACACAGAGCCGTGTCATTTGATACCTCCGACCACAACCTGTGATAATCCACACTCTTTAATCCCCCGTAGAGCTGCCGCTGTGTCATCACAGTTTATTTTAAAATGGTGCTCCTCAGCGCTAATCTCATTCCAAATCATTCATATTAATGTTAGAATTAGGGTGAATTAGGGCATTATTTGCCTCGTATGTGACACTTAAGCACTCGTAAGTAATTGCACGGGGGAGAAGGGGGCATTAAACGGGAATGGCACACTCAGTATGAAAAATTGAGGAGAACAAATATTAAACTTTTAATAGAAATAACTCCAGCAGAACTTTCCCACAGGCAACAGAACTCTGATATTTTTAGCTGGTTGAGGCCAATATATGTTAAGAATAGCATTCACTGCAGTGGGAAAATACACAATTTCTATTATGGGGCAGTCAGAATAACATACTGATGATACAGTGGTATAAAATATGTAATTATCTAGCATGCAAAGAATAAATCACATAAACTGTTTACAGTAGGAATTGTGAAGGGACAATGACACATTGTTGTCTTCTTTGCGTAGCAAGGATAAAGTTTGGCTTCTAAAACTGCAAAATCCAATTCGTGGTGTTTATGTGATGCTTCCTGCAAGAAGGGTCTGATAAGATTTTTTAAAAATTATTTCTAATAAATTAGGTTAGATATTAACTTGGTTAAAATGGGAAATAGACACGGTTAAAATTAGAAAGATGTCAGCTTGGATAACATCTTGTATTTCTTCAAGTTGTACCATTAGTCTAAAATTACACAGAATAATCTTCCTTTCCCATGCAGCTGAAGGTAGCTGCAATTTTCCTTCTAGAGCCATGTATTGTGCTTCATTCAGTGCAAAATTCACAATCGTACCTGGAGGGAAGCCCAACTCTTTGAGAGCTCTGCTTGGAGCGATTATTCTCATTACGGAACTCCTAGTCCATCATATTAATAATTATTAATAATGCAGAGAACAAAGGCATCGAGTGTCCTCATCTATCATCATGTATAAAAATAGTTTTAATTGATAAGCCCGTCTGTTCTGTGTGCTATTATTGTATCACTATAAATTGTAAAAATAGGCTGAAATCAATATTTTTTATCTGTCCTCCTTGGTAGCAAAGAAAGACCTAAGCTTCGGGATTAGTAGGCAGATATGAGGAGGATTTCTTTCTTTGTGATACAAATCTGTATTAATTGATTTTTGTTGATGTGGATTAATTGCAGCTCTTTATTAGGAATAATATCACAAATAAACTATAGACAAGTATAGATTGCTAAGCCTAGATTTCAACTGAATGAGGCTAATCAATACCTAAGTCTGTAATTTAAAGCAGTTCATTAGGGCCTCGGGAAAAGCTAAGTAATATACGTGAGAAATGTCTCATCTGGAGCCTTACAGGAGTTTCTCCCTAAACAGAATAAATACATTTGCAATATATAATTATTGCCGATTAATCTTGCTCAAATGCCTTTTTTTTTTTTTTTTTTTTTTT
>WBMY01007055.1:37840-63290 GCA_013397315.1 Donacobius atricapilla | reverse complement strand
TTTTTTTTTTTTTTTAGTCAGTTTTTACTTGCCAGCTCTTGCTCTAAGGGCGAGGAGAACACCAATGGGCCAGAGCCCTGGGCTGTGTTTGTCATGGGGTGGGCAAGGCAGGAGGAGAGGCTGAGGCAGCTGGAGGGGCTCAGCCTGGAGAAAAGGAGGCTCGGGGGGGACCTTTTCTCTCTCCACAATTCCCTGGAAGGAGCATGCAGCCAGGTGGGGACGGGCTCTGCTCCCAGGGAGCAGGGACAGGACGGGAGGAAGCAGCCTCAAGTTGCACCAGGGGAGGGTCAGGATTGATATTAGTGAAAATACNTAGTGAAAATATGCCCATGGAAATGCTGTTGGGCAGGCACTGGGACGGGCTGCCCAGGGCAGTGGTGGAGTCACCATGCCCAGAGGGATCTAAAAGCCGTGCAGATGTGGCACTTGGGGACGTGGGTGAGTGGTGGCCTTGGCAGTGCTGGGTTGTTTGCTGAACTCCGTGATCTTATAGGGCTTTGCCAACCTAAATCTTTCCCTGATGCTATTCATTGACTCCAGCACTGCAGAGCAGACTCATTTTGGGTCTTGTAGGACATTAAAAGCCAACTGCTCTGGTGCATCCCTTGTGTTGTTTTGATTTTTCAGCCTTCTGTGTCTTACAGTTCATAGTTCTTAGGTTTTTTTCTTACACACGGGTGTTATAAATAGAAGCAATGTTTTCTTTAATTCAAGGTAGTTTACATTCTTTGTTTTAGAGATACGGACAGCTGATGGACAGTTGTCCTGACCAATGGGATGGGAGAGGTGTCAACCTGCTCCCCGAATCTCTGGCCTTTGTAGAAATACTATAAAAGTGGAGTCAGATTTTCATAATAAACAGTTCATGCCTTCTCACCAAAGTGAGTGTGTGTGTGTGTGTTTGTGTGTCCAACAACGACACCCTTGTGCAATCCGTTTAATCAAATGGACAAAAGGTCTTGGGCATCCACCTAAAGTTAAATACAGCAGCAAACATGATTAAAACTGCCAAAACTGCTGCCTCCAGGAAATTTTAGTGTCCTGTAGTGAGTGCTTATTGTGCAAGGTGAATTCCAGTGGTTTGTGAAGAGCTTTCAGAATAAAAACTGTATCATAAAATAAGGCTGTAGCAGTCGGGTAATGGGATTGCCTTAATGCTTGAGGCAGATCCTAAGTTTAGAAGCGCTGAATGCAAAACCTGGGATGAAACAACTGAGTCAGTGCAACAGCAGTGAACAAAAAAAGTTAAATTTCAAAAGGATATTACAGTAAGTGTATTTTTAACGTACATATTGGCATATGATCTTCCTGGCCATGTGTGTGGGTAACAGAAACAGACTTAAAGGATGTACTCATGGTTCTGACTAGTGCAAATTTCAGCATTTACCAAATCAATGAACTTCTTTAGACTTGCAAAGGAGATGCATTTGCCCTGGTAATTCCATGAATGCTGCAATTAACAAGATGTTTCCTTTCTGTTGCTTAAGAAACTTGATTTTAGAGCTAGAAATCCCAAACACTTAGCACAAGCCCCAGGTTTCAGTGAGGCTACAGCAGGGATTCCAGCAAATGATTCCAGCTGGGAAAACCATGATTTCCTCTACAATGGAATAAGCCAGGCAAAACATTCTTTTAGCTCTCCAATGTGCACATCCTGATAACCAGTAGATGCTGTTATTGCCGTAAGCCTTGTCCTTTACTTTTTTCCCCCCTTCTAGGAGTAAAACCACCTTGATTTCCTGTCCTGGAGCCTGCAAATTCCTTCAGTGGAGATTGCTCCAGTGAGTTTGACTCTCACTGTGAAGATACCCAGGTTATTAACTCATGTGCAGAGAAGATCAAGGAACCAGGTATTTAACTTGGTTAAATGACTTGACTTTGACTTCTGATTCCCACAGAAGTTTGTCCTTGTTCTTGTGTTAAGGATTGTTTTGACCAGTAAATTACCCAGCTCAAAGTAGCTGCTGCCTAAGCTCATTTCTTCCAGGAAAGACTTGACATGATTTGGGGCTGATTTTCTGCATGCCATGGTTCCCTTACACAGCTGGATGGGAAATACTGATAACAAGTGTAATTCATTGATATAGAAATAATACCCGACATAACTACATCATGAAAGATGCCACAGGATAGAAATTTCTTGCTCTTTCTCATTCATTTATATCTCTCATTTATAAATTCCGCGTTGCTTCCATGGCAGCACCATAAATCAAAGCCTAAACCTGAAGATGTGTGGAAATGGGAGGGCATCCAGGACAGACTGCTCTTGCATCTGACAGCTAAAAAAGCCAAAGGAATAAACACGATAATAAGTCAGTGTGCCCTCTCTCTGGCTTGGATTATCTGGAGGCCATCTGGATAAACTCTCAGCTGCAGCAGGAAGCCCTGGGACTAGATCTTTCACCTTCCTTTGATTGTCATTTTCCAGTTGTTTTCATTTTTCAGTGACGCCAGCACACTTGTTCCCTGGTGTCCCACTCTGGCCTCGCTTTGCCAGATCCACCCAGAGAAGATTGAAGCCAAGGACAAATAAGGCCTCTGAAAGAGGGGCTTTCCTTGGGGCATCCTTAGGCATGGAGTCCTGAAGAAGGACACAGGCAGTGCTGCAGTTTTGTGTGAGTGCTTCGAGTTCATCAGGCTTCTTGAGTAGGTAGAAATGCCATCACATGCTCAGAACCAAGGGTACCAACAACAGAAGTATTTCTGTGGCAAAAAAACAAAAATGGGTCCTTTCTTTTTCTTTTCCAAACCAGAAAACTATAAAAGCTGACTATACAAGGAGAGATTTTGCTCATTTTCTAGTCTCTGTTAGGCTGATTGTGCTGTGAAAAGTGGCACAATGTGGCAACGCAGCAAGTTCACTGAGTATTCCAAGCTGGGAAGGACCCACAAGGATCACGGAGACCAACTCTGAGGTGAACGGCCCACATGGGGATTGAATCCACTTGGGTGTTACTGGCACCAACTGAGCCAATCTCAGCCCTCTCCTCTCCTCTCCTCTCCTCTCCTCTCCTCTCCGTTTCTGGGCTGTATTTCCCAGGTACAGATGTGTATCACCAACCAAAGAGGGAGATAACACCTCAGCAAGTCCAGCACCGTGGTTCCTCATCTCCCCTGTTAGTTTTGGCTCCTTGCCAGCCGCTTGTGTGAGATGGAGAGAAAGATGCTCGCTCCTCGTATTTATCGTCGTCACCTGACCAAAACTCATCATTCCTTAGGAGCTGGCATGAGTGTGAAGCAGGCTGGACTGTCCTGACCTTAGATGTGCCCTGTCCATTTTATGCCTGGGACCTGGTTTGGCAAGGAAAGCAAACACCAATGCATCCATTCTCCTTGTGCAAACATCTCAGTTGCACAGGGGCTGCCGGTTCGGCACTCAACATCGACATTAAAGCTCAGAGGGGAAAGGCTGCTCTGGAATGACCCAGCAGAGAAAGCCATCCACATATTTGCATTTTACAGCCATTAGAGCAGCTCCCTGGTCTGAGGGTGGGTCTGCAGGGCAACTGCATTTTTGGAGGTTTCCTTTGAAACAGAAACAAAAACAGAAAAAGAAGCACCAGACCGCAATTTTAAAAATAGGATGCTCCAAGATGCCTCCTGGAAGTCACAGACTGTCCTTATATCGTCCAATTTTTGGAATTCTTCAGGAGTGAGAACAGCCTGGGTTGTCAACAGAGGGCTGTTCAGAGAGACGAGGCAGGAGAGTGAAAGAAGGCTGGCTATTGTTCGGGATGTGGTGTAGGCTGCAAGAATGCCTTGGGAATGCAGCGCCCGCATGTCAGGCAGAGAGACAGGGCTTTGTGTGAGAACACTGAGGCAGAATGTCAATCATGTGAATAACCACTATCTCGTTTTTTTTCATCTTGGTCCTTGTTGTGACACTTCCCTGCCTGGGATCCGTAAGGATAGGTGTTGGTTTCCTGGAACGTGCTGGTGTCTGATCCGAGCTGTCCAGGTCCTGCATGCAGGGGAGCTGACCTGCCATGAAGTGGGAAAGAGCGTTGGGAGCATCCCACCTTTCCTGTGTGCTCTGCTTTGCGCCACTCTGACACAGCCCTGAGCAGCCTTTGTGAACAAGCACCCCGCTCTGCTTCGGTTTTCCCCAAAATAGGAATGCCTTTATCATTCCCCAGAAGAATGTGTGTGATCTGGAACTCTCATAGCTGGAGAAGGAAAACATTGGGTAATAGAGGGGAAAAGCAACACCCTCATGCAAGTGTAGAACCCATGCTTTATCTGACAATGGTGCACATTGTGTCTGAGGGCAATGATGTCAGAGCACTGTTATGAAATTCCTCAAAATCCTGAGCGAAACAGAGGCAACATGCCTGAAAAGGGCGCATCGGTGATTAAAATAATCTTAGTCTTTAAGCAAATTAAGGCTTGAAACAGAAGCTTGCTGGGCTGGGAATAACATACCTGTTGTGACCTGAGTCAGGGCTGGAGCCTCCCTCCTGCTGGGTCGGTGCTACCTCGTGGTGCTTGAGGCAGACCCACGGCTGAGGTCACACCGCTTTGCTTGCCAGCAGTGGGAGGAGATCCCATGCTGATAAAATCCTCCTCCCTGAGTGAGGCTGGGCCTTTTCCGCGAGCCTACGCCATGCAGGGATCACAACAGGTCTGTTTCAGTGGAGTTATTTCGGGCCAAGAGGAGCAAATTTGCTCAGGCACCCAGAAGCGAGAGCTGCCATGGGAGTGCGCAGGAGGAAGGAGGTCCTGGGCAGCTCGGGGTGCAGTCCAATGCCACCAAAATGGAAGAGAACTTTCCCAAAAAGCTAAGAGAGCATAGAGAATGTGGATTTTGGGATAAACCACGTTACGTCACTGGCGTCCACCATGGTTTATTTGCTGTAGTGAATGAACGACCGGCCATATAAAAATCTCTTTTTGTTTAAATCAGTGTAGCTCTTGTCAGTTCAATAGGGCCGTGCTGATCTTCCCAGCTGATGATTTATTTCATCACTTCAGGTCTCTTCTTCACTTTTATAGCAACTGTAGCTGTATAGTACTTAATAACAGCACTTTTTTATGTTAGAGTTTTCCATGATTCGTATAAGTACACATAACCCTCGTACCTAGGGCTTAAATGCTGTGCAGAAAATCATCTTGATTGTAGAAGAAAATTTTATTTATGCATAAAAATACTGTCTATTTGGCCAAAACTGGCAATTTCCAAAGTTTGCCAGAACACAGAAGCCTACAGGACGGATGTACCACTGGGAATGGCCAGTGACTGGAGAAAGCCACGTACAGTTTCATAAAATCTTAAAATATGTTTCTTGGACTAACCCATGAAAAATACTCAGTTTCACTCTAGCGGGTAAGAACCTTTTGAGAAAAATTTTACATCGGTTTTATTTTGGTTATAAAAATAATATTTCCCCCCCCCCATTAAAACACAATTCAGAACACATTTCAGTACTAAATCCTACAAATCTCACAGAAAAAAATGTTGTTACAATTCCTTGGGGAAGAGGGAAGGGCTGTTTCTTTGCATTTGTCTTGTGTTGTGAGGGTGGGAAAAGGAAAATTTCTCCTAATAGTGATAATTTAGTCAAAAGCCATGCAGCTTTTTTTTAGCAGTGCACAAAGCAAACACTCTGGTTGGGGTTCCAAACTACAACTACCAAAACTCTCTGATGACTAACGCTTCCTGGCTGTGCTTCGTGCTGGCTTGGAAAGAACAAGATGACTTTTTGTCTAAGCCTGTACCAAAGTTATATAAAAGGCTGTGAAAAAGGTTGTGCAGGTCCATCCACGAGCATCTGTTTTTTGCACATGCTTGTGGCGTTTTTGCTCGTGGCTTTTGGGGAGAGCCAACCTAAAGTTTAATTCAATCATTGAGCTTTACTCCAGCCATACTTTTTTTTTTCTTTTTCCCCCTAGCTGGCTGTTTTTTCGTTGCAGGAATTTGCTGCAGTCTCAAAAGAAGAATGAATAAGGCTTCCTATGGTGAGCACAGAGTGATCGGATGGGGCATACTGTCACTGGACATGGAGGGAAAACATCCATCATCCATGGCCCATGTGATGGGGAGCTGGGATCCCTGGCTTCTCCCCTTGCCCTGAGTCCGGCTGTGACAAGAGCTGGTGTTAATTAAAATTAATGTGATAATGCCCACACCTCCAAAACACTACGCAGGCCATTTGTGTGTGTTTAGCAAGCCCTTCAACCCTCAAATGAAACCCGCAGAACAAACATAACAGCAGAAAGTAGAGGCAGCACTGAGCACATCTGATTTTTTTCCTGTAGGAATCAGGGCCCACCAACCCATAGAGCGTCGTGTAAACACCTCAGGAAATAAAGACCGAGGAAGAACTACTTGAAAACCCCCTTCTTGCTCAGAAGAAATCCTGCCTTCCCATTCCTGCTCCCTCCCTTCCACCAGACAATGACCTTTCCCGGAGCTTAATCCCTGCTAGCCCCCACCCTCGCGCCTCGTTCCTCCCTCGCTCTTCATTAAACTCAACATCGTGTATTTCCAGTCGCCTCTGACTGGAAATGTCACACTCCCAGCTGCACTGCCAGCAGTGCTCCCAGTCCTTTCCTCTGCTGGCCTCAGCTGCTGCATGGTCCAGCTCCCCCTCAGTTACTTTTCCATGCTGGAGAAAGGCTGGAACTGGCAGGAGGCTCCAGCAAGACCAGGAACACCCAGGGCCAGGAAGCAGAGGCTGGAAGGGCTGGGCTGGGTCAGGCTTTCCCCACCCCTACACTGGTCTCAGTCCTGATTAAGTTCTCTCCCTCCGCCTTGCCACAGACAGCTCCCACGGATGCTCTCAAATCCAGAATTATTACCCTCTGTCCTATGGGCAACTGCCCTTTGTAAGGAAATCGCCACCCAGAAGAGCTCAACTCCCAGCTGGGCATCCTTATAATGACCAGATTTTCAGATGTGTGAAGCATTTTGCATCTATTTGCCAGAATCTCCCCTTGAAAAGTTTGGTTACAGTAGCCAGAAAGACAAAAACTTTATGAAAGGAGTAAGCGTAGGAAGAACTTGCTCATAAAACCACTCTCCTGTCCAAAGTTCCCAGGTGTGCTGCAAGATCCTGTGAAAAAGTCACTGATGATTAATGAAGCTTTTTAAGACATCCCTAGCAATTTTACATAGCTATTTTTCTTTATTTTACTCTGTCCCTTGTTTGCTATTTGTGCTTTAAAAAGCGGCGTCTGCATTTGAAAAGATCATCTTTGATCCTTGCGCTGGCTTTGTGGTTATCTTCTTTCTTATACTCCAGATAATGGAAAGTCCCTGCAGGCTCCCTTCTTGACTCTCCCTCAATTTTCATTCTCCTCTAGGGCCGGACTATTTTTTTGAGCAGGTTATCCTCAGAGTGGGAATTCCAGCCGAGTTCCTTTGCCGCAACGCCCATTGCATTTCTGCTCCCTCGGCCCGAACCGCTGGGGCAGGGCTGGGCAGGAGGAACTTCCCCACCAACAGCTGTGGCTGCAGGGCATTGAGATGGGGATTCAGCCTCACAGGACCTGGCAGCACTGCCTCTAAACCCCCCGGGCGAGGGAAACCTTCGGACACACCTCTCAGGACTGTTTAAATCCTTTGGCAACCCTGGAAGGATGCCCCAGCGTCCCAGATGCAGCTCTGTGGGGTGCGCACATCTCTTGACAAAAAAGAGGCTGCTCCAAAATGACTGCTCCATTCTAAAATGCTGTTGTGAACATGGGAAAGAAACAAGAGTGTTGAGAGCTAGGGGTATTATTGAAATATTTAAATATTATGCATGGTGATGCCTCTAATTCAATATTTGCTGTGGTAAACACAGCAGAAATGACTGTAGCAAAATGTTATTGCATATTCTAAGCCAGATTCTTGAGGTTTGTTTTATTTATATTGTGTGGCTGGGAGAAATAGTTCTAGGAAGGCTCAAACCATATATTTTCTTTCCAAGTTGCCAAAATATCTTCGAGAAATCAATTGCTGGGGACTCTTCTGTGTGGCTGAAGATTTATTTTTAACCTCTTGGTGTGGCAAAATCAGGAACAATTATTAATCTGTCCTGAAACTGCCAATACAACCTGCTAGCGACAGATGGTGTGAATGAAAAGCCAGAAGTGGCCATTTTTCATATTCAATAGATTAAAAAAACTTAGTTCTCTAATCTTATCTAACCTCTTGTGACCGAGGGTCCACGGTATTGACTAAAAGACAATATCAATAGCCTTGATTAGAGCCTGAATCAGCCAGGGAACTGGATCTTGTGGGGCACTTTGTACCTCCAAGTGATGCTTTGTGCCCCCATCTCTGCTGGCCTTGGCGGGAGAGGAGCACTGAGGGTTCCCCTTTGGCGACTTAAAAGCCAGAGCACCCCGTGCTGCAGGTATGGCTGCACTCCAGGGGTTCTTGTTTAGGTCTGAACTTGTATGGTAGTTAAGAAGAGCTCCTGTCAATGCCAAGGGATGCAGGAGGATTACATTACCAGATATTATCTCGGGCTCGCTGTATTTATACATCTCAATTACAAAATCAGGAAGTGTTGCCAGCCATCCTTTGGATACAGCTGGCACAAACACACACACACAGAGACAGAGAGAAAGAGACAAAAATAATCCCATACTGCGAGCCTGCTTGATTTTTTTGATTAGTTTAGGATTGTGGAAATCTGATTCTTGCAGCCTGTGGTGACACTGTGCTGCTGGGGAAACTGGGTTTTGTCCCGTGTGCCACTGCTGGGGGAGGCAGGCTGTCTGCAGCAGGAGCACAGGATCCCACAGCTGCCCAGGAAAGGTGAATCCCAACTCCGAACTCACTCCCTTCACCTAGGAGAAAAGCTGTATCTGAATCCCAGGTTTGGGATTGCTCATGATTTGCTGTAATGTCTCTGCACCCCTGTCATGGTAGGACACGGAATAGACTGATTCCATAGAGTTGTCAGAAGAGAAAGGAGGCTTTATTTACAATCCCAACCGTTTCTTTTAGAACACGCTGTGTAAAAAGGTCTATTATTGCTCCATGGCACTGACACTGCTCTCCATGGGTTCAGGAATAGGAAACAACCCCTGGGGACAGTTGTTCTGGCAAAGGGAACACTGTTTGCTGAGCCTGTGCTGAGACACGCAGAGAGGCGTTTTGAAAAGGGAAACTGTTGGCAACTTTCCCTTGGGAAAGGAGCCGGCAATGGTCAGCAAGCTGAAATTCAGGCACAGAAAATTTTGAGCCCACACACCCCTGATTTATTTTGTGAGTGACAAAAGCTGGGGGGAGGACTCAGACCACAACAGCAGAGCCTGTATGAGGTAGTGCAGGTGAGAAACAGGCTGGAGCTTTTGCAGGAACAATTCCCCAGCTCAGGTATCCTGTACTGGCTGAGCAAAAGCAGCAGATGTGGCAAGAGGACAAACTCGGCATGTTCCTCTCCGGGACGGGAAAAACCTCCTGCAAACCGAGGGCTGCAATTTGAGAAGCCTCTCCTCTCTCTATTTTTAATGCCTTTATTGATAGCTGCGTGCACTGACCCTGTATCCTGGCGGGTCAGCAGCTCCTCAGCCGCAGAGGCCAGCTCTGGTCCAGGCCTCCCTCCTCGGCCCCTTCCCGCCTACGTGTCCGCACACAGAAACCACCGAGCGCGGCCGGGCTGTCCCCTGACAATTGGGGATGTGGGAAAGCTCTTCCCGGGAGAGCAGCAAGCCTTTCCAGAGCCCAGGCCAGGGAGGAAAGGCCGATGCACCGGGGGAGAGCACTGGGAGGACATTTCAGCTTCCTGATGAAGGGGAAACGAGCTCTGTCCCCTGTGGGGTTTTCTCTGGGGGCTACTGGAGCGAGGCTTCCGAATTGGAGGAGACAGAGGAAGAGAAGGGAAGATGAGAAAGCCGCCGGCTAAGAGGGATGTAACCATAATTTGCACATCAGCACGCTGATGGCGGGTACTGCTATGGAATGGAAGGTGCTGGGAAACACCGGGAAAGATAAACCTCAATATCAAGCGGTCTTGGACAGGAAAATTTAGTGTGCCCAACACAGTGAGACAAAAACCTAAGGAACGAAGGCATAGCTAAGGATACCATCCCTCAAGGATTTCTGCTGGAAAGAAGCTTGGCCTGGGAGGCCTAATGGTCTGAGTGGATATCAAATAGCGAAGCATTCTTCATTTCTACTTATGGATGTGACACAAAACCCCTTCCAAGATTTGGATATGTCTTGCACCGAGACGTGAGAACACTTGCCTGAAAAGGGGGTTATGAAGTCATTACTCCACTCTGTAATATTGTTTCATAAGAGAAAATATATTAAAATGCCTTCCTGTGACAGCAAATTTCTGCCAGCTCTGAGATGTGCTCCTGAATGGTAATTTCGTACTAACAAGCCGTGTTTTTTCTCATGATAGTGTTGAAAGTCTGGGTCCCTGCTTTCTAGGAGAATTTCTGCACTATCAGAATATATAACTCTGAATATCTCCACAAAGCATGGGTTTCCCTAATGTGAAAATATTCTGCACCCATGCAGAAATAGCTTCAGCACTCCTGTTGTGAGTGATACAGTCTGCAAAGCACAACCAGCCCTTTTAATCACACCACCACAGTTCAGAAAAACAAATGAGGGGTCTAAGACATGATAGGAGAGCTTTTTAGTAATGGAAATTTTTTTTTTGTTAACCTTCTGTGTGTGCATTGAAGTTCTTACTTCTCTCATGGGTGATGGAAAACCTACAGCCATTTAGCCATATAATATCACATAAAATACCGCAGATTTCTGCTCTGCCTCACTTGAAAACTCTCTTTTAGGATGTTTTGTGCTGTTTGTTCTCAGAGAAGAGAGCTTTCCATTTGATATTACCATTAGCAGAAAAGTCCTGAACCAAATAAGCTCTTAGAGCTCAGGGGGAACATCTCCAAATTTTTCTGCTGTCTAGATGGACTAATCACGTACTGCAAAAACAGAGAAAAAGCCAGGGAACTGGAAATGAGATCTTCAGGGATGTTTTTTTTAAAATCATGTTTCAATCCACTTTTTGAAATTTTTCTCCTATTTTGTTTTACTGTTTAAACAACAACAATAACAACAACAAGTTTCCTTTTTGTTTTCTGTATGGGGAATCATGAAAAATATGGATTATGTGGAACAGCTGAGGTTGGGGTAAAGGGGAAGGTCATCACTTTACAGGACTAAATCCAAAGTACCGCCAGAATTCCTGACAACACATAAATAAAAGCCTGCAGTAACTAAACTTCCTTTTTTGAATGGCTGCCTGGTGCTGGAAGGTACTATTGACAAGAAAGGCATCTAAGGACACTTAGCACCAGCCAGATAATATTCAGTGTCTTCCAAGATCCTCAGCAGGCAGGAGCAGAGGTGCAGGGGTTTTTAAGCATCCAAAAAAAGGAAGGTGAAGGGTTCATCCCAGTCCTGGGTGGTATTTGAAAGCTGGTGTGGTTAAGGCATGCCCAGCGCTGCTGCCAGCGGCTTGCAAACCGTTTTCTTTTGACTTTTCCTGTCTGAAGGACAAGAGTTGGGATTAGTGTGAGTGCAGAGCAAGCCTCAGGCTCACCCCTCGTTCCTTTCATCATCAGACCATTTGGATTTTCTACATAGCTGGAAAACAAACTCTTCCACACTCCAGCTCATGTAAATTCCTCTGTAGTTCTCTTGATCCAGGTGAATGAGGACTGACGTCAGTTGATGATATTTTCCTGCATTTGAAATTGTTAGATTTAACTTTTTTTGTGACAAAATCACAGTGATTTAAGCCTGTAGTCAAAGGCTGTGAAGTAAAGCCAGGAGCATTTATAAAATGCTCCTGACAGAACCACCTACATTTGTTCATTTATTTGTTAGTTTGTTTACTTAAAAAAATTCAGCAGCCCACTTGTCAGGCTTCTAAAACTGGTGACAAGATGACAGATAGGTGAGGAATAAGTAACTTTCAACCCAGAGATAATTTTCTCTTTATAGTTCATGAGAGTTTATTTTTAACAAGACTTCTATGAAAATAGAGGAAACTCTTGATTCACATCCCCTCACCCCCTCAAAAAACCCATATATGTATATATGCATATATAGAAGTAGTCTATAAATGGATATACATGAAAGATACAAAGAAAAATCATGAAAGATATAAAAAAGAACATTATGAAAGAAAAACTATGTGTATGACTGATAAGTTTAATGACCATTAGACTCCTAATGTCTCGGAGTATTCAGATAGAGCAAATGCTAAATAATAATAAATCTACTCTCTTTTTTTAGCACTTTAAAACAACTTTGTTCCTTTGAAAGTCAAGTATGTTTTTACTGGTCTGCCTTCAACAAGGCTTAGGGTCCATTTATGTGATGTGATTTACCCTCCATTAATTTGAACTTTTCTGGTAGGAAAAAAAAAACAAAAAAACAAAAACCACAAAAAAGAGACTGCGAAATTCTGGCATTATTCTATTTCTCTCTGTATTGAAATAAAGGAATCATTTCAATTCCAAACACTGAGCTAGTCGAAATCATTTTAGCTGCAGGAAGTAGAACCAAAGGTAGTGTTAAATCTGCATGTACAAGACAGAAGTCTGCACACACAAACCCACATCTGCATGTGCAGAATGTGTTGGTTCTTGCTCAGGTGAGGTTTTGCCAGTGTGAGCATGCAGGAACACTGGGTCAGTTGTTAAAATGCTGCCCATGCAGAGCTCGCAAATTCTATTTGATGTAATTTGTGAGTCTGAACACACAGCAACAAACACTTAAATCATGACATGAGGTAAAGACACAAACTGCAGCAATAAAAGAGCTACTTTTCCATCATTGTTAAATTCTCAAATGTGCAAGTTTTGGATCTACACATCTTTCTATGCTAACAAAGCACTTGAATGGGAATTCATCTATGCAGAATGACATTTCTATTTTCCCTTATCAGCAAGATGTTTAGCCGTTCTTTTTTACAGATTGGCAATACAGTGAAATTGTATCGATGTACAGAATATTTGTCACAGGTTCTAGGCTGAGTATGCTGTGAGGGCAGAATACAATATGCTTTATTTATATTTTGCAGTTTTTGAGGAAACCTTCGTGTGCAACATGCAGCCCATTGCAGATCCAAGTGTTTCCACCCTACTGGAGTGAGTCTCATGTGGATTCCAATTTTCCATTGGATGGAAAAGCGCTGTGCTGGAGTTGAAACACTTCATTTTTTAATAGCTAGGGAAATAACACTGTGGCTGGGTAATAAGTCCTATCTCACAGGCACATCCCTGGAAAAATCCACTGTATTTTTACTAGGAGACCCTCTGCCATCAGTTTGCTGTCTGACCTAATTTCCTTAATTTTCCCTGCAAGTAAAGTGAGAATGCTGTCCTTTTTGACGTCATTGTTCATTTATTTCAGCAATATGTACTATGATGAGTATTAATCAGCCTGTCTCCAACTGACCAAGAGATTACTTCTCCAGTTTTTATCAGTGAAATATGGTCAGTCATCCAAAAATTTACTTCTCTGGCATGCTCTCCACTTACCATAATGAGGAAGTACATCTCAAGAAATATATGGTCAGAAATAATGCTTTTATGTTTTCTATATTTTGTTATTCTTGCCTCAAATCACAGCTCAGTTCAACGTGATCTGACATGGTTGAAATACTGAAAGCCCCACTCCTCCAAAGCAGTGTTTATTATAGAAACCACAAACTTAACCTAACCTAGAGCAGCTTTTCTAGCAGTGATATAATTACAGTAGTTATTGTTGCAATAAACCAGATGTTCCTGAGCTGGAATGAAAGCACTTCCCCCCCAACATTACATTTGTTGCATTGCCTCTTTTCAAGTTTCACATCAGCTGTTCAGAAAGCGCTCTCTCCGTTGAGTGTCACTTACAGATTCTTGCTGGGTGAGTCTTTCAGGGCAAAATAATGAAATGCTGGCCAGCCTCTGAATTTTCACTGCTCTCCTTAAAGCCTCCAACATGACAGTTTTCAGTGTCACTAATTCTTGCCCTGGTTTAAAGATATATATATATATATTTTTGTCCTTTAAGACACTTGGCTGAAACAAAAAAAAACCCCTAACACTTTGGAAAACCTACTTACTGAATGAGGACATTGTTCTGTGTGAAAGGGAGTGTTCCACTCCTACGAAATCAATGGAGTTCGACACAGACTTCAGGGGAGGCACCATTTTAGTCACTATTTTGAGCAGTTTGGTTATTAGGCAACATCTTTTTGAGCTGCTTTGTCAGCTGTGGTTGCAACTCCGGACCATGAACAACCGTTCAACCTGAACCACGAATATCCAGCATTACTCCAACATTACACATCTTGTATTTTTAACAATGTATTAGTCAACACATTTCTAATATTTCCCAGCCCAATCAAGTCCTGGCTGCAGGAATGTGCTGCCAATAAAGGATTGGACTGTGTTGGAACTGCTGGGATCTTAGACATGAAAGTTGTTGTATATATTTCATGTGTGCAAGAAACCTATCTAGGAACAACAACCACGAAGAGTCAGGAAGTCAGGAGATGGCTTTATTGCACTTACAGAGCCATGAAATAATACAATAAAGAGACACAAGTCAGGCTTGGGGTTTTGTTTACTCATAGGTAAGTGCTCATGAAAATACAGGAACGGTAAGAACTAATTATCTTATCAACTCTCTGAACAAGTCCCGGCAATCCTGGAAGAAACCTTTGTAATGCTCAGGTACACATGCTGCTCTTTTTTTCTGCTCACTCCTGGTAAACTATTAGTCAACCCATCCCCGTGGCAACTGCAGTGTGACGAGGGAGGAATTCACCCCGTGGTCTGCTAAATTTGCACTTTGTAAAAATGTAAATGTTTCTTATAGCAGGAATTTACATGGCTCTGAAACACGGTCCAACTTTTCACTGATGTGGTAGGGGATGCAGACGTTGCTGGCCTGGTTTTGCAAAAATCTTTGAAAATGGGCCATAAAATAGCTGAGGAAACCCAAGAGGCACCCACACGTTTGGAAGCAGATTACAGGAGAGCTCTGCTGCTCAGCCACAATCAGCTCCCTGCTTTCAAAAGCCACGGTATGGATTTCATGTTTTTTTGCCCTCCTAAAGGGAACGTGTCAGAGCTGAAATAAATAAATAAGCAGGGCCCGTGTCCAGGGAACCTTGACGTGTTTCCCATCACCCAGGCCGGGAGGCCCCTGCGCTTCCTCCCCTGGCTGTGACATGCCCAGCAAATATTTCCACCACCCACACTTGATTCATTCTTAACTCTCCTCACCCACTCATCATTACAGCTGTGCAAGGCATCCATTGCAAACCCTGGAGCCATCCAAAACCCACCTTTGCCACTTCACCCTGCGCTCCACACCCAGCGGGCATTGGTTGGGATTTCGGGGTGGATGAACTTTTTGAGACAACCGACCCCCAGTCTCATGCAAATCTGGGCCCAGGTTAAAGCGGATGGTGTGTGGATTGAAGAGTTTGAAAAAGGCTGAGAGAGTTTCGCATCGCTTCACTGCGTGGATCTCCGTCCATATCCATGGAAATTGAAAAAGATGTGTGCTGCAAAAGGGCATAATAAGAACAGTGGTCAGGTCCCAAATGAGCTCTGTGCGTTGGAAACAATTCCTGGTCTGAAGGACCTAGGCAGGGGGGAAAGGAAAAAAAAAACAACCCTCTTTTTAACTCTTTAACACTTTATTGCTTCAAAGTGTAAGTCACTCATAAATTTTTTTATGACATTCCTTTATTTAGCACATATGCCTGCCACTAGTGGTTCAATTAGACAGGAACTCTGCAAGGAGTTGCTGTAATGATGCTCCTGGGCAGGAAGTAGAGGGAAATCCAGACTCCAAAATTCAGATGGAAAGTTAGATTTTTCTGCAGTCAAAATGGGAGATTTATTTGTTTGGTGGCAAAAAGTCCACACAAAGTTTGGATTTGGGTGCTCACCGGGATTTTGGGCAGCTCTGCTAGCAAAATTAAGCAGTTCCAGGGAACCTGGATTATGCCAACCCTACTGAGTGACATCACGCTCTGTCACCTTTCAGAACTGCGGGGCAATCTGCTTGAAAGCCACTGGCAGAAATTACAGATAAGCAAGGCTTTTTAAATAAAAAAGCAGTTTGAAGGACAGGATTCAATACAGAAGGCTCTGTGCCTTGTGAGGCAGGACTGAAGAAACTAATTTCACATCTCAATTTTTAAAGGAAGCGCAGACCACTCAAGGCAGGAGCACCAAACGTGTCACTTAACATCTTGTAACAAAAGAACTTCCTTGGTTTCTGTTCTCATCTTTTCGTCTGCATGAGAACCCTTCTCTATCATGCAGAAGATTGTAACCACCTTACCAGATCCCAACTGGGGAACACTCCTTCCTGCTGATACCAAAATATTCATTTCAGTGAGAGCCAGAGGGACAGCTTTTAGTGCGTGGTGAATGTTGCTTTGCCCTGCGGTGACTTCAGCTGTTTTCTGAAAATCCTGTGATGTGCCTGTTTATCAAAATGCCTTCAGGACAAGCAGAGAAAAGGTTTGGAAATTTGTATAAATCACCAAAAAAAAAAAAAAAAAAAAAAAAAAAAGAAAAAAAAAAAGCTTGAGGTGGAGTTCCATTGTACTTGAGGTCATATTAAGAAAAGCAGGCGTGGGGGTCAGCTGAGCAGAAGGAGATCCTCAGCGAGGGCAAGTGTCAGAACTGCTCAGCACAGTGTGAGGCACTGTTGGCTCTCAGATGTCTGAGAGAGGAAAGGTGAATCATAGCCTACAGGTTTCTGTTTCTTCCCATTATCTCCAGAGGGAATGGGAGTGACCAAGCTCGGAGTGTACCTCGCTCCATGCAAGGTGAGGAGAGCTCCGGAGCTCCCAGTGTCTGGTGAGTGCCACACACAAGGTGGAAATTGGTGGATGAGGAAGGGAGAGAGTNGAGAGACAGAAAACCCCAAATTAGGGGAATGTTGGGGTGGAAAACCCAGACAGAGAGGATGAACATTCAGTGCTGTGGAGGTCAATGCTTTATCCTGCTCTGCAGAAAGCAGAATTCCTGCCTCGGTCACGGATTATCAAGGAAGGATAGCATGGAAAGTTCGGCATGGAAACATTAACAAATGACAGAATCGGCAGTGGTGCTCCGTGAAGAAATGAGCCACAAAAACAACATGTGGGCAGCCCTGGATTGCAACACCAGAACCCCAAAGTGCATTTTTTAACAGCCCTTAGTCATCACCTTCACCGTGTTCATTTGTCCTGGCTTAGAGAAGTGCTGAGCATCCTCATCCCACATCAGCATCAACACCTTGAGGACCGATACCCAGGGGCAGATAAAATACAGCACATTAATGTTTCGTATCACACACGTGTGGATGGCTGTGAATCAGGGGAAACAATTGCCTTCAAATAAATGATGTGAGACTAGAAAAGTGATAACATAAGGCTTGATTTGAGAGCAAAAACCCTTTGGATTCACTCCAGTAAAAGAGTGGTGCCACTAACAGCGCTGTTCTGAGGAGTCAGCTGGCATTTCCACTGATAATCTTGATTCTTGGGATTGGTATCTGTCATTTCAACTCAGGCTGAGTTGTAACCTAGTGTGAAAAAGAAAAACAAATTGCTGAAACTACAGGATTTCTCCCTCCCCTCTCTCTGCATCACAACAAGATTTACTTTTTATGAGCTCTTTGCCAAACCTCGCATCATAAACACCTTCCTTTAAAACGGATGGATAAAGAAAAGGAAGACAAATGAGATGAGCTCAATATTTAAGAGATTTATTCAACGTAGACAGTCCTTCCTTTCCACAAGCTGCTATTTTTTCTTGCTAAAAAATGAGAAATATGTTGCAAATTGCATTTGATAATGAGGAAAAAAAAATGCAGGCAATTAGTAGCGAATGCTCCAGTAAACATATCTGTTTCAAGAAGAGGTGTCATTAAAAAATGATAGAACCGAGATTTACTGCCACTGAAGTCAGCAACAGCATTTCCATTGCCTCCAGCTGTAGGAGGACTCGGTTCCTAGGAAGTTCATTTCAAAGATGATTATCTTTATATCAGCAAGTCCAGGAGCGAGGGCTCCATGGCCTTCAAGGTGAATGCTAGAGGGAATAAAGGGCTGTAAATCCCCATTTCTGCAGTGACAAGGATGCTGGCCCCAGCTGAAATATACAGAAATAAAGTACAGTTACATGAGTCTGAAAATCCGACCAAAAATCTCTGAGTAACCACATCTGCAGTCCTACCACAGGTAAATCTTCCAGAGCTCTTGTTACGGCTGTGACTTAAATAAGCAGTCTGGGGCCTGTCTCAGTGTTTGTTATCAGATTGTTCAAATATTTCACTTACATTTATTAACTAAAGAAGGTCTCAGACCCTTTGTTCCAGCTGTATACAGAATTTACCGAATTCTTTGTTCATAGTCTACGTAGTAGAGGCTGAATTGTTTGGGAATTTTCAAATAATCTTGTCCAGACTGCGACTTTCAACTAATATAAATATGGACCTGTAAGGGCTTCCTTATTCTGTCTCATTTTTGGCCAAAAAAATAGCCAGACTTTCACAATTCTGTAAGAGTTAGAGGTAGTGATGAGGTATTCTGGCCCTGCTTTCCAGGAACACAGGCAAGCAAATCTCTTGATTCCACTTTCTTGTGCCCTTATTCCATTTTTTTTTTTTGTTACTTGAGACAATTACAATCGTGTTCAGCTTTGAACAGGCCTGAATACACAGTCGCCCGCTTTTGCACCACTGCTAAATCGCATTTAAAAAATCACATTCTCCCTCATGGAAGGGCAGAAGGTTCCCTTGGTCCTGTTCCCCAGGGAAACCTCAGGGGCTGGAATCCCTCTCCCCAGGCTGCTCCTGGCATGGCTCCTACAGGCTGCCCTCCTTCCTCCTGGCCTGTTCCTCTGCTGCTCAGCCTGCTCTGTCTTTTTTCCACAGGCATCCCTGCCCAAAACAAACTCCGAAAGGCTCCCCACCCAGATCTTTGGAATTCCTGGGCAACCTTACATATGCCTTTGTTTTGGGCAGGAACATGTGCTGAACTGTCTCCTCCAGAGAAGGGCGGTGGTTAAGCCTACCATTTTCAACAGGGCTTAACCCAGCCCGTAACAAAACCCTGGGTAAAGGTGCAATTTCACAACCCCTCTGGTTGTGTGTGGGAAGGAATTTGCAGAGAAATGGCCATTTCCCCGAATTTCCTGCTGGAGAGGAGCAACAAACAGGACCAGGGCTCCGGCAGCTCGCCTCGGTTGAGAGCTGTGTGTAGGAAAAAGGTTTAAATCTTAACGTTTTGGTGCCCTCATGGTTTGTACAGCAGACATTGGGGGGCTAAACAGTTGTAAAGGCAGTCCCAGCTTTTTAGTTCTGAGCTGACGTGACCTGAGCCTCAGTTTGGGAGGCAGGGAGGCCACACTCGGTGTGAAGTTGGGTCAGCCCACAGGTCTGAGCTGGACCTTGACCCAAATCACAAGCCAAAGCTCTGCTCTCCTGAGACGGTGGGAATTCAGGGTGGCTGAACCACCCTTGGGGGGCGTCTCTTGGCCGACGCTTTGCCCCAAGAGCTTCAGTAATGCAGAAAGCATTGTCGCATCTGCCAATCCCAAATAATGCTGCCGTGGGCGGCCTCCATAAGACAGGGGTTTGTACCTCGGGAAGACTCATCCCATAGGATGGTGGGAGGAGTTCTCCAAAGCGGTGTGGTAGCCATTGGCAATGGAACGGGCAGGAGGTGTTCCACAACCTGGCATCTTCTAAAAGACAGTGTTAAGGTGGGTTATCACACATATCCAGCCTTAATCCCTTTTAAATGAAGGCTCTGTTTACGGCGCATCAAGGTCAGGACTGGAAATCCTGGAACAAATCACCGGGTATAATGAAAAGGAATAATGCCAATTATATTCTCCAGCCATTTTTTTTTTTAGTACTTGAAACGTGGTCTCTGTACTCCTTGGAGCTCTCTCAGGGAAGTACAGATGGTATCTTTGTGAGGTAATAGTAACCTGCTTATTACAGGTCCTTTGTTTATACCACTAGCTTGAAATTCGTGCCATTATTGATCGTTACATATGGCATAACAAACCAGGTAATTCTTACAGTTTTCCAGTGACATGTTCAACGGAGCTCTGGAAGTATTTCCAAAGAAATTTCCAGCCTTTGCTTACCCTTTGTAGATAATTTCAATTTGCTTTCCTCTCGCTGCTTTTGTGGTCAGTCTCTGGCAATCATTCCCAGTTCACCGAAGGGAATTTCACGGGAATGGAGGGTTTTCCATACATGTCACAGAAAATTTTGGAAAGCAGAATGCCTCTAATCTTTATCACGTAACTTCGTAAAAGAAAATCGATTCTGAGAGACAAAGTACTTCCCTCAAGCAGAGACAACCAAACAAAACGTGGTGCAGAAGTAGCACATGATCCGATTCCTTACAGGAAATTATGTGCAAACCTTCCTGTTAAAGAGGTAATGTCTTCACATTAAATGGAATACTTTAGTTATTTAAAAAAAAATAACTAAGTTTAAAAAATATCTGGAAGTTTAATGACAAGAAAAAGAGAAAAAAAGTCCGTGGCTTTAGTAAAGTTAACTGGGCTATGTGTATTCTCTCAGTACAGCCAATTATTGTAGTTAAGCCAGCAGTGCTTAACTAGAGAAATTCTGCCTAGTTAAAGTGCTGGCTGTGTGACAGAACATGCATAAAGCACAGTAAATAGTATTACTATGTGTAGAAATGTTTAATTCTCTCAGTTACAGAGGTTTATCGAGCACAGTATACAATCTTGGGCTGGAAAGCAAGATAAAGAGACTTTGCAGGTAAGGAACATTCTTCTGACAGGATCCCAAGTCATATTAGTAAATTGGAATACTGTTTTTTCAATATTTTCCACTGAGGTGTAGGGGGAAAATAATAGAGAGTTGTTTTTTTCCCTCATTATTTGGTGGTCCTTCCTTGAAACTTTCCAAACCAAAGCCATTTCTCACATCTGGTTGGAACACAGATCTTTAAGACATTCAAGTAATTCAAATCAGATGTAAAACTCCAAGCTACACTGTATGAAATTCAAGAACAATATAGTTACGGGGTTAGAAAAGTCTGCAATATGGCACCTCTTTTAATCAATACCAGCCTCAGTTTCGGTTTGTCTGCAAGTACAAGACTATAATTAAGAATGATCTACTGCATTAATTATTTCAATACCCAGCGTAGCAAGTTACTAGATTAGTGACACTTTGCATTTACAATATCATTAACAATTTGTTTCCCCTCTGCTCTGGGTGAAGTCCACGGCGACGGGGCCTGAATCAGACTGTAGTTGCAATGGAAAATATTGAAGATCACTAATATCAATAAGCACTTCCTTATCTCTGCCATTTGGAACTGCCCGTATTGACTTTCGCCGCATTCCAGCAGTTCTGCCCGGACCCAAACCCTAGTTAGTCGTTAATTTCCATTAACTAAGCCACCAATAAACATCATTTAAATTATTTCCAATAAATGCCCCGTTAATGCCTGTTATCTGCATTTAATTCCCATTGATTCCCAAAAGCTACCGTGGAGCTTAATTGCCGCCCCAAGAAGAGCAGCTTCCCACAGGTGTCATGGGGACGGATTTCTCTCCAAGCAGCGCCGCACGAGGCTGCCATGCAAATCAATGGCTAAAAACCCAAACAGCTGCCGCTGGACTTGACCAGAAAACAGTATTTACCTCACCGACAAGCGCCTGCTCCTCTAGGATACCGCTTCAGTTGGCCAGAAAATATTTTAGGGCTTTTCTTAGGCTTAGCCTGAAAATAAAAGTGACACAGGATCCTGGCTCGTTGCGCTTGGGTAAAAAAAATACCATCTGATAAACAGAAGTTCTAGACCCAGGGAAAAATCAGAGCAATTGTTTAATCCTTTTCTGATCCTTATTATAATTTCGTCCATACAAATATTTCTGACCAAGAAAAAAAAAAATCAAACCTTTACCTGCAGGATTCTTTCTAGTATTTTTGGATGGGTAGGTTGTCAGCAAGGCTTTTAACTCCTCGGGATGACATCGCCTTTTTAACACATCTTTTGGTGTTTTACATACAAGTCAGTTACTCTTAAACCCTCAGAAACTGCCAATTCAAGAAAACAAAACATCTGCCTAGCAGTGATGAGCTTGACTAATGTTCCTTTTGAAGAGAAAAGCAAAAGAATTGGCTTGCTGAAAATTGAATGTTACTGCGTTTTCAAAACGACATTTTCAATTTTACATTGCAAAACATTTCCCCCTATTTTCCATACTATTTCAAGTTGACATCTAAATTAAATATTTTGCTTTTATTCAAACAAATCACTTGATTGGCCAACAATTGCTGTATTCATAACCATGCTTCGGAATAGCTTTCTGGATTGCTTTATTGCTTTCATTAGGAGTGGAAATAAAACTCAACCATAGGGCATTCCCCGAGAAGGAAAAATCGGGATCTTGCGCGGCTTTGGTTGGAGCATTTTTTCCCAAGCTTCACTTTCTGAAGACGTCCAGTGCATTATCCAGAAAGTCCCTCCAAGCTAGTCCTGTGCAAAAGTTGCCACACATCGCACATTGTGCTCTGGTCAAACCTCATGTCCATTACGAAATGACAGCAGGATATGGCATTTCCTGGGGTTTTATTACAGCCCGCTGTTCTCCAGCAGCTCGGCACTCACGCAGCAAATGCAACACACGTTCATTATCTGCGTTTGGGGCTGGACAGGCATAAATTACCCCCGGACCCACGGCTCCCAACGTGAAAAAAGAGAGCTGTGAAGCCATTCCTCCATCTGCGCGGGCTCTGCCCTGCCTGGGAGGGCTTCGCTGCGGCCAAACCTCAAGGTGACAAAGCCTGGGGGGCAGCTTCGAGCCTGAAAGACAAGCGGCACCTGCGGGAGCCAAGCCCACACGCTGGGGGAGAGAGGGGAGCCCCCCTTCAGGCATCCCTGAAATGCGCCAAGGAGGGGAGCCGGAGATTCCCCTGCAGGGCCCTGATGGGGCCAGGAGCTGCTGCGAGCACCCGGACAAGGGAGACCGTTTGCAGGGCACGAAAAGAGGGAATTCTGTCGGTTTGGGAAGAGCTTATCTCCGCAGGCGTTATCTATTAACCATCTGCACAGGGGCAGGTATCAGTGGGCAGAGACATTTACCTGCGCGTCCTTCTGGTTGCTTCCCTCTCCTGCCAACCTCGCCTCTGCCTGGGCAGGGCTGAGCCTTTTAATGTTCCATGTAAATAGTAACCAGAGAACACATAAAGCGAGTAAAGGTGTATTTCTTTCTAGTTCTAGAGCTTTCTGTGTGTTTCGACCCATATTTCTCGATGGAAATCTCTACCTATGCCTGAATCCCAACCTGCTTCCTTGTAGGGCTGAGACCTTATTGCTTTTGAATGTCCCAAACATTATATTGTTGTTGTTTCCATTGTTATCGTGGGGTTTTTTTTTAATTTTAATTTTAATTATTATTTATTTGGATTATTGGATGTTCCCCATACTTCCCAAGCAACGGAGATGAGGTTTCAATCTCTTTTTTCCTCTGACAGTCCTTTTGCAGAAAGTGTGGGGAAGAGAGTATTACAGAGACACAGAACAAAATGAAAACAAAATATGACGAATATTAAACTCCTCATTATGATGATCCAACATGCATAGCATTCGCTACTACTGCTTGCACCCCTCGAGCCCATTTTCCCGGACAATTTAACTTTGAAATCACAGACTGTGACTAACATTTTGCTGCACAGCACCAGATAAGGTCATACACGCTTTTCTCCAAGCTCTCTGGTCAGACTTTCTCAGGTCCTCTGGAGATTCACAGAAAATTTTGCCCCGGAAAACAACCTCCAGAGGTTTTAACCTCAAAAATGTTCCCCTCGGTTATGAAATCTGCAGTTTTCTGGGCTCTGCGACCTGGAAGCCAAGACAGAGGGTTAGTCTGGGCAGCTGCTACTTCTCGGATGTTTTCCTTTCACACTCAAATTACCCTGGAAGCCCTGCCCAGGGGGCAAGGTGCTTTCGGGAGATAAGGAGCCGTGTGAAAAGCTTGGGCGCTTATCCCACTGTACAATAAACTCGACATCTAATCTGCTGCTCGGGTTTGTAACACACCCAGCGGAGTTCAACTAATCGGCCGCCGCGGTCCCTGCAGCCCTCCCAACGCTTTTCCCCTGTTTTATCCTGCAGCAGCTCCAGTTTACCGGAGCTAAAGATGCTCTGCCTGCGCTTTTTGCAGCTTTGCACATGCAGGCATTCACTCTGCCCCGGCCACCAAACTGAGATGACAGCGGCATGGATTCCCTTCCCAGCTGGATTCCTCCGCCAAGGGAGGATTCGGACGCGCACATGATCTGGATTTTATCAAGCTTCAGGTGCCTTTGGGAATGTGCAGGACTTCAAAATGCAGGGACTTCCAGCGAGGATTTCGGGCTTTGGTTTCAATTTACAGGAATGGCACCTGAATTTGACTTCTGTACCGATTTGTATCCCGAAATCTGCTTTGTGACCTAGCCCGTAGTGACTGAGAGGCAGAGATTAAAATAACCACCCTTGATAATTCTCTAAATTCCTAAATTAAAAGCACTCCTCTGAGATACATAAATGGTTTGCCTGTTTCACATAGACCAGAAAATCAGGACCAAAGTCCAAGCAAAAATGGCAAATCAAAACACCAGCTGAAACAGAAGGTTCCAGCTGTTTCAAATGCCACTGAACCACAATGATTACTGCTAACATAAATAAAACAAAATCTTAATCCAGTTTTATCAAGGAGTTACTAATCATATTTCTCTGTTCTTCCAGTAGTTTTATGAGAGTGTATTTTCATAGGCAAGGAGGAGGATGGCATATCGGGGACCACTTTCTCTGGTGCTGTTAGAAAACCTCACTCAGCTCCAAATGCATCCAGCAAACAACTGAACGTGGCCAATTCACATGGAGTAGAAAGAAAAGCTGTCAAACCAAGGTCTAAATTATGTCCTTGCTAAGTAGCTTGACTTGTGGTGGGGATTTTATTGGACAATGTCACTTCCTTGTGACCGCCACAAATGATAACAGTTGCAAGAGCTTTACAGTTGCTAAACCAAAGGAATGGCTGGAATTTTGGAAAAATCTTTACAGCGTCAGCCCAGGCTGACATTTTGTACTTTAAAAGCTATCTTTAAGGAACTAAATAGGTGAGAGAGCACTCCAGAAGCTGGCAAGACAAAGGAAAAAAATATCAAAGCCTGCAATGCCAAGCTGATGCACTTTTGCTACACTCCATGGTTGTGGTGAAGGGTTTGGGTTGTTTCAGTTGCAGACTCGCGGCTCCCTTCATTCCAGTAACAGAAATGCCAATAGCATTTCTAAATTAAACCCAGCATCTTGTCCCTTCTATTTAGGGCAGCTTTTTCTCTGGCCCACCACATCTCCAAGCACAATGCCAGTTCTCTCATACCATCTGTGTAAACTTCCCTCCACTGCTCTCAAAAATGCCTTTTTTCCTCTGCTGGGATCCTCCACTCAAGGAGAAAATGTTCAAGATGAGTCCAGTGAGCGATGATTTT
>WBMY01007055.1:4312-23040 GCA_013397315.1 Donacobius atricapilla | reverse complement strand
AAAAAAAAAAAAATCACCTGCAAACGATGCGGAATTATCCCTGCATTAGCTCCCAAACTCACATAAACAGCTTCCCCAGCCCCAAAATCACCCCCAAAACTGCTTTTTCCCCCCCACCCTCCTCACACTTCTGCATCCCTCCGCAATTCCCGGTCTCGGCAGGGACAGAAATAGCCACCACAGCGGTGTTTGCACTCGGGAAAGAGGAAACGCTGGGTGGGAGGAGTTTTGAAGGGAACGGAGGAAGATGTCTCCATCGCATCCCACCGCATCCCACCGCATCCCACCGCATCCCACCGCATCCCAGCGCATCCCAGCGGCCGGGGATGCGTTCCGGGGCTGCGGAGGCGGAGCAGGGGCGGCAGGGAGATGCGCCTGGAGCCGTGTGTGGCTCCCGGCATCGCCGCCCCGGCTGGCAGGAGGCTCTGAGATATCGAACGAGCTGAACGGAGCGAGGTCAGGCCGGAGGCGGCGCCCCCAGCGCCCCTCCCTGCGCGGCTGGCCGGGACACGAGAGGTGCTGGGCGGCTCCTGGGCCGGGGCTGCTCCCTCGCATGTCCCGTCCTGTCATGTCCCGGCCAGGATTTGGGGCTGGGAGCTTTTCCGCGGGGCCGGCGGCGTTCTCCAGCCGCGGCTCCCGTGTGCGATGCCGCGGCGAGAGGCTGGTCCGCGCCCTGGGATTGCATTCGAGCGTCTCCACCTGCTGGCTGGCATTCCTCCGGGCGGGATGCGGATGGGGATGGGGATCCCCATCGGGAAGGGAAGGGAAAGGCTGGGAAACGCCGCTGGCTTCCGCAAGGAGATGGGCAGGCCAGCGCCACAGGCAGAGGTCATTGTCTTAATTTGATGGCTCGACTCGTCACCCGCACGTCGCTTGCCCCAGAAGGGCGCTGAGGGTTTTTTTTTTTTTCGCTTTTCAACTTCTGGAGCCTCACTTGAGAAGATAAGCAGTAAGAAAGAGGTTTTTTAGGGGGGATTTTTTTTTAATGAATTCCTTCATGAAGTTCGGAACCGTGGGTGTTTTATTTCCCTACCGAAACCAGCTGCTAAGAATGTTAACGTGCTTCCATTGACACAGTGAAGGAGGGAAATTGTTCATTAATATCTGGAGGCACGAGCATTCTGGGGCCCACAGCTTAGTTGCTGTGTGGTTAGGAAAGCAGTTACTTAGCAAATGCAGGCAGGCAGCTGTTTCAAATGGAAGGGAATAGAAATGATTAATGACTTCTATGCTTTAAAGAAATGAACCCACAGGATTTCTTTCTTCTGTGGCGCTGTCCCACTTGGCCATTTCTGTCATGTGCCCTGGGACTTTCTTTGGAAGTTTTCAATGGTCTGTCGTGAGCTACTCTTTAGAAACTTACTGGACCAGATCTGGAGGCAGACAGATGCCAGCTGTGGATGTGACCCATTTGTACATACATTTACAGACTCTGAGCACAGACTATCAACACTTGATATTCCATGAACTTTGTCCTGCAGCACCACTAGTCTCTCACTTTCAGATGCTGCAGTGATGAGCGCAGTACTGACTCCTACTTAGAGCAGGATCAGTGCCACCTTTTCCCTCTCGCAGCTGCACTTTATCTATCGATTTTATATTGTACAAGGGAGCAGGCAAGGGGCACTCTCAGGAGCCCAGACAATACGAGGAATGAGCCTTTCCTCCGTCAGCCACGTCAGATACCAATATGGATTACTGGTATTTCTCCATCCCCTGCACTTCCAGCAGTGGCTTGTTTTCATTCTTCCCAAACCGCTCGCTCCGTCTCTCTCAGGTTCTTAGGTCTCCTCTGCGTGGCATCACAAGGCAGAAAAGGCTAAAAAGGGGATGAGGAAGAGAAAGAGGAATGTGGAGAAAAGAAAAAGGAAGGCTGTACAAAACAGACAGTATTTTCACTGAGCTGCTCACAATGAATCATCCAGCCAATTTTATTATATTACTTTCCAGGGAGGGTAAGTTTTCCCCTGACTTGACTTCATGGGATATTTTGAATTTACTTATGGTCCACTAATGGTTCTGTTGCCTTATTTTTCATTGATTATGCTTCCAGAAACGTGAATGTTCGCTCTTCCAAAGTATTATCCCCTTTCAAAAGGGACATGGCTAAGGATTGAGAACAGGATGGATGCTACGGAAGGTGGTGAAGGTGCCCGCTGCATATCTGTATGATTAAATACATCCAAGTACATTAATTACATACCTACACAGGCAACATTCCTGGCAGGTCAGTATGTTTCAGAGGTATGACCAAATCAGCTGGCTGCGTGAACTCAAACCCATCCAGCAGCTTAGGAGGTGTATGAGTTTAATGCATCGTGCATGTGCCTGAGAACTTGGCTCAGCACAGGCAGGCAGCTGAAGGGGGTTCTCACAGATTACTCTAAGACCCAGCAGGACTGGAAGATGATATTTCCTTGTCTACCAGGATATCACTCCCAAGTCGTTGTTTCAACACAGGAAGTTATCTGCAACCTGGGGCAACAATGTGCGCTCGGGCACAATCAGCCTGCTGTCTGATGATATTTAAGAATTAGCCACATAAGGCTAATTCTTACAAAGTTGTCAGAAAGGCTCAACTGATTATTTTAACTAAGCCCGTTTAAAATACCTGAACAAACTGGTGCAAAACAAAAGCAGCTCCTGAATGTTTGAACTGCAGGCTTCCTTTACATCACTTATTTTAGGTGTAGGAATAAAGACAAGCTAGAGTGAATGGTGTTTCTCTGTCTCTCTGGGGATCTCTGTCAGGTACACAGGTGAATTAGCACTGATGCCATTCAGAGCTCACAGCAGAAGGACGAGCTTTATACATGTGGGTACCTCCAATCACACATGGAGGTATAAATTCAGCCCAGTATTTCAGTCCGCTTTGCTGAAAGCAGAAGTTGCTCCAATAGCCTGAATCTTCTTTCACAGGCTATTTTTGAAACTGGTATAACTCAGGCAGGAAGTGTGAGTGTGTGTATCTGTGCTGCTGAACACCACATGAGGGCCAGATCTGTTTTCTGAAGTTGATTCTTGCTTTTGGTTTTGTTTCATTGTTTTTTGTTGTTGTTGTTGTTGTTGATTTTGGTTTTGTTTTTTTTTTTTTTAACTTCAAAATACTTCCTGAAAACTTTTCCCTGGTGATCCCAGAGGCTTTAATAACAAGGTCTTATTCCTAACTGGATCATCTAGCTGTTGTGCATATGGATAAATTTCTCTCTTGTTTTCCTGCTCCCTTTTATCTTTCAGTATTTCATCTGCACTCTCAGTTGATATTGTCTCAATTACAACAGTACTTTACTGCCATATTAAAAATTCTTTGAAAATACTGCTCAGTTGAGGGTCCCTCCATAATGCAGCATTTCTGCCATCCATGGAAAAGCATATTCAAAAACAGGCTGCGAATTTCATTACTGGTGTTGTTATTATTTTATGTTTTCCCCAAGGCATGTTGGTGCTGAGCAGAGCTCCAGGCAGGTGGAAGAGTCACGTGCACCATTTGCAAACAGATCCTACATCAGTGGATGTCCTCAGGCCTCAGAGTTGCACTGCCGGCGAGGAAATACCGATTTTGAACATTTTCACCAGGAATGCCCTAATGAGTGTTCCTGTTTTGGTGAGAAAATGATTTGCCTGGCAAATTCTCTGCCAGTCTCTAAGTATAAAAAGGTTGGTGGTTTATTCTTGCTATTAAAGGTGGGTGGCTGGGAGATGACTGCCCACGGTGAGACCCCACAGGGGGCTTGAGTGGTCCCACCATTTCACAGGTGCTGGTGGCGCCCTGTCCTGGCACAGATCATTTTTTATCCCTCCTCTTTCTGTCCTGCGAGCTGAGGCTTGTGAGCAGCAGGAGGGGAAAAGCAAGCTTTAGTCTAGCAGCTGAAATGCCGAAGTAACTTACTTCCCTGGCTGGAATAAGGAGGAACTGTGGAAGGAATTGCAGGTCTCTGAGTCATACTTCCTCCTTGGAGTTTCTCTTGGAGTGGTGCAGCCCTGCACCATGCCTCAGGCTGACTCTAGAATCAAGCATGTCCATCACAGAGTGGTAGAAAGAGAAAAGGAGAGGCAGCAAGGCACTGGGTTATCGTACCCTCCAAATCTCCCGATTGCAGCTCTAAATACAGCCAAACGTGTAAAAATATGGTTCTGGAAAAACGGTACAACTATATAGCTCCCACCCCTTCCAACAATACACACACACACACACACAAAAAATGAAAAAGAAAATAAATAAATAAATAATTTTTTTTTTCAAAAGCCACCCCAAAACCCAACCCCCAAAAAGCCCCAACCAGTTCTCCCCCATGCGAGATCCTGTGTGTGGAGCCATGCTAAGCACGTTCTGATCTCCAGCCAGCAAGTGAAAAATTCCCAAATGCCACACCTGTCCAGGGTGTGACTAGAGACTATCAACTAGCTTATATTTGCACTTTGATATAGAGCACATGCTTAACATCCTATGGTGTATCCTTGGAAAAAAAAATAGCAACAAGTTTCAACACAGAAATGGTGTTGGATTAGGAGGCCAGAATAAATAAGAGCCAAGGAGTTGTAGAATGACTTCAGGTAGCGTATAAGATCTCATCTTAAAAAATAACACCAGGGCAGTACATGGCAGATGAAACACATTAAAAAAAAAAAAAATTTAAAAAAAATTCTAAACTCCTCATTTGAGAACAGATTACAAATAAAATAGGCTCAAGTGCAAAGTCTTCGATATGGAAATGTAGTAATGGTTAAGTGAAACAGGCTGAAAATCTATTTATCAACAGTGTGTAATGCCTACTTGGATCGTCCCATGAGAAAAGCAAATACGGAGTAGTAGGAGAATATACGGACACTGTTAAAAAGTTTACACACCTCCTGCTTTCAAACCTCATGACACAGCCCTTCACCTGGACTGGAGATTTTGAGAGGTTGCGAAGTTGGTATGAAACCACACCTGGAAGCATTCAGGAAATACGCCCCAAGACCCAGATTTTCAGGAGTCACCCGCTACCTTCAGTGTATTTAAAAGGACCTGAGTGAAAAGGAGCCCTTTGGCATCAGCCCCCCCCCCTCCTCCATGAGCATCATTCCCAAAAGCCTCACCCCAGGCAAGGTTCTCATGGATGGGAAGGCGGCTGTGAGAGAGACCAGCAGCCCGTGCTCCCAGTGACACCACCCAGCTTCAGGGGGCTCCACACGTCCCACCCGACACGGGACCCGTCCTGTCACTGCCACCTCGGGATCCCCTCCCTTTGTGTCCCTGCTGGCCCTCGGCTCCATTATTGCCAATGGGCATGTAAGTCATTACTGCGCCCGACATGTGAATCACAAATGCGAGTGCCATGGAAATTAAACTCCCTGACCTGCTCGCATTTTTCTCTTTGATGTCAGCCTGAATAGGCATTTTTGACTGGGACATAGTTTTAATTTTGAGAGCTGGCAAGGCAACCACAACCTTTTCTGCAAGGGGGAATTCTTTGTTGTCCTCCCCGAGCCGCTTTCCTAAAGAGCGCCTCAGCCAGCAGCGCTGCAGAAGGCCCAGACCAACTTTGCGCTGCTACCAAAACACAGGAAACAGAAACACGGCTCCCGTGTTCCTGTTCACACCAGCAAACGCACGGCCCCGAACTGCGCCGGCGAGTTGCACAATTTCCATCCATACGACTGAAAATGGAGAATGTCTGTCGTTCGTGGCCGAGGACTTCTCTGTGCAGTGGCGCCCTGGGTTTGGGGCTGCCGTGGCCACGTACGCGGGGCAGCCGCGTGCTCCAGGTCTCAGCACCGAGCCACCGGGACAGGCAGAGGTGTTGGGACCTGGAGGACTCTGCAAGGCATCCAGGACCAATATTAGATTTCCCTTCGAGATCACACGCTGTTTTGCTGAGAACACTGCAGTGGCGCCTGTTTTGGAACTGCAGTTTCCCACCTCGCATGTCACCCTAATTTTTTCAGCCTTCTCTTCTGTTCACAGTTTTCATGGGATTGGGTTGTTTCTCACGCTCAGGTGATGTATAAACACTTCCAATGTTTTTGTAATTTCAAGGAAAGTTTTCATTCCTGTTCTTAGAGATACGGACAGCTGATGGACAGTTGTCTTGACCAATGGGATGGGGAGAGGTGTCAACCTTCTCCCCCAATCCCTGGCCTTTGTAGAAATACCATAAAATGGAATTGGATCTTTTAATTAAACAGTTCATGCCTTCTCACCAAAGTGTGTGTGCATGTGTGTCTGTGTGATGAACAGCATCACTCACTCTTGCTGACCTGCTTGAAATAACAAAACCAAAAGGTTTTCCAAGATGGATGACACTGGGGCTCAGCATCAAAACCTCATTTGTGTCTCTGAAGGCTTTTCCATTGCTCTTGCATCAGAGGACTATTTTTTTTTCCTTCACTCTCTCTGCCAGGAGGCATCAAAAAGGACCATCTTTGTCTTCAGTTCAAAGTATGGCTCTTACAGCTGCAGGATTTCAGGTAAATAAATATTCCAGAACCGGGAAATAAGCATGCATTCAAATTATATATCCATGCTACCCAAAGGAAAATTTTGTTTCAGACATGTGGCTATCTGGGAAAAAAATTTTGTTTGATGCACTGTTCTGTAATTTGTCGTTTGGACCTTTCCTAGAACTTTCAGCCTGGCAAAGAGGCAGAAAATAATTCTGTGGCCAGGAAGATGGCACGGACACTCACTTGTTGGAGTTCCAGAAGGACTCAATTATTCACATGAAGTCATATTTTACAGCCAAACTGCTGGAAACAGAGATCTTCAATACAGAATCCCTACAAATACCTTCATAGTTAAGATTACAAGGAGAACAGACTATTTATTTCAAGCCAATTTTTCAAACCTCCTCAAACCCAAATGATAATTGATTGACTGCGAAACGAATCTATCAAAGTCTGGAACACAAACCTGAGGTTAAAGACATAGGAATGGTGCTTTCAAAATCTCAGATTTTCAACTTTCTTGTCAGGTTTGTTCTCTGCAGAAAATCAGGGAAAGAAACTTTGAGAGCCACACGCTGCTTTTCTGGAGAAGAAGATGAAATTCTAGATTAAATTAAAGCCATTGCCATTTTGTTGTTGATTTTGAAAGAACCAAGGGAGAAAGGCCAAAGCAAAGGTCTTGGGTTTAGGGCTGCAACATTTGAAGATGCTACTGTAAGACTTACAAGATACATTTGCTCCCCTTGTAGTGAGATTTGCGCAGATTTCTCCACACAGCCCATTTCCAAATGTACACAGAGGGGGCAAAGCTGGGCTCCCAGGTTTAAGGGATATGCAGGAGCCCTTGAACCCAGTGAAAGCAGCCGGCAGAGATGTGGGTGCTCATGGATTTGCGCATCTGAGGCCTGGAAATTTTGCTGAAGAACCATAATTGGTTAATAGGGAGCAGAGGGGTGTTTCACCCCGGTGAGGGGGACAGGACACAGGCTCATCAAAGACCTCAGAAAAACAAAAGCTCCTGTTGTGCTCGAAAAGAGTAGTGATGTAATGTGAAGAAACAAGAGTCCTGAGCTGTCTTGTGCCTGAGCAGCGTCCCGGTTTAAAAAAAAAAAAAAAAAAAAGAGTTTGTGCCAGAGAAAGGGCAGGCAGACCCATGAGTGGATACTGATGTTCCCCATTTGCTTCTCATTCCTGCCAAATAATTCTTATACAGTGTTGGGCAAGACAATTCAATTTCTCTGGGCCAGTTTTTCTAACATGGAGGCAATAAAGAATGATTTCTGTCCCCAGTGCTTTGTCCCTTTTGTCTATACGAGCAGCAAGCTGTTCAGGCTGCATCTTATTGGATGTATTTTCAGTGCTTAGCATAGACGTCTCTCAGCCTCAGATGTGGCCTCTAGGCACCGTGGCACTACAGAATTAATTACCTGAGCTTGTGTGTTTGTTTAGTTAATTGTAATAACTTCAATTGGGATATTGGATCTAATTTTAGCCCAGTGTCAATCAGTTCATACTCATTGATTGGCCTGTTCTCTCCAGGCCTATTGCCTGTGACAATATTGGTTCACAAGCAGGATATCAACATGCACATGGACCTTTCTATTGTTTGGGACTTTTTTTTTTATTTTTTCTCCTTGTGAAACGAGCAGGTGAGGATGCCTTACTGCCCGAAAGCTAACTGACTTAGGACGTATTTCCAATACACCTGATGCTAATCGATTTGTGACGATGTGGAAGGGTATAACACGACTGAACAGCTTCAGGAAGAAAGCCTGAATTGCTGGAAGGTATGCTGAAGGTGCTGAATCACCTCCAGAGTCATCCTCCTGTGCCTTGCCTCACTGTCCCAACGTCTGCCCTACTGGCACAAACCCCGCATTTTATTATCCTGGAGAAAAATCGGGTCAAAGTGCAAAGCAACCATTCAGCACCCAGTGAAGCCAAGCAGAAGCATTTCCTTGATGGCAAGAAACATGAGGATTTTGAAGACCCTTCCTGTGGCTGCTGAGCACTTTCTCTCGAGTCCTGAGCATGGTCAGGCTCAGTTGGGGTTTTGTGTCTTTAAGATGTGCTCAGCACCTCGCAGTTTTCACTCCTGCCACGCATCAAGCTTTTCTGCCTAGCTCAGAAGGGTCACAGAAATGTTTAATCAGAGAGGGCTTCATATTTGCACTGCTTCCCAGAATGCTGTTTCTTAAGCTGAAAGGATATAGAAGCTCATCATTTTCGAGAGCAAATTATCACCATGACTAACCGTAGATTTATCACACTGTGGTTCCTCACACCATTCCAATTTGATGTTGCATCAAACCTACTTCTTCTTTGGAAAAAAAAAAAAAATTCCAGTGGATTTTCCTCTCCAACAGCGTTCAGCAACCTACAAGTTTCACAGAGACATCAGAAGTCTTTAATGCAGGTTTTCAGAGCAAATGAAACCTTTTTTTTTTTTTTCGGTGTGGTTGCCTTTGTAATAACAGTCTTCTTATTTGTTGGATACTTATGTAAGGTAAGATGAAAAGACATTTTATAGCCTCCTGGCAAGAGGACTTGAAATTAACAGCATACCTGCGGCTGCCCTAAGCCAGGGAGGGAGTCATTTTCAGGCCATGGGAAAAGGATGCAGGTTTGTATCCTTCCCTTCACGGCTCACCCATGTTCAGTGTTTCCAAAGCTGCTTTCCGTGAAAGCATCACCTTCACGCGCAAAAAAAAAAAAAAGAAAAAAAAAAGAAAAAAAAAATAGAAACGAAGCAATCGGTTCTGATGAAAAAGCAGGAGACCAAGGTGACAACCCATCAGCGTTGGAGGAATGTGGTGGTTTAACTCATCCCTGTTTTAGTGCCCGGCGGGGCTCTCAGGTCATTGGGCTCTCTGTTAACTCCCCGATTACCTCTGGCAGCAAAGCCGGGCGCATCCAGAGGGAGGAATCCTCACCTAAATCCCGGGGGCTTTATGGGCCATATCCTGTAGGCAGGCAGCCTGCCCCTGCATCCAAAGGATGTTTTACAAAACAATCGATGGCCTTTCGCGCTGAGTCCCTCCCAGCGTGCGGAAAGGAAAACCACAAAAAGATAATGATCTGGGGTTTGATCTCACCCATACCGGGCTGACAGTAGGGCAATCCCATTGACTCCAGCTGATTTATTCCAAATGACTTTCACAGGCTTTGGGCTGGGCCTTTGAACAAATGTAAACTTGATCAGAACCAAGCCCAATCGCATTCATGCCCATTCTTGCTTTGAATATTTGTCTTCCATAGCACGTTCTCACCTGGAACCCGAATGACCTCGGCGCAAAGCTTTGTTATTTAACATTAAGTTGACAACTATTTTCAAACAAGTTAATTAGTCTGATTACAAACGCCAGGCGCTTTTAGTCCTCAAAGCAGCGGCGCTGGGAGATGTAATTTCCCGCACATCCCCATTGATTACCAACAAATAGATCCGTCAGTGCTGCGGAGCCCAAAGAAATGCAGGTCGTGGGGATGTGTCTGAGCTCGCTGGGTGGGAGCTGACTGTGCCCAGGAAAATCAGCCACGCTCCTGGAGAAATCCTTGGGATCCTGGCCTGTCCCAAGCCCTGGTGATGCTGCCGTCGATACCAAATAGCGTTTGGGAGGCCCTCACCTCGGGGCAGATAAAGACAGGGTTCAGGAGGGTGGCTGAAGCTGACCTTCTGCTTCATCCCGGGGCTCCTGGGATCAGCAGAGCAAGGATTTCCCTCTTCCCACCCAAGGCTCTGGAGGTGAGGGATGCTGCACTCAGCAGAGCATGGGCAGCAGGAGGGGGAGGCTGTGATCCTGCCGGGAAAAGCAGCTCTGCTGGCGCAAAAGCCCCGTGAGTGGGACCTGCAAGGAGCGTTCCCAGCTCAGGGAATGTGAGGGGATCAGTCCTCGGACAAGGCAGCACCGTGGGCTGCTGGAGCTGCTCCTCCCAGCAGCAACCCTGGCCCACAGCGCGGGGAATGGCAGCGCCAGGAGATCAGAAAGTGACTCACTGCCGAGCGAGCCCTGTCAAGCAAGATAAATACAATTTGGTTGTCAGCTAATCTATTTTTGTTTGTGTTCCCAACGCATCCAAGGCGCTGATTGCATGGCAGCCTACCATGCTGGCAGCGAGTGCAGGCTGCCTCAATGCTCTTTGCTCTGTGAGGAGAACATTTCGTGAATACAATGGCTGTTATTTGTCTGTCAATATTACATCACTGCTGACGTACCCTGAGCCAGCTCTCCGGGCGGAATCATGCTTTTGGGTTTCCAGGAGTTAAGTTATGGAAAGGCAGTATTTGAGCTGAGCAGCATTTGAGCAGCTAGAATTCTCATCTAAGAAACACTTCTGCTATCTGTCACCTTCATCTGCCAGCTCTTCCTTCCTGCATCTCTGTGACTCTAGTCTGGTGGCTTGACAGAGCGTAGCTTTGGACTTTGATCTAAGAAAGCAGGCTTGACATGGGCTGTCGCTGTTTTAAAGAGGCCTTGTAGGATGCTTTTGCACCTCCATGGCTGAACTTTACCAATGCAAGCAGCTCTCAGGGGTGCTCAGCACCTCCTGAAAGAATTCAGGCTATGCATTTGGGTTATTTCTGCACATTGTACTTCCTCTCACTTTGCTTTTCAGTCTTGTTTAGCATTCACTTAGACTTCAGGATGGCTATTTATGGAAATTTAAAATCTTCATGATAAAGAAAGCGGTTTGCAATTAGAATGAGAAGAAACCATTGGTCTCAACAACAGAGAGGGAAACTTTCTAGCTGGCATGGTTGGCACATCCATCACCAGTTGCCAAACTTTGCAGAGGAGTGAACAGGCAAAGGTGCATGGCAAAAAGGAGGTGAAAGGCATCATAAAACAAACACGCTGTCTTTCTCTAGGTGATCTTAGTATAAAGCCATATTGGCTCAATATAAAGTCATATTGGCTCTCAGTATAGTGCCAAATTGGCATGTCAGATAAGGCATTTATCTACTGTCACATTTCATAGAAGTCTTTCCAGACTCAAGTGAAAAACCTCTCTGCAATCGCTTCACCATCAAGTCTTTTTCTGAGAATCACGGGGAGATAACCGATTATTGGTGCAGCCTGAGAAAAAGCTGTGGCTTTGCAAAGCTCCGCCATACACGTAAGAGGACTTCAAGATTTCTGCTGCTTCTCCTAAACCTGACTGCCACATATGTGGAAAAGATTGAAACCAAAATATTAGCAAGGAATTTACAGCACTTTGGAACCCAGATAGCTGTGGATATTTTTCAGGAGTGGCATGAGCACGCACTGACTGTCCATCACTGTGTTTGCCCTCCACTGTGGTCCTTCGGGCCTTCTGCTGCATTTTTACTGATTGTGGGAAATTCTTGCAGAGCCTGCTGGTTAATCATGATAGGTTAAACAAGCTGCTAAGTGATGTGGGAAAGCATTGCAGAGACATTCAGCTGAGGCTGCAAGGCTGCTCAGGGTTGTGTATAGCCCCTTTCCATAAAAAAGTGCTATCGGGTGTGGGCTGTGTGGGAGCCTGCAGCTCCTATCAGCCCAGGCTGATGCTTCATGCCACATTTCTCATGCAGATGATTCTGTCTCCCGGATTTAAGCCCTAGGCTGGGATGAAAAGGAGTGAAGTAACTTGTATTCTCCCCCTGAGTACATAACTCTGCCTTGTGCTGCTTGTCAGGTACCTTCGGAGACAATAGCTAATTTTTCTCACATATGGCATGAGATATTATCATCATTATCCTTACTATTATTACGTGATATAATTTAAACTAGTCCAACGTTGTATATCTGGGTGTAATTGCATCTCTCTCCTGATCAGCTGAGCCAGACACATGAGATAACTAGCCCATGGATGGAGCCAGGGCCCTGAGGTGGTTGGGCTCCCTCAGCTTGGGAGCAAAGGGGGCAGAGAGGGATTCTAAACACTCTTCTGTCAGAAGAGCAGGAAAGAAGATCCAGCCTGAGCTGAGAATCTGGTTTTCCTGCTGAGAAGACGCACTGGAGCAGAAGAGGCCTGTGTCTGACTGGTGTTTCCACTGGAGGGAGGACTGGAAGTTCGACAGCCCCACAATGGATGCTGCCAGACACAAAATGCTGAACTCTGAGTGGGGCAACAGATCCCTGCCCTCTCCCAACTCCTGCCTGCACTTTCCAGTGGGTGAATCTTAGCAGGGACTTTTCCTGAGGGGGACTTGGTGACTCGAAAAAGTCCCCCCTTCAGGGGCTGCCTGCAAGGCACGCAGTGAAACCAACATCTGTCTTGGCAGGTCTCCTTATCTTCAGGCTGATACCATCAAAGGTCTCAGTCTATCCTGGTTCGGGACGGATTCTCTCTCTAGGCGGTGGATGACTCGTGAAAGGGGGTAAAGTTTGGATTTTTAGGTGGGTTGGGGCACTGCAATGGCACCCAGTGCTGAGGGGGTTCGCTCCCTTTCCATCCCCATGTCCCAACTGAGCCCAGCCACCAAATCCTCCTCAGGAAAAAAGCAGCGGAGGCTTCCTGCAGTTCTGTGAGGGAGCCCTCCTGAAGCACAGCACCCCTCTTTTCATTTGGTTCCTGTGCTCAGAACTAGAATTCAGAACTAGAATTCTGCCTTTGTCATTCCGTCTCCTGATCGTCCCAGGACGTGTCTCACCAGAGATGGAACTGGCTCCCTTGGCTCGGGATGAAACTAAAAAAAGGTCCGTGCAGTCTGTGCTGAGGAGCTGCCACGGTCAGCCCTGGTTCTCCTGCAGTCAGTGGTGGTGATTTTGGTGAGTTTGTGAGCTACCATAAACTGCTGGGTTCAGCTTCCTGGGCTGCCTAGAATCAGCAGCTTTCTGTGGAAGAAAATCCCAAGATTTCAAACCAACACATTTTTTCACCTACGTTTTTTGCTTTCCACTGAGGTCGTTCCAACTGTGGAAGCATCAGCAGGGAGCAATATATCTTAAATTCCTGGGAAGCCTTGCAGTAAGGGGAAATCACTGCAAGACCTTTTTTAACAGTTGGACTTGATGATCTTTTCCAGCCTGAATGATCCTATGGTTCTATAAAATCACACCAGCAGAGCCACGGTCAGGAGATAGCAAAGGAAAAGCACACCAAAGTCCCCACTCTTTGGCACTTACAAACTTAATTAAAGCATAAAATAATCAAGCCGGTGATTAATCATAAACTTTTTATCAATGGAAAATGAAAGATTTTCCCCGCCAGGGACTCCAGCTCACATTTTGCTATCACTGTAACTTCATCAAGTCCGTGCACTCAATCATTCCCCACCTGCCCAAGGTGAGTCAGAAGCAGCTTCAGGGAATTCTACCGGGGCAAAACCGGCCCAAGGAGATAACGGCGAGGTAATAGGATCCCTTCCTTAAACTCCCATACCTACAGAGAGCCAAACAAATGGGTCTGGATCCATATTCCTACCGGATGATAAGGGATTTTTTATGGCACAAGCAGCTTTGTAGATAAACTGCCTGTTCCTTAAGGACACTGAATTCAGAATCCCTGAGGCAAGGGAGTGCGATATCCTTGTTCCCAAAAGCACGGGCACTAAGGACACCGGGAACCTCATCCTGCTGAATAATGCTGTTATTATAACAGGAGGGAAACTGAGGGGAGGGGGACACTTTGCCACAGCCAGCGAGGATAAAATGGCCAGGAGTTTACATATCCAGCTTCCCATGAAAGGAAAACAACAGCCTGCCCAGGGCCTTCCTGCATCTCTCCTCGTGCCACTGCAGCAACCCCACTGCCAAGCTAAGCCAGGCCGTACAGGAACATAAACACAGCCAGAAATCAGACTTGGCAGCAAATAAAGCCCGGGGTGGGAAATACCTCTCACTTAAAGTATCTGCTGCTGTAAGAGGGTCTCTTTGTAACAAACTCCCACGCTGCAGCCTTAAAGCTTAATGGTCTGTGAAAGTTATTATGCAACGTTTTTAGCATTCGATTCCGTTCTGACGGGACTTTATGATCTGTATTACAGGAGAACACTGTTAAGCTAATCATGCCCATAATGAATCTTTGTAATAGAATAGCCTCTAAAATCTCGACTTTTCAGATATACAGAAAGACTGAACTGTCACTGATGTTATTTCCCCCCTGCTTTCCCCAAGTCCATCTGTTAGAGCTGCTAAAGATCAAGGGCCATCATTTCTTTTCTTCCACAGACTGAACGGTGGAAAAGGCGCTTGGCTTCCAAGAGCCTAATTCTGCACTTTTTTATTCCCAGGCACAGACTCTTCAGGCACTATCAATTTGCCTTTTTTCTTTTTAAGGCATGCCTGGTATAAGTCATGTCTGAAATATAATTCCTTATTTCTGCTGCTGATGACAGCTTAAATGATTAAAAGGAATTTTTAAGCTCTTTGTAGGTTTCTCATTTTCATATTATTGTTATTTTCCTTTCTGCATTTCATTCAGTTCTGGTAGCAGAAGGAGCCTTACTGGAGTCACTTTTTCCTTCTGTTCATTAAAACTAATTCTATTCTGTTTGCTTCTGATGAGCAGTTAAAAGAAAAGGAAATAAAAACACAGGTACTAAATAGTCTGAAACACTCACCAACTGCATATACTTATGAAAAAACTGAATTTGCATCCTACAATTATCAAGAAGGGCCCTTTAAGCTTGAAACAGGAGCAGATTCTTTCAAATTTTCCCAGAGAACAGCAGTGACCTTGCAGATCAGATAACCCATGGTCTCCAAGAGTTCAAATATGTCATCAAGACTTTATTTTACTGCTCGATGTTCCTTGGCCTAGATGCTTCAACCAGGGTAATTGCACCACTCCCCCACAAAAAAAAAAACCCCAAAAACCAAAAAAAAAAACAAAAAAAAAAACCCAAAAAAATCAAAAAACCAAAAAACACCCAAAAAGACCCCAACAGGACTGCATGACCAGAACCAATGTCAGCAGAGCAGAGCTGGGCACATGGCAGGAACAAGGATAAATGAGGCACTGTGTGGAAGGCTGCAGCTCTGCTGAGTGACTCTAATCTGATGGGTACCACATATTAAAGCCAATGGAAACATTTGATTAAAAACCTGCTAGGTCTTTGCTCAGGATGTTATCACAAAGCCCTCACAGGCAGGCAGCCAAATGCCGAGGAGCAGGACAAATGGGCCGTGATGGAAATCCCTCAAGTCCTGCCACAGAAAACTCCTCTGAAGGATACCTGGGGTGGGTCCTCAGCCCTCGGCTGCCTTTCAGTGTCTGCAGGGAGAGGCTCAGATCTCCCATCACCACCCTGAAGAATCCAGACAGCTCTGCAAGCACCTTCTGCCCCAGCCCATGACCTCCTGGGGAGTGTCCCTGCAGCCTCAACCTTTCCAAGAGGCCACGTGCCTTTGTGTCAGGTCAACACCCTTCAACCTCTGTGGTTTTGTTCCAGAAAAATTCCAGTCAGTCTTTCAGGAGACAGGGATGAGCATCCCAAAACTCCAGCATCTCCTGCATCGCATTGAGAGGGGTGAGCATCCCAAAACTCCAGCATCTCCTGCATCGCATTGAGAGGGGTGAGCGTCCCAAAACTCCAGCATCTCCTGCATCCCTCTGAGAGGGGTGAGCGTCCCAAAACTCCAGCATCTCCTCATCCCACTGAGAGGGGTGAGTGTCCCAAAACTCCAGCATCTCCTGCATCCCACTGAGAGGGGTGAGCACCCCAAAGCTCCAGCATCTCCTGCATCCCTCTGAGAGGGGTGAGCGTCCCCAAACTCCAGCATCTCCTGCATCCCACTGAGAGGGGTGAGCATCTCAAAACTCCAGCATCTCATCCCTCTGAGAGAGATGAGGATCCCAAAACTCCAGCATCTCCTCATCCCTCTGAGAGGGGTGAGCATCCCAAAACTCCAGCATCTCCTCATCCCACTGAGAGGGGTGAGCGTCCCAAAACTCCAGCATCTCCTGCATCCCTCTGAGAGAGATGAGCATCCCAAAACTCCAGCATCTCCTGCATCCCTCTGAGAGGGGTGAGCGTCCCAAAGCACCCTGTCTCCTCTCACTTGCTTTGCAGCCAGCTGGGTTTCACTGACACACTTTCTCTGCTGCTCCCTTCCCCCTGGATATCCCTGGCAGGATGCAAGAGCCCACGAGCACAGGAAATAAAAGCATCCCAGTCGGCGTGAGAACTGCTCCCCTCTGTTCTGTCTCCAGCAGGCTGGAGCTTGTGAAATCAAACAGGGGCTGCATGTTAGCACAAAAGCTGACTCCAGCCCATCTCGGCGGATTTTAGCATTCACTGAGACTTTTACTTTCATTTTTATGAGAAATGGATGCTTTTCAAAGTTGCTGAGGAGGTAGCTGTTCTTGTCAACAAGCTGTGTTGGTTTTACTCCAGGATGGGCATTTTAGGGAAGTCAACCAGGAGAAGAAAAATCACTTTCAGCAACAGCTACTGTCTAGACTAGTTTAGCCTAAACTTTAAACCATACCCTTAGGCTCCAGTTCAGCAATGTACTTAAACATATATTTAATTTTTAGGCACATGAGTAATCCCGGTGTGCTTATTTATTTAAATTTAGGATGTTTCAGTCTTTTCCTGAATTAGCTTCTAAACCATTCACAATTTAGCCTCATTTCCACCAGTGCAAATTATTGTGCTACATCATTTGATTACTGCAGAAGTAGGAAAAAAAATATTCTTGGTAATTTCTTGAGAAAAGATTTCCTGCTTTTATACCAACATTTTGCTGAGGGTTCAGCTTTTTTAACCAGTTTCCTCCTCCAGCCTGAACTCAAAGGCAAAGCTGGGATTTGATGAAATACTTTGGTTGTGAAGGGAATATGCCCCGACTATACATAGATTTTAAAGAGGAGAGACGAGTTGGAGGCATAGCTTTATTGTGCATTTCAAGCAAAAATGCAGCTACTCGCCTTTTCCAGATTCTCCTTTTTCCCAGCTTAGTGTTCTGGGACATTACCTGTTCAGCTCTTACCAGCATGTGGCTGGAGGAGACCTCTGTGTATTTTGGGTTGATGAAGTTGTTGATCAAAACTGACATTCATACTTTATTTTGATTTTTTTTTTTTTACTTTAATCACTCTGAGATGGAATGCACACTCAGAAAGATGATTCCTCTTTTTATTTTTCTTCTCCAAAAAGTGAAGCATTCACAGTCCAGGGCTGCAAACCGGAGCAATTTGGTCAATGACGTAAACACAAATGAAAATTAGCCAGCAAAAGAAATTCGCTTGAGTTAAATAGGAGATTATTATCATACCTTGTATCCTCTTCTGTAAGTCCATGGAGTTACAGGTTAAGAAGCAACCAGAGGGGACAAAGCAGCTACTGCTGACACTGTGTAGTGTTTGCAGACACAGCAAAAAGAATATAAAATAAATAGGATACAAAGATGTAGTTCTAGGATTTTGTGTGTCCCCAAAAATATGCTCTTCCATACTCACTTTTTACCAAATTGGGCTGCACCTCAAGTAAGAAAATACCAGTTGCAACAAACAGCTCAGATTAAGTATAAATATTTCTGGAGGCTTCACTAAGACTATAATCTCATCTCTCACGGTTCTCAATTCTTCACTTCCTTTACTGATTTCTGGGAGCAAGCGGAGCAGATTCCCCAAATCTTGTCACCCTGCGTCATTATTTATATTTTATTTATTTATACAGCATGGGTGCTGCAGATTTGAAATGGCAGCACCCCCGAATCCACGCCTTTGGCACACCCAGGAAAGTGCACGGACACACACACACGAGGCTAAAGGCGGTAGAAAGTCCAGGCACAGTGAGTTTATTTAATTGTAGTCATTAGTGCTATACGTTACGGGTTCAATCCTGCTCCCTTTGAAGTTGGTGGTATTACTCCCATTGAATTTACGTCCTCAAAAAAATGCCTGAGCTTTGCAAATTTATCCCTTTGTAAATTTATCCCTTTGCAAATTTATCCCTTCACCTCCTCTCCGGGTCAAAACTATAATCCAGTGTTTTGGACTCGGTTCCGAGCCAGATTATTTTTACTAAATAATTTTAGTATTAAAATTTATTTTTAATAAATTTAAAATATTGACATAATGAGAAAGGTTCGAAGAACTCGTGGTTGTCCTTTAGAGAGGTGCCAATCCACTTTACAGCCAAGGGGCAGCGTGGCTGAGGATCTCAGAACGGTCTGAGGGATGCAAACATCTTGTAGGTGCCCACAGCAACCCCCTGGGAGACCATCCTTCCTCAGAGAGCATTTCTGCAGCGTATCAGATCTGCACTGATTTACTGTCACTTATGGGAAATTACACCTAAAATCGCTACAAAACAGTTCCCCATGTTTTTGATTTTTCTTTTTTCCAAAACAGCTCCCTGTGTTTTGGTTGGGTTTTTTTTTTTTTTT
>WBMY01007054.1:36859-47768 GCA_013397315.1 Donacobius atricapilla | reverse complement strand
GGAAGGGAAGGGAAGGGAAGGGAAGGGAAGGGAAGGGAAGGGAAGGGAGGGGGAGCACCCACGTGATGAGCTGCGCGTTGTCGTTGCGTTTCCTCTTCAACAGCTCCGCCAGGCGCCACTTGGCGAAGGCGTCCAGGGTGAAGCCCGCGTTCCGGCTCAGGGGACACTTGTCCCCATCCGTCCACACCTCCAGCCCGACCAGAGCCACGTGGGTGTTGATGGCTTTATAAACCTGCAGCCCAGAATTCATTAAAAATGAGTCAATTAATAATTAATAAAAATTAAGCAAAGCCTCGTCCTGGTGCTTGCGTCACTTTTCCTCTCCAATATCCACTCCAGGCCTCACAAAGCTTTTCCAAGCTCGGAATTCCAAGAAAGTCTCACCAAATAAATCAGGAAATCTGATTTCCCTCCACATTTCAAACAGCTTTAAAATGGGGTTGAAAGTTCCAGGAAATCTGGAAGAAATTTGACTTGCCAAAGAAATCAAGAATCTATTGATTCTCTTTGAAACAGTCACCCACTTGACAAGTGATTAGAAAATATCTTAAAGTATTGCTAGAAATAATGAAGTATGAGTATAAATAATTAAAGTAGGAGTAGAAATAATTCTTATTTAAAATCTCGTATCTGATGGCAAAGAACAGGAGAAAAAATTACCATGAAGTTGAGTTTTCATTCAGTCCTTCATGTAATAATCAAAATTTATGATGTTTACAATAGGAAGAATTTATAAATCACTTGGATTTCTATGGTTTTCAAAAGAAAAAAATTCAGAAATCACTAGAATTTCAATGCCTTTAAATAGAAAAAAATAGAAATCATTTGGATTTCCATGGTGTCCAACAGAAAAAAAATTTAATAATTTGGATTTCAATGGCTTTCAATAGAAAAGAATTATAAACAATTTGGATTTTAATTGTTTTCAATAGAAAAAAATTACAAAACACTTGGATTTCATTGTCACTTGTTTGTTCTCACCGTGTTGATGTAGTTCACTATTCCAAATATCCTTTGTCTTATCTTTTTCACATCTTCATCATATTTCTTGTACTGAAAAGGCAAATACAGCGTGTCAGGAAAAGGAGAGGAAAATGGATTTATCAGGAAATAAATATCCCAATTCATTGGTTTGCAAATCACGCCAGGCATAAAAAAATCATACTTTATATAAAAATTATGTTTGATGTAGGATTTTATCAGATGCTGGGTTTCAATGTCAGCCCCTTCCAAAATGTGAATTTCTGTGTGGGGTGGAGAGAAGGCTCAGTGATCCTTGTGGGTCCCTTCCAGCTCAGGATATTCCTGTCCAATTCAGGATATTCCCTTCCAAATCAGGATATTCCTGTCCAAAGCAGGATATTCTTTTCCAAATCAGGATTTTCCTTTCCAATTCAGGATATGCCTGTCCAAATCAGGATTTTCCCTTCCAATTCAGGATATTCCTGTCCAATTCAAGATTTTCCCTTCCAATTCAGGATATTCCTGTCCAATTCAAGATTTTCCCTTCCAATTCAGGATATTCCCTTCAACTCAGGACATTCCCTTCCAATTCAGGACATTCCTTTCCAATTCACAATATTCCCTTCCAATTCACAATATTCCAACAGGACAAGCGCTGCAAGATCTTTTCTGAATTCTTGTCACCTCCAGGTGGGAATTTCCAATTAAATCTCCTTTAGAAATCCCATTTCCCAGCCAGGCTCAGAGTGACCTCGTAGCTCTTGCAGGAGCCCAGGAAAATGAGTTGGGATACCCTGGAAGCAGAAATAATAATTCCAAAACTCACCAAAGCCTTGTCTGCAACGACGTAGAGCTCCAGGTACTTCCTTGCTTTCAGGTAGTATTTCATCTAAAGGAATCATTTATTTAAAATTACTTGAAGAGCTTTTACAATCCCAACCTCTACAGTTTCAAAGCTGTTTATTAATTATTGAGGGGATTTCTTTGGCCAGGTCATTCAGAAGGGACTGGTTTGGGTTTAAACAATAAGAAGTAGGCTGGATATTTAAATTTTTATTCAGATGTGGAAGATAAAATAGATATTAACGGGTATTTAGGTGTTCAAGGTGCACTGGGCACCTGTTAATCAAGGCAGGAGGGTTTAACTCAGCTGGTGACTCTGAAACCTCAGATCTGGAAGATTTTGTTCAGGTTTTTAAGATCTGATCCCATTTCCCTGTGTTTAATCTGGAGGTGCCCCCAGACCAAGCTGGATTTGTGCTATTTAGAGTTTCCCAGTGGTCACAAATTCCCTTTTTTTGATGGGACAGCCACGTCCTTACCTCGGGGCTGTTGCTGGATTTGAAGATGTCGTTGGTGGGGTCACTGGAGTCCTGCTCCCAGGAGTTGTTGACCAGCCCACAGGTTTTGATGGGCTCTTGTTTCAGGGCCTCGTATTTATAAACCACGTGTTCGGCCCTGTCCGAGGCTCCCAGGGGCTCGATGAGGAACTTCTGGCCACGGGTCTCAAAATAGCCACTAAAAAATGGGTTGGAATGTGAGGTTTTGGATCAAGGCAGCATTTATCCTGAGAATACAGACCCTGGGAATGTTCCTGCAGCGTGCAACACTTCGGAAGCAGAAATTAATTAATTAGAGAGTCGTTTGGAAGATTTGGGGGCTTGCAGTCAAAGAGAAGCTGGGTTAGGAATTAATTTGATTTAAATTTCAGGGGGGTTCTGTTGACAGAAGTGGCTGAAAAGTGGATTTTGTTCCAGTGGGAAATTCAAAGATGTTTTCATCCCAATTTGAGGTGAAAAGCTGAAATATCATGAGGAACTACGAGTAAGTATTTTTCTCCCCTCTCCTTCTTGTTTTCCTTCGGGAAACAAGTTTCCAAAGCCTGAATAAAAGATCACATGGTTTCTTTCCATCCTGATTCTTCCCTAGTGGAACATTTATCCCAGAATTCTGCTCTTGGGACCCAGCCCCGTCTCACCTCAGCCCTGTGCAGGTGCTGATGCTCGCCACAGACTCAGCATCACCCTCCACGTGGCCTCCATAGTAGCAGTGATCCTGGTGGGGAAAAAAATTCCAGCGTCAGATTGGGGTGTCCATGGACTCCACTGCATCCAGGGATTCCAGGAAACAAAGGAAACTCTCTACAAGTCACAATACACTGCACTGCTGGAGGAAGTCTGCCATTAGGAGATGCTAAAAAGGGATTTTAAAGGTTCGTGGCCGTTTCCATGTTTGCTGTGCACCAATTGTTTTTATCCTTCAATGCGCAAATTGTGACAAAAGGCAACAATTCTGGGCTCTGGTCAATGCACAGCACAGAAAAATAAGAATATTCCCACTCCCTGCTCCAAATTAAGGACACACTGCTGCGCTGTGCTCAGTTAAAGTCCACACCTAATGGTTTCCTTGGGCCCAAATTTTAAGGAAAGACTCTTTAATTACTCAACAATTTAATACATTAATTTCACTGAGAATAAAATACAGGTATTATATTAAACATGGGTAGGGGGAAATGGTTTTGGGACTTATTTGGCTTGAGGATTTAAGGTTTCTCCTGTCCAGATTAAAGAGACGTCAAAGTCACTGAGGGATTGTGGAAAATTTACCCACAGCATTTTCCTGAATGGAATTCTTAAGAAGCTGTATCCAAACCTTCATTCCCTGTGCCTTTTGTTTTCTTGAGGATTTTGGTTTGACTTTGTCTTTTATTTGTCTTCCACCACGAAATGCCAACTTTGTTACAGGGAAAAAGACATTCACAAAGGGAAAGTTACTGGGGGAAAGTGGAGGATTTATCTCCGTCCCTTGGGGATACAAGAGGAAAAACTCTGGATCACAATCCAGTATCCCCAGGGTAGGAATTCCCTGATCAGCACAGGTAGGGCTGCTCGAGCTTGTCTTTATCCAGGTTTTTCAGAGGATTCATTCAGGGAGTGGAAATAATTGGAGCAATCAGAAAAAAATAAACAAAACCCAAAACAAAAATAACAAACCCCGAGTTATTTATGCACATTTATCTCATTCAGAATCCTCCTAATTGCTCCTAACAAAGAAAATTTGGCTTCAAATTCCAGACTGTGTTGTTAAAACACATCTCACGGGCTTGGAGGAGAACTTCAGGCGGGAGCTTTGGGGAAGATCAGTGCGCAGCGAATTAAAAAATCCCTTCTGCAGCAGGTCCCGTTTGTCTGCAGGTGCAGAACCGATTTGTCAGGGCTCAGAGGAGGCAGCCGGGCTGAGCTGCACAGAGCGTGGCTGGAAACGTGATCCGGGAGGAAATGGGGCTTTATCGGGCCCGGGATCTCCCTGGGGTCAGGGCAGAAATCAGCTCACGGGGCCGGGCACGAGGAGCAAGGTCTACACGACGAAGTCGGGAGGTTGAAAGCTTTGGGATGGCCCTGGCTCCCGACAAAAGGCTGGAATCCGATCCAGAAATTGTTCAGCAGCCACTGAGGTGGTGCCCGCCTGGAATCCAAACCGGCGAGCTGGTTCCCGACTGGCACAAGTGGCCAATCCCAACTTCCCCGTCCCATCAGAGCCACCCTGAACGGCTTCCAGCCTGGATTTCAAACCTTTCCTTTCTGTCCCATATCTCCCATTCTTTCACAGGCCCATGGATCTCCTGTGGGCCTCGAGACTGGAAGCAAAAGGGAAAAACCCTCCGTGCATTACCTCGATGCGAGGAGTCGTTGTTATTTGCCGGCCGTCGGCGGAATAAAGAGTTTCGGAATAATCCGCAGCCAGGAGATCCCTGCAAGGAGCCAAGCACAGTCATTATTCCAAGGAAATTGTTGCCATGTAGGAATGAGGTGATGACACAGCACACGGAGTATGTGGGGAATTCAAACAATTACTCAGGTTATTCTTAGTATCGGGGAAGCAAAAGCTGCAGGGAGGGGAGTTCTGCTTGTTCATAATCCTGCCTCAAACAAAGAGGCTTTCCTAAAAGCAGAAAGCAATTAAAGTCTGCTGATTTCATTGGGAGGAACTCATCCCCTGGCAGAGCTGGATGCAAACGTATAATTGCGTATTGATTTCTCTTTTTTTGGCCTTTTTTACATCTTCCTGCAAGCAGCACATCAGCAGCGACTCCTGCTTGGGCAATTCTTCCACTGCCACAATCCCATTCCTCTTCAAAGCACAGGATTTAGTACAACACCATTCCCCTCCTCCCACTCCAAATATTTGGATTAGATTAAAACAGGGGCGAGCAGTTAATTACAGCCCATATTTAACATGAATTGATTGTGGCACGACTGTATTTGCACAGCCTCTGGAAATTCACCCACTGACCCAGACTTGTTGGGGCGTGTGTTGATGTTCTGCTGGAGCCAGACTTTCAATCTCCAGGAAGATTTTTGCCAATGCCAGGTTATATTTGGTTACTCCAGGCTCAAGAGAAGCGGTGCTAAAGTAAATATCTGTATCAGTTTATCTATTTGTCTGTTTATCTATCTATCTATCATTTATCTGTCTCCGTCTGGGGGGAAGTGGAGGATTTATCTCCATCCTTTCATGTGGAAATCTGTTCTTTTATGACCTATAATACAGGGATATATCAATATAGAACCACAGAATGGTTAAGGTTGGAAAACACCTCCAGGATCATCGAGTCTGTCCTAGAATCACGGAATGGTTTGTGTGGGAAGGGACCTGAAAGCTCTTCCAGTTCCATGGGCAGGGACACCTCCCACTGCCCCAGGCTGCTCCAACCTGGCCAGGGATCCAGGGGCAGCCACAGCTCCTCTGGGAATTCCAGCCCAGCCCCTCACCACCCTCGCAGGGAGGAATTTCTTCCGAATCTCTAATTCAAACCCTCTCTCGCTTGGTTTAAAACCATTCCCCCTGTCCCGTCACTCCAGGCTACAATTCTATAATCCTCCACATGGTCACAGAAAACCTGCGAAATACTTGAAAAATATTAAATATGCATTGGATTTAACAGTTTAGGAAAGAAATGGGGGACAAGAGGTTGCAGGAGGGGAATTCTCTCCATCATGGCAATGTCTCACCCCAAGCACTTATTCCACATTCCTAGAACAGCACCAGGATCCTTTCTCCCCCCTTTTCTTTCCTTGCCATTGAAACTGGATTTACCCAAACACTTCTGTTTCACAGGGCTCTCACTCCTGGGTTTTGGCATCCTGAGCACCCTGCAGTGGCTCCCAGAGAGGAACGAGGGCAGAGCTGAACTGAACCCACCGATTTTTTCGGAGCTGCAGCACCACTTCCTCTCCGTTGGCTTTGATCCCGTACTTCACCGTGTCATCGTATTTGCTCTGCAAACAGATTTAAGTGTCAGAAAATGCTCTGCCGCAGCTCCTGGCCTCACCAGTGGTGTTGTTGGAGTGCCAGCCGTGTTCTTTTCCCCCCCTTCTCACCAAAAACAAGAGTTCTGGCAGGAGCAGGATAAGCAGGAGGTCACTGTGTTTGAGGGGTTTTAATTAGAGGAGCAAATTTGACTTGGCAAATTAATTTCTACCTCCATAAGCACAAATCCTGAGGGGATGTTTGAGTTCAAACACTTCCATAACACCCTCTGGAATTGCACAGACCCTGGCTGCTCTTAAATATTTCATTTAATCCAAATTAAAGTGTCCACAGGTTATTAAAACCCTGAGTGTTATCAGAGCCCGCATCTTTGCAGGGACACAAGTTCAGAAGAGCCACGGGTGGCCTGAGGGATTCCTCTGCTCCTCTTCACCAAATGCCCATCTCTTCTGCACATTTCTTCTTTTGGAAGAGCAAATGTTTGTCCAAATTCTCTTGAAACCCAGGGGTGTTTTAGCTCCAGAAATTCTTCCCCATCTCCCAGAATCACCCAAGAAATGATCTCCTTTCCTACCTCCGAGCTCGCTCCTACAGCTCTCCTGTGCACCACATGCAATTTCTTTGGATAAACAATTTCATATTGGTCAGCTCCAGGGAACCTCCCTCTGCTGCTCCCTGCCGAGAAATGGATGGGGATCGATGAAAACACAGTTTTAATTGATTAAAGACCTAATTTCACGTCTGGCCAGGTGATTCTTTTGGGTTCTTGCAGCACCTCGTGCTCCCCTGCTTTGCCTCCATGGTGCGACCCAACGCCGGAGGTTTTCACATCCTGGATTTTGGAGGAGTTGCCCTCCCTGGCTATTTCCAGGTGTCCAAACATTCCCTGCAATTCCCTTTGTGTTTCTTCCCCCAGCCCTGAGCAGTTCAAGTCCCGACAGGCCAGGCCAGCCGTGCCAGTGCAGCCTTTCCCTCTGACATGAATGAATGGATTTGGGTTTGTGGAATGATCCCCAAACCTTATCACGTGACGGACAGGCCCGGACTGCCTCTGCAGCAGCAAATAAAACTTACACAATGCAAGGTTTGCAACAAAATTCCTGCTTTGGAAGGCCCTGGTAGGGAAATAACCGTGGCAGAACTTTATGAGAGGGTGGCAATGAATAATTGCAACTTTTACCTTTTGAATTGGGTCGAAGGAGGGACAGCAGAAGGGTGGGAGAGGCATTTGGACAAGGCCAGGTAAAATAATGGGAGATGGGCAGGAAATGAGGAAAATCTTGAAGGTGCAGGGAATCCAGGAGGTTCCTTAACTCCCAGAACCCCTTTTTGAGCAGACTCTCGAGGTCTGCAGTGGCTGTAAAGAGCTGGGCGAGGAAATGCGAGGCTGATAAAAAGAATTTCTTTTTGTTTTCTGCTCTGAAGCTCAGCAAATGCGGAGCAAAGTTAATTGGAGGCCTGCCCTGCGGGGGTGGGCACAGCCTGGAGCTCATCCTGGCTGCTGGGGGCCAGGTTTTGGGAAAACAGGGTCGGACAAGGGATGTGTTGGTTTCCACCAAGGCAACAGCAGGTTTTAGACACCCCTGAACTCTTTTATCTCCTACAAAAGGGAATTTTCGTCTGAATTGGTGAATTCTTGGGGGCCTGTATTTGAAAAATAAACCAACAACAAAAAAAAATATGCCCAGAAAGGCAACAAAACCCCAGGAAAACAAAGGAAAGGAGCACCTCCCATGGTAATTCCTGCCCCTGGGCCAGGTTTTTCCAGGAGAGAGGCCTCCAATTACTGTAATTTTCTCTCTGGAACAGGAGAGCACATCCTCATGCAAATTGTCGCCGTAAAACTAAGAGGCCCATTCTTTTATCACTGATTTATTTGATTCAACCTTTTCCAAAAGTAATTGCAGAGCGAAGCTGGTTGTATCTTGATGGAGATGTTGATTTACTGGTGCAGAGGGATCCTGTGTCAGCTGAGCTGTTACACCGAGCACGTGCTGGGAGCAGCTACCACGTGTAACTTTACTACTGCCACTCACAACGGTGGTTTAGGGGTTTTTTTAGCAACTAATTATATTTATTTTCCAAAAAAAAAAAATCTGCCGCTTTTCAGATTTGTCTCCACAGGCCTCAGGTGTGTCCCTGTGTAGCAATCCCAGGAATATTTCCAGGCCTCTTGGAACAGAGATCTCCAATTTTATCTCTCCACACCCTTTGTGCAACTCCAGCCCAGAGAGGTCGAGTTAAGGCAAGGTTTAAAGGGCAGCTCAGGACTAAACTCATCCCTTCCCTGCAGTGGTAGCCAGACAGAATTTCGAGGAAAACTGGTTGGTTTTGTTTGGAATGAAGCCTTTCTTTGAGGGAGTTTTTTAATCAGTGCACTGTCTTTGCTAGCTTTGGGCTTTGTCTCGAGCTTGAAGGAGGAAAAGAATTCCTCGGGCCCCGTAAAACAACTTGTAATAAGGAGCAAAAAATTGTGTGCTTTTCCAAGGGCCTAAACCAGAAAAAAAAAAATCATTAGGGAGGATTTTATTGACAATGAAGTTGAGGTTTTGTCAAGGTAAAAAAGATAACACCTTCATGGTGCGCACATTTTTGGATATTTTGTGCAAAGAAACAAATTATAGATTTGTGCCTGGATGCTAATTCTATGTTTAATTATGGATATTAATCCTGTGCATGTTTATGCAGGCCAAGCCCTGAAAAATTCCATTTTCTGTTGACAGGAATTGAAAGAAAATTGTGGGGAAAAAAGTGGGGTCTGCTCAGGTGGAATGATCTGAATAAAAGCATCATGCAGATAAATAAAGGGTGTTCAATACTCTAAATCAGGTAATGTTGTAATTGAACTCACACAGAAATCTGCTATTTTATGACCAAAATGCTGATAAATTGGTGTGATTGGGTAAATTGGCCTCTCACTTGCAGGGTAAATATTGCTTCAATGGCTGACAAAACCAACCAGTTGTGGGTCTTTAAGCAATTTATGGCCACTCTTCAAACAAGTAAATTCTGCGCTAAGGATGAATTATAGAGAATTGCTTTCAACAGAAAATCCCAACTATCCCTAACTCCATTTCCCAATGGCTTTAACTGCTCTTCCTCCCTATTATCTACCAGTTAATAACTAAAAATTCATAGCAAAAACCGGTAAAGGACTAAAACAACAACAAAAAAGTGCAGTACCTTGTTGGAGGAAATGCAGCAGAAGAGCAGAAATGAGGAGGATTTTCATGCTCTGGGCTGTGCCGGACTCCGTGGGGCGGGAATGTGGCGTTCCCAGCCCGGGAGCTGCTCTGGGCTCTGAGTGAGAGGCAGGGACGGGTTCGGCTTTATTCCCGCTCCCGCAGGAGGAAGTGTTTGCTCAAGGTGTTGCACAACACACAAGTCACAGAAGTTACAGCAAGGGGAGTTCCTGCTGCTCGGGTCCTGCCCCAAACATCAGGATGGGGATCGGTCGCCGCTTTGGGTTGGCTTCCCTAAAAACAGGGCAAAGAAAATGAATTACATCAATAAATCAATAAATCCATAAATCAGTAAATCCACAAATCAGTAAGGTATGGAGATTGGAGCTGTCATTGAGTTACAGAAGGGTTTGGCTGGTCCTAATTCCATCTCGTCACGGTCTGGCTGATAAAAGCTGGAATAAAACCAGTGGAATGCCAAGGAATGGGAGAGTTCCCAGGAAGTTTGGGGTAAAACGGGTCAGCGGGGCTGGGGGTGAAGCTGTGTTTTAATTCTGGGTATTTACCTCTGAATCTGCTCAGTGAATCACTGGCAGAATAAACACTGAGCAGAGCCTTTGCTGCCCTGTCATCCCTGTTTAGTAATGTTTGCTTCGGGCTCAGGTGATTAAATAAAGGAGGCAGAGCAGTGAATGAGCCAGGTGAGCTCTGTCCAATAATATTCCAAAATCTTCTGTCGGAAAATGACCCCGCTGACTCAGTCAGATGTAATTAAGGAGTAATAAAATTGCTCAGGCCACAAGTGTCAATACAGGACTGCTTTAGAGAAGGTGAACTTTTTGTGGGTTAAAATTGGGGTTACAGAGCACAGAGAAGCGGAACGAATCATCTGGGTACAAATTAATATTCATATATGGCAGTGTCAGCGATACCCATGGCACAGTAATTTATATATTCATAATTTATGTTAATTTATAAATGAGTAAACAGATCGCTATAAATCTACAGGGGAATTTTACTGCTATTACCCTTCTCGTGGTAAATAACTGCTTCTCTGTTGAAAAGTTCTGATTTTTGGAACATTTTTAAGCCAAACTTTCCCCTTAGATTTTTGCTGGATCTCCAAAAGTTCTGGGACAGATTGGGAGCTGCAAACAGATGGGTTTGGGCTTTTATTAAGTGTAGGATGGTGCTAATTGCTAACAAATTTTGGCAGCTGCTTGTTTGGGACACTTCAGTCAAATCTTTCAACTCATGTTGCCATCCCAGGTTAGGAAAGAGGCCTCCAGGGAAAGAATTCGTGAAGTATTTGGACATCTCCCTGCCCAGGTGCTCGTCTGAGTTGCTCAAAATCAGACAAGAACCATGTCATTAAATTTTGGCTGGTGCCTTTTAAATTCTGTGGAGATGAAAGGTGAACAATTCAGTGTTTCAAATGTTCTATGCATAAAAATAAGCTGGGCATTCTTGGACCGCATCCTCGCCTTGCCAAA
>WBMY01007054.1:0-29562 GCA_013397315.1 Donacobius atricapilla | reverse complement strand
TCCATGGCAGCAATTCCAAGGTCAGGGGCTCGTGCTGTTGTGGCCTTTCCTTGTTTTATCCCAGCTCGTGGCTGTGGCTTTGTGGAGCCACCACTCTCCCTCAGCTGGTTTGTTTGGGGCTCTGACAGCAGCCACAGCAGCAGGAAAGATTCCCAAATCCCTGCTCCGGGTGAAGGTGCTGTCAGCAATCACCTGGCCTGGCAAACAGCGGCAGAGATCTCGGGGTGTTTGCTGATCCTGGCCAAACACAGCCACAAAAGCATTAAAAAAACAGAGGGAAAACCTCGGGAATTCCTTCCAGTCCAAAGCGGGGATGGCTTTGAGTTTGCACTGCTCTGAAGGAGGAAAAGCAGAAGCTCTGCTGGGTTTGGAACTTGGAATCAAATCAAAAAGGTTGGAAAAGACCTCCAAGATCGTCAAATCCAACCTGCAACCAAATCCCACCATTCCGGCTAGTTTTGCTTGAGTTTTGGACACTTTTTGGACGCTTTTTGGACACTTGTTCTCATGGTGCCACCAACACCTGTCCCTAAACTGAGATTTTTAAGGGTTTCCTGCTGCCAAGGACGAATTTCTCACATCCACAAAGAGCGTTTTTCACATCCAGCCTATGAACTGGTCCTGTTGGCGTTGCCACCCTCAGGGGAAGGGTTATGGAGAACATTCCAGAAGAAGGGTGGAACCAAGGCGGGGGAACAGTGTCAGGATGAGAGAAGATGGCCTCAACTTCCCCCAGGACAGGCTGAGGTTGGATATTAGGGAAAATTTCTTTCTGGAAAGGGTTGGAAAGCCCTGGAATGGAGTCCCCATCCCTGGGAAAGTTCCAGGAATGTGTGATGTGGCACTGGGGGATGTGGTGCAGGGCTTGACAATCCTAAAGGTCTTTCCCAGCCTCAACAATTCCATGATTCAATGGGCTTTGACTTGTACGGAAGAACAGAATGAAATATTGAAAGAAAGCACAGAAATGTCAAAAGAAACCAAAGAAATATCAAAACCAAGCAAAGGAACTTTAAAACAGCCCCCCAGATAACCCCGAAATTCTGCTGGGAACTTGAACCTGTGGCTCCTCACCTGACTCTTCATTTCACTGGAATCCAGAGCCAACATTTGGAGCCTTCCTGGTGTGTCTGTGTTGATAAGAGAGGAGGAGAATGGCCCCAGAGAGGATTAAACCCATGAGCAAATACCCCGGGCAATCTTTGCTTTTGTGCCCATGGCCATTCTGGGTTAAACATTTCCAAGCTCCTTTCTTAAAATAAATCGCTGAGAGATTTCTGAGCTCAGGTCTGATTCTCAGGAAAATTAATGTGGGGTTTTTTTCCTCCTGTTTTCAGCCATAAAAATGTGAGAAGGGCACGGTAACCTTGGAAGCTTTTAAAGGCACAAATCCGAAGCCAGATTTTTTTTTTAATTATTTTAAATTTCATAAAACTTCAGACAAATATTTTTTAAAAGAATCAATTTGGTTTTCTTCCGAGCATCTTGGCCTTGGGCAGTCCTGGGCTAGAAGGTGCCAGAATGTTCCAAGAAGAGCTGATTTTGCTGTATTTCCACATTTACTGGTGCCATGAAGCAGCAAAACAGAATTAATGAGAACAAAATATTAAGGAATAAAATGTTTGGAAATGCAGCTGCCCAAGTACTTACTAAATGAACACTGTAAATTTTAAGGACTCTTGTCAGCTACAGAACATGGAAAAAAAAAAGAGTAAAAATTTTATATTGTTTATTCATGTTGCAGGCACCCAACTTCATGAAAGATTTCAGGGTGAGTCCAATAAGTACATGAATAAAAGTGGAAAAATATCAGAGGAAATTCTCTTTTCTTGAATTGCAATGGGTTCTTACTCTCTAATACATAAATAACTCCTAGGGCTTTATTCCTCAGTGTTAGCTTTGATTTATTTTGTGCTTGATTTTTTATTTATAGTGCATTTAATTTTTATATCTATTTTTTTTAATTTTTATTGCATTTTAAAAGCAACAAAAACACACACTTTAAAAATTTCCTGAGTATGAACTTCTATTGCATGTGATGAAGCAGTGTCAGAAATTCCTCGTGGCTGTCAACATTCAGGAGATCTTGCAATCAAGGGCTGGGAGTTGTTGTGGCAATTACTTGGAAACTGGGATGTGGCACTGGGATCCTTCAAGGGAATTGCTGTGGCCGAGCTCAGAGTGGACCCAGGCACCAGGAACTGGACTTTGGTCATGTTGGAAAAGGGGCTGGATCTGGGTCAGCCCTGAGGAGGGGCCAGGATGGAAAGGAAGTGGGAAAGGCCAAGGGATGGTGGAAAGGAAGGAGCTCCTGGCTGATTTATATCCATATTTGGGGAAAATGATGGGATTTTTAGTCCCCAACTCCTTCCCAAACTCAGAGTTCTCTAAAATCTCTGGTTTCTGCTAGATCTGGGTCAGCCCAGAGGAGGGGCCAGGATGGAAAGGAAGTGGGAAAGGCCAAGGGATGGTGGAAAGGAAGGAGCTCCTGGCTGATTTATATCCATATTTGTGGAAAATGGTGGGATTTTTAATCCCCAATTCCTTTCTGCGACAGTTCGTCATTCCCAAACTCAGAGCTCTCTAAAATCTCTGGTCTCTGCTCATTGGAGGTGCTTTAGTCCCTGCTGGAGGAGGAGTTTGGTGCTGCAGAGTCACCAAGGCTGGAAAAGATCTCCAGGATCATCCAGTCCAACCTGTGCCCAGATCCCTGTTCCAAAGCTCCACATCTGCTTATTTTGGTGACTCCAGCACCACCCTGGACCAGTGAAGAGATTTTTTTAACCCCTCCTCAGTGAAGAGATTTTTCCTCATATCCCTCCTGAACTCCCCTGGCACTGCCTCTCCATGTCCCATCATCTCCTAGAAGATCCTGACCCCCCCTCAGCACAAAATCTGTTTGCAGAGAGCAGCCTGGGTCAATCCGGAGCTCTCAGAACATTCCTGCTTCCAGGGAATGGAGAATGAGCCCGAATTCAGGGCAGATTTCTCTGTCATTATTCCCAGGGTTAAACATTTCCCTTGCACCTCACATAATGAGCTTTTTGTTGGTGTGACCGTCACGTTCTGAGTAATCCCCTGCCCTGGCGCCCCACCTTCATCCTGGGGAAAGGAAAAGCCTCTCCTTGGAAGAACAGGAGCCCGAGTGAACAATGCCAAGCGCTGTCTGTGCTCAGCATCTCCGCTGAGAGCTGGAAAATCCCAACAAAAGCTTTTGTATGAGGGGTGTGAGAAAACTCCACGCTCGTGGTGACGCCTGGAGAGCGAACCCGTGGCAGTTCATCCCATAAACAAAGCGGGAACATCCCTGTGGCACGGCAGGACACGGAATGGATTGACTCCATGGAGCTGTTGGGAGAAAAAGAAGCTTTATTTACAATCCCAGCAGTTTCTTTTAGAACACGCTGTGTAAAAAGGTCTGTTATTGCTCCATGGCACTGACACTGCTCTCCATGGGTTCAGGAATAGGAAACAACCCCTGGGACAGTTGTTCTGGCAAAGGGAACACTGTTTGCTGAGCCTGTGCTGAGACACGCAGAGAGATGTTTTGGAAAGAGAAACTGTTGGCAGCTTTCCCTTGGGAAAGGAGCCGGCAGTGGTCAGCGAGCTGAAATTCAGGCTCAGGAATGCCAAGCCCACATCCCTGCAGTGACATCGGCTGCTCCTGGTTCTTTTTATGTCAATTAGGGCAGAAATGCCATGGAATCCTGGAATGGTTTGGGCTGGAAGGAGCTTAAAGCCCACCCAGTGCCACCCCTGCCACAGGCAGGGACACCTCCCGCTGTCCCAGGCTGCCACAAGCTGCAGCCTGGCCTGAGCATCACCTCAGACTGGGGCACGCTGGGCACTATGGATCCTTCTCCCTCATTTTTTGACCTTGTGCAGCTGGATCTGGCATTCCAGGGAATGCTGCAGCCCTCAGTGCCCTGCAAGGCCATCTCTGCCCGCGAGCTGATGCCTTGAGAGGGCTGAGCTGAAACAGAGACTGGGCAGAGCTGGACAATAAAGTAGATATTTCCTAAAAGGCCTTTAGGGCACACCTTGGGCAGAACAAGAGCCTGACCAGGGCTACACCCAAGGTGGATGCGAAATGGTCACAAAATCATCACAAAATGGTCACAAAATGGACACAAAATGGACACGAAATGGTCACAAAATCATCACAAAATGGGCACAAAATGGTCGCAAAATGGATGACCGGTCATCAAGTCTTACATTTTTATCAGTTTTGGTCCATTTGCACATCGGGGTTTAATTGTCCCATTCCAGCTCCAGGCTGTGAGGTCCCATCCTTCTTGTTCCTCCCTCAGCCCACCCTTGGTTGTGCTTTTGGGCTGGAAGTTGTCCTTGGTGTGCAGCAGGAGAAGGATTTGTTTTGTGTCCCTGCTCTGTGCAGAGCTGAGTGACGCTGAGTGTGAGCTCAGAGCTGCACCCCTGGGCAGCGCAGAACCTGAAAAACACAAAAGATAAAACTGAAGGCATCAGAGCAAGCCCTGCACCAGCAGGCACCAGTGCCCCCCGTGCCTGTGCCGTGCCGTGGACAGGCAGGGGAGCTCGCCAGACCTGCAGCCATCCCAGAAACCTCATTTCCACTGTCAGCTTTCCCTGCCAAAGCCCCCTTGGAGCGGCAGCCAGCCTCTGATGGCAGGGAAACCGGCAGCCAGGTCGCTCAGAGACCTGCCAAGATAACGACTTCTCCAAACAGCTCTGTTTGTCCTGCAATTTATCCGCTAAATTGCCCTGTCTGAATGAATTTGATGGGAAATGATCCCGGCCACGGATCACAGCTTGCGGCGTGTCCCCAGCTGCCACGTGTGGCCCTGTTTGAACCAGAGCAAACCTGAGCCTGGGGAGGTGTTATTGGAAATATCTGAAATGCATTCAGCACAGCTCAGAAAATCAGCGCTGAGAGCAAACGGCCACGACAGCGCCGTTGGCCAGAAATTTGGGCCACGAGTCCTCTGACACCTCGTTGTTATTTCTTTGGATTCGTAATTCCCTGGAGAAGTTTTGTCAAGAAATGGCGAGGTCAATATCTGCCATTCTTTTTGTTAAAATCTTTTTGTTTAACCCCCACTTCTGCGCCCTCTGTAAACTGAACCTCAGGATTTTATCCTTCCAAAACTTTAAGGAATGGGTGGGGTTATTGTAGGGGATGAAGCATTAAAGAACTTTTTGATCCGTTCTGGTGTCCTGTGCTCCTGCATAGGGCACAACCCATGCCCATGGGCACACCCACCCTGATGGTAACAGCAGATCCCTGAAAATCCATTTTTGGGGGGGCCAGGATGCATTTCCTGAACGTTTCCTTTCCACTCCTTGCTCCCACACACGGCAGGGACACACAAAGGCACCTTCCCTGCCTTCCTCACTCACGCTCTGCTCTGTTTGTCACATGAACTGAACTTTATTCATCACTCTGTGAGAGGAAATATCTGAATCACAACAATTTTCTCCCTGGCTGTGCATCGGTGCCACCCTGGCAGAGCTGAGGCGCCTTGGGGACGCACCGAGGGACACACACCTGTGCTTGGGATTCATCCTTTTCAACCAGAAGCTCCCATTCCTAGGGCAAAAATAGAATAAATATCATTTTCTTCTGATCAGAAATGTGCATTTAATCCTTCCTGTGAGCATTTCTGAACTCCTCTCTCCCCAGTCCATGTTTTTCATCCAAGAACAACCAGCTGAGGATCAAACTCCATGTTTTGCCCAGGAGACTCCAAATGGGAGGCTTTGGTACCAGGCCGCAGCTTTTAAAGACATTTAAAGCAGTTTTGGAGACATTGAAATGTTCCCTGTGACACCAGAACGCTCAGGCCGAGCCGCCTCAATTAGCAGTTTAGTAAATGATTAATTGCAGGAGGCTGGCCAAGCTGTTGTAAAAGCTGAATAAATATTAATAAACCTGTTTCAAACGGTGGGAAACAGAAGAGCCAGGCAATGACAGAGCTGTGGTGGGGATAACGATGGGATTGGTGCCGAGTTCCAGGGCAGGTCCCGGGGGGGATTTGGGAGGGACGATCATCAGGGGTCACTCTCCTGCCTCCCTGGGAACACAGAGCCTGAAAGCCAAGCAGGACAAGCCAAGTTTTGCTGAGCTGGGGGAGGAATTAGGAGAATTTGGAGTGATTTAGAGGCCGCATCATCCTTCTCTTGCCCCGCGGTGACAGCGGCATTTCAGGCTCCTCACCACACCATGCTGTTAAAAATTCAGAAATCAGTGTAATTTGAGGATTTGTGTGCGGCTGGAGCACTGCAGAGAAGTTTCGCGAAACTGAAATCTGCGAATATTTTGAACAGAGCTCCAGAATCCAACTTCCCTTTCAGGCAGGGCTTTGTTCCCCGTGTACCGGGGCAAGGCAAAACAGAGGAAAAGCGGAGGCTGAGACACGACCGCGGAGAGCCAGCGCAGCCAGGCCCCGCTCTCCACCGTTCCAAGGAGTTTTTCAGAAGCCCTGAAGATAAGGATTTATTGCTGCCCGGGCTGCGGGCTGAGCTGTGCCAGGTTTCGCAGGGCTGACTAATTCCCCTCGCCGGTTACGAGCCGCTGACTCCAGATTTGCGTCACCGAAGGCGCTGAGCCCGAAGGAGCGCGGAGGGATCGTGGCTGGAACATCCCCTGAAGAACTTCTGTGAGGAGAAGGCTTTGCCTGCCCCCAGCTCTATTTATCTGCTGGAATTCCCTCACCCACGGGCTCAGACCCGAGAGGATTCTTCCCCTCTCTTCTTCATCTTAGGGCCGGGGTTAATTTATTAATTTTTATTAATTCTTACCTATAGCACAGCCTCAGGAGCTGTGAGCTCTAACAAGGTAGGAAATGGCGGTACCTCTAACTCTTCCCAAGGTCTTTTAAGTGATAATCACCCACTAATGAGATGACACCTATATTATTTATACTTTTGACCCAGTAATGACCACCCAAGGCCTGCAATGCAGACCTCTCTCACCCAACCAGAAAAAAAAATCTGAAACCAAGGAGGAGGGAGAAGGTGAAGAAGAAGGACCCAGACAACGCTCGAAGTCCTCCATTTTACCCAAATATATTACCATAAACCAAAGCCCAAAATTCTGTTTCCAGAGTCCCAACATCTCCCTCCACCCACGTGCAGCCTGTGGCCCTGGGCAGGGTTATCCCCGGTGAGAGGAGAACAAGGGACGCTCTGTGCCCCTGGCATCTCCGAGTTCCTCTAGAACAGGAGCAAGGAATTGGGCCTGAGTAGCTCCTTTAATACCCTTTGAAGTCAGCGGTTATTACGGCAAAGAGGAATCTTGTTTACTTTGCCCTCCCTGCATCTTGGGCAATTGTCTCTGGTTTCCTCATTTGGGGTGTCTGACAGCGCTGCCCGTTTTCCTGCGGGGGCAGGAAAGAGGTGCGGGACTTTTAATTCTCTTTTTTGTCATCCTCCTGTCCTTCTGTGAGAAATTGTGCCGCTGACAACTCATCTGTGCTGTTATTGGTGCAGGAGATCCCATTGCTGTTGTTTGCCAGTGCAATTGAGCTCAAATTTATCTGCAGTTTTCAACAGATGCTATGTTTTTAACCCTTGATTCGTATTTTTCCTTTCAGAAAAGCAGATTTCACGCGCACCTCATTGCAGACTTTCTGACAGCAAACTCTAGGAGTGTTAGGTATTGCGAAGATGAGAGAACAGAAGTAATTGTACTCCACTGCATCCATAACTCTCAACGGATGCCAGGGTTTTAACCCTTGATCCATGTTTTTCCTGGTGCTTCCAGAAAAGCAGATTTTAAATATTGCAAATTTTCTGACACCAGACCCATTGCAAGGCTGAGAGAACAAAACAGGAACGCTGAGAAATGACTGCTAAAAATAGAACAGTCGGGAGAGAGGAAGGATGTGGGAGGAAAGGAGATGAAAGAGAGATTATTTAAAAGGTTTTCGTGAGGCTTTGAGAAAGAGCTGTAAAAATCCTGCACAACAGAAGGTGACGGCACCTCCTCGGGATGAGTCAGTCCAGGGGAGGTTTGTGCCCTCAGGTTTGGAGAGAAGCAAATCAGTTGCATTAGAAACAACCACAGAGCCACCTAATGACACCTTAGGATTTCAGCTTTTTATATTTTCCATCTGTTTGTAACCCTGCAGTTCTTCAGCGCAGAACTCCAAACCCCGCACACGCCGTGAGCTGCTGCTTCCCCATTTGGGGCAGACACAACAATTCCTCTCCAGGCATTGCCTGGGGATCAAGGACACCTCCCTGCCTCAGGCCCCAGGGATGGGAACAAAAGTGAGTTGGGGGCAGCAAACTTGGGGTCAGTGACTTCATTACCTGGAGCTGGAATTGGAGGATGAACCCCCAAAATGCAAAAGGACCAAACTGATCCAAGTGCGCAAACCCGTGACCCAGGGCCCATTTTTGGGTGCAGCCCCTGGGGGCCTTTGTCTGCCCTGAATGTACCTGAAGGGCTCTCAATAAATACAAATTTTTATTCCCTTCATTCTGCCTGGCCCCTGTTTTTAGGCAGCCCAAGAGGCATCACCAAGCTCACATCCCCTGGCTGTGACATCGTTCGGGACAGCTGATGGCACAGAAGTCGCTTCCCAAATTCCCAGGTGCTCCCGGTTTCACATTACCCCGGGGGATTTCAAACCCCTTGGAAAGGTCACTCCTCGCTGGGATATTTCAGGCACGGAGGGAGGGATTCATTGGCCGAGGGCAAAGTTTGAATCATTTCATCAAAGCGTGAAACAAACAGAGAAAGTTGCATTTCCAAACTTATATGGTTTTGGGGAGAGTGGGTTTACCTTAAAGCGTAAAATCTTGGATTCCTGGAATGGTTTGGTTTGGAAGGAACCTTAAATCTCATCTCAGGGTGCTCCAAGCACTGTCCAACCTCGCCTTGGNGCTGTTATTGGTGCAGGAGATCCCATTGCTGTTGTTTGCCAGTGCAATTGAGCTCAAATTTATCTGCAGTTTTCAACAGATGCTATGTTTTTAACCCTTGATTCGTATTTTTCCTTTCAGAAAAGCAGATTTCACGCGCACCTCATTGCAGACTTTCTGACAGCAAACTCTAGGAGTGTTAGGTATTGCGAAGATGAGAGAACAGAAGTAATTGTACTCCACTGCATCCATAACTCTCAACGGATGCCAGGGTTTTAACCCTTGATCCATGTTTTTCCTGGTGCTTCCAGAAAAGCAGATTTTAAATATTGCAAATTTTCTGACACCAGACCCATTGCAAGGCTGAGAGAACAAAACAGGAACGCTGAGAAATGACTGCTAAAAATAGAACAGTCGGGAGAGAGGAAGGATGTGGGAGGAAAGGAGATGAAAGAGAGATTATTTAAAAGGTTTTCGTGAGGCTTTGAGAAAGAGCTGTAAAAATCCTGCACAACAGAAGGTGACGGCACCTCCTCGGGATGAGTCAGTCCAGGGGAGGTTTGTGCCCTCAGGTTTGGAGAGAAGCAAATCAGTTGCATTAGAAACAACCACAGAGCCACCTAATGACACCTTAGGATTTCAGCTTTTTATATTTTCCATCTGTTTGTAACCCTGCAGTTCTTCAGCGCAGAACTCCAAACCCCGCACACGCCGTGAGCTGCTGCTTCCCCATTTGGGGCAGACACAACAATTCCTCACCAGGCATTGCCTGGGGATCAAGGACACCTCCCTGCCTCCGGCCCCAGGGATGGGAACAAAAGTGAGTTGGGGGCAGCAAACTTGGGGTCAGTGACTTCATTACCTGGAGCTGGAATTGGAGGATGAACCCCCAAAATGCAAAAGGACCAAACTGATCCAAGTGCGCAAACCCGTGACCCAGGGCCCATTTTGGGTGCAGCCCCTGGGGGGCTTTGTCTGCCCTGAATGTACCTGAAGGGCTCTCAATAAATATAAATTTTTATTCCCTTCATTCTGTCTGGCCTCTGTTTTTAGGCAGCCCAAGAGGCATCACCAAGCTCACATCCCCTGGCTGTGACATCGTTCGGGACAGCTGATGGCACAGAAGTCGCTTCCCAAATTCCCAGGTGCTCCCGGTTTCACATTACCCCGGGGGATTTCAAACCCCTTGGAAAGGTCACTCCTCGCTGGGATATTTCAGGCACGGAGGGAGGGATTCATTGGCTGAGGGCAGAGTTTGGATCATTTCGTAAAAGCGTGAAACAAACAGAGAAAGTTGCATTTCCAAACTTATATGGTTTTGGGGAGAGTGGGTTTACCTTAAAGCGTAAAATCTTGGATTCCTGGAATGGTTTGGTTTGGAAGGAACCTTAAATCTCATCTCAGGGTGCTCCAAGCCCTGTCCAACCTGGCCTTGGACACTGCCAGGGGTGCAGGGGCAGCTCCCCTGGGAAAGCTGTGCCAGGGCCCCATAAATCAGAGATAAAGGGGAGCGCAGGGCAGAGATCAGGATCCAGCCCTCGTTCCGGTGTAACGGAGCGTCCTCTCCTCGAGACGTCACTGTCATCTCCTTTCTCACTCGATTTTTATTACCTGGTGATTAGGGTGAGACAGGAACTGCTGGTTCCTGATACTCCCCTGTGCCAGAAACCCTCCCTGGCACAGCCGTGGGAAACGTGTGGAACTCATGTTCAAAATTAAATAATTCCTTATTCATATTTGGCTCAGCTGCCTCAGGGAACGGGGGATACTGGAGCAGAGAAAATCCCCTTTGAGCAATTAGTGTGTGATTGCAGGACAAACCCCTCAAAGGTGTTTTCCAACATAAATAATTCCATTTTTCCGTGTTAGTGCTCAGGTTTTTTGGTAGGCTGGGACAGGTGATGCGCTTGGGAGGTGAGGATTGGAGCTTGTACTTGTAGGGGTGGCTTGAAAATGCCTTTTTTTGTCTGTTGGCGCCTGTGGAAGGGGACCTGATGGGGCGCAGGCTGTCCTCACTGTAAAGTCTGGCTTTGATATTGTACGGATCAATTAATGAAGGTATGGATCGATTAGTGAAGGTATGGATCAATTAATGAGGGGCGGGGTCTTCCAGCAGGTCTGCAAGTACAGGCAAAACAACAAAGTGAAACCTCCTCTCTCCATTGCCCTTTAAGGTCAGAAGGGCTCGAGTGTGTTCAGGGCTGGGCACAGCGGCGTCCCCTCGGTGCCCCCGATGGGCGCCTGTCCTGCCACTGTCCTGCCACTGTCCTGCCACTGTCCCCTCGTTGTCCCCAGGCCCGGCACCTGTCCCTGTGTGGTCCCCAGGTTGCCCCAAGTTGCCCCCGTGCCTGGTACCTGGCTGGGTGTTGTCCCCAGGTTGTCCCCGTGCTCAGTACCTGTCCCAGCGTTGTCCCCTCATTGTCCCCATGCCTGGTACCTGTTCCCAGGTTGTCCCCNATGCTGTCCCCAGGCTGTCCCCGTACCCGGAGCTGTCCCTGTGTGATCCCAAGGTTGTCCCCAGGTTGTCCCCAGGCTGTCCCCATGCTGTCCCCAGGCTGTCCCCGTACCCGGAGCTGTCCCTGTGTGATCCCAAGGTTGTCCCCAGGTTGTCCCCAGGCTGTCCCCATGCTGTCCCCAGGCTGTCCCCGCTCCCGGAGCCGTCCCGGCGCTGGGCAGGGATGGAATTCCCTCCCGGAGCTCTGCGCTGTGCGTTGCTGCCATCCAGAGCCTGCTCAGGTGAGCTGCGCTGGGGCTGCTCCTCTGCTCCCACACCCGCCAGGTAAAGGCAGACATGCCCTAAATAAGGGCTGAGGTCCCAGAACAGCTCCAGTCCCCAGCCACACCCGGAGCTGCCTCCGGCACACCCGAGCAGGAACGGTTTCATTTTGGGCTTTCTGTGTTCTCTCCTCCCCCGGCCCGGCTTCAATGAGCAGAACGTGATCTCACCAAAGAGCTGCAGGAGATCCCTGCTCACAGGTCTGTGTTTTTATCACCTTATTATCAAATGTCTCAGTCGTCCTGCGTGAGAAGCAGGATTAATTCTGCCTGCTGGTGGGTGAAGCGGTGCCAGCAGGGCAGGGGGGCCCGGAGTTACTGCTGCTGCCATTCCATGGAACTCGGGGGCTTTGGCCCATTCCTGCACATCCCCCGTGTCCTCACGATGCCGTGTGCCCCTTCCCGTGGCATTCCCGGTAATCCTGGAGCTCACAAAATCCCTGTGGGCCCAGTGAGCCCCTCGTTCTGCCAGGGATGGAGGATGCAGGATGAACCGCTGCTCCTGCCGGGTCTTACCGGTGCTTTGGGAATTCACAACTCCGGAGCCCACAGGAGGGAGCCAAACACTTCGTTCTCAAGGAAGAGGAAAATCACCTTTGTGCTCGGTGCCCTCATCGGAAGTTCAGAGGTGAGAAGGAGGAAGAAACGGTGGCAACATTTAAATTCATCAGTGGAGCTTCATAGAGAGAGAATTCAGATTTATCCTGGAGATTAACCGAAAGAATTCAGGGGCAAAAGACCATCCTGAGATGTTTTATACCGTCACCATATGGAACCATGGAACCCCAGGATGGTTTGGGTGGGGAGGGACCTTTAACCCATGCAGTGCCAGCCCTGCCAGGGGCTGGGGCACCTCCCGCTGCCCCAGGTGGGCACGGGAGAGAGTGGCACCCCTCCCAGAGGCAGGCAGAGCAGCCTGGGGTCTGGGAACCTCCCCCCGTGCCTTGTCTTTATTCTTTCCCTCGAAACAAAGCCTCAGTTGGGTTTGTGGCTGTTGCTGGATGAGTAAAGTACAAAGCAAGGAAAGCTTTCAGCAGGCTAAAAATAAACTCTGCTATTGTCATTTTTTAAAAATATTTCACAGGACGGGATTTCTTCATCTTCAGCTTCACTGGAAACACCGGGCACAACTTTTCCATATTAAAAGGAATGCATCATTATTTATTTTTTTGGTGTTTGCTGAATTCCGTGAGTTTTTGAGCTGCCTGCTGACATCTGACATTGCTTTGGGATCACGCTCGGACAAGAGCTTGAGCACACATTTGCTTTTGCCTTGGGGTGGAGGGACCTTTCCCAGCTCAAAAGCTGATCCCTTTTATCTGCATCCCAAAGTGATAAAACCAATGGACAATCCATCCATCAGCCCCCAGCCGGGATAACCACAAGGAATGACCTGTTCCTGTTTGTTGTCACCATTAAAGAGGTGGCTGGAGATGGAAGTTGGCAAATCTCATCCTTCCCTTCCTAAGGGAATATTTAATAATAACCTTCCCGGCCCCCTGAGTAATGCCAGTGGGATTTAATTCCAAGTCCGTGTTTCCTGAAGTGGATGGAAAATGGGATTGTGCCTCTCATGGATGATGCTGGAGAGCAGCAAAAGCATCCCAGCTCCTCCAGGAGCACAGCACATCCAAGGGATGCTGGGGAGACAAAACAAAGGGTGTTTCATCCATTTGATCGGTGATAATGAAGTCATTCGGGACAGCCAAAGTACCCCCACACACAAAAATGCACCAGAACAAACAAGGAGGGAATATTCTGTGCATAATTCGGAACAGCCACGAGATGGAAAAGAAAATAGACGTGTCCTGGGCAATGTTTTTTCATATGTGCAAGGAATACATTCCTTTCCCCTGTGCTGGAGTTATGAATTTGTCAGGGTTCACGTTTTTCCTCTTATTATTTTTCATCCTTAAAGGTCATCGGGCTCTAAAAGCCCGGCCTGCCTGCGTCTGTGCTCTAATCCAGCAAAGCCCGCACGGCCAAGGACTCAATCCCCCTGAACGGGACCAGATGGATCCTCCTGCTCTGCCCTCAGCCTCCGGGGTGCGTGGCAGGATGGGTTCTGGGAACGGCAGGGCCGGGATTTCATGGAGCACAGCATCCTTCATGGCAGAGCTGTGGGGTATCCTGAGCTGGAAGGGTCCCCTGGGGTCCTTGATCCTGCACAGACACCCCAAATCCCACCCTGGGCATCCCTGGAGCGGTGCCCAAACTCTCCTGGAGCTCTGGCGGATTTGGGAATGTGCCCATTCCCTGGGCAGCCTGGGCAGTGCCAGCACCCTGGGGGAAGAGCCTTTCCCAAAATCCAGCCTTTCCCAAAATCTAACCTTTCCCCAAAATCCAGCCTTTCCCCAAATCCAACCTTTCCCCAAATTCAGCCTTTCCCAAAATCCAGTCTTTCCCAAATCCAACCTTTCCCCAAATCCAGCCTTTCCCAAAACCCAGCCTTTCCCCAAATCCAGCCTTTCCCCAAATCCAGCCTTTCCCAAAATCCAACCTTTCCCAAAATCCAGCCTTTCCCCAAATCCAACCTTTCCCAAAATCCAACCTTTCCCAAAATCCAGCCTTTCCAAAAACCCAGCCTTTCCCAAAAACCAACCCTTCCCCAAATCCAACCTTCCCCNGAAGTCGGGCTCGGTGTGCCGGGCGGTGAAACACGACTGTGACCTGGCTGTGGAAAGGCCAGGCCGTGCTGCTGGTCCAGGAAAAGCCCCGGGTTAACCAGATTTTACCAGTTCAGTGGTGGCCAAGGGTGATTTGCTGTAGATGTGATGGGATTTTCACCCCGACATTCCTCTAATTCGGGGGTTTCTGTCTCCCAGAGTCCCGCACCAGGGTGTAAAAGATGAGATGGAACCTGTGGCTCGCTCCCCAAAGGTGTTTATTCTATNCCCATAGACTGAGGTCCAAGGCAAAGCTTTCCTGGGGTCCCAGGCAGGGTCTGGGAGCCCCCAGGGCAGTTCCAGGGGTTTTCCACCTGCCCTGGACCCCAGCATAGATGAAGTTGCTTTGCTGAGACTGAAAACGGCTCCAGGCTGCCGGGCCCCATCCTTCCCCAAAAGCCTCGATCCTACAGACCCAGCCAGGGGAGGTCACACTTGGAGCTCCATCTCCACTTCTAATATCCCACTCTGACACCAGCACTCATCCACTGATTTATTTATTTATGTTTTAACATTCCCAATGGCCATTAAGACATTTGTTAGGAGAATGTGGGTGCTTTGGGGATCTCCACAAAGGCCAGACCTCCCAGCTTGCTCAGCCCCCCTGTGCTGCTCCTGTTTGTAACTTTATCCTGGACTGAGCCCTCTTTACTAAACCTTTTGCGAGCCCCGAAGTCCTCCCCTCTGACTGAGAGGGAGGAAAAGGTTCATTAACCCCGTTAAATGGTTTGGTTGTGCCTTTTCCTTCAATATAACCCATTTATTTTGCCTTCAGGCAGCGCCTCCCTGCTGGAAGCTGCTCTGTGCTGAGGGGCACACAGGCAGGGTTGATCTGCAGGTACCTCCAGCCTTCCCCAGCACTGCAAGATCCATCCCTGGGCCACTCCAGTTTGGTTTGCGGCACTGGACGGGGAATCCACATTTCCCAGCAAGGTCGGGATGCACCCCTGGGCCCCTGGCACAGCCTGGGTCTGCTAAAATCCCCTCTGGACAGAAATCTGCCCTTCACTTGCCATTAATCATCTGCCTGAGTCAGAACCTGTAAGCCTGAGCCTCTGCTCCGACAGCAGATAAATCCAGCAGCCTCACAAGAAAGAGCTTGTGTAAGAGGAGAAGGGATTTGGGAACCTTTTGGCCGGGTTGGTTTGCCCAAACAACGCTTTGGACCAGAACATTTCTGGGAAATGGCACCTTCTGGCCCCAAAAAAGGCTCAGGTCCCTCAGCTGGGAGCTGAAGGCGGTGCTGAAATCCCTTCCCAAACCCTGCACTGGCTGAACACAGGTTTTACAGCAAATCTCAGGCCCAGGAGTCTCCATCTTGTTATGATTTACAGGGACACACAGATTGGAGAGGGAATTTTATTCCTACGAGCGGGGTCATGTTTGTTATTTGAAGCCAGCTAGAACGTGCTGTAATTCATTTTTGCTTCATTCTTCTGGGGTTTGTTTGCCCTCCTTTTTTTTTAAAAATTTTTTTTTCTTTTTTTTATCTCTCCCCCCAAAGCAAAAGCAAACACTTGCACTGCTGTGTGAGGGACTGGGAACGTCCTGTCCCCTGGAGGCACCAAAAAGACCAAGATTCATTTTTACCCCGACTCTACGGAGCCAGAATTTCAGAAGACATCATCTGGGGAGCCACACGGGGCTTTTTTCCCAGTTTAAGGAATAACAAGGTGTGTCCAGGCCTAAAATAACTCTTTGATTGCAGTTCTGGAGCACAAAACCGGGCTCAATCCTTCTTGCTTTGGGTCTGAGGCTCTCCCAGGGAAACCATGGCTGGCCCGGGTTTGGACACTGGACAGTGCAGTGTCCAATATTTTTATGGAACATCCCCGTGGGAGAACTGGGGATGATAAAGGACATTAAAGCCAACTTTTGGTTGATGGCAAAATGCCCCAGGAGCTCAAGAATTGGCCCTAAATTGGTCACAGCTGAAGAAGAGATTTGAGTTGTAGCCACACAGGGAAGGGAATTGGCTGGAAATGGGGTTTGTGCTTCCAAAGTGGGGGATCCATCCATGTGCTGAAAGGGTCTTTGCTCCTGGGAATCTCAGATGTTTCAGTGATGAGGGGGAGGCAGAGAAGCTTCTGGTCCCCCCCCCATCATCTGTTGGGAGACCGGGAATAAAACGCAGCCAGAGTCACTCAGAAAATTGGTGACAGCGACTAAATTCGGGTTGAATTCCTCCCTTTCTGATTTAAAACTGGTGAAGCTCTTCAGAAGTTTCTCCTCTGCTTTAGGATTCGGGGTTGGGAGGAGGCGGAAAATGGGAAGTCGGCGAGGAGAGGAAAGAGTTCTGCCTAAATCCCCCGGATTAATTGTTGGACTGCTCTGTGGGGTTTCAGTTCGTGGTTACATCTAAAAGCTTTTCTACTGGAGGCCGAGATGAGAGATAGAAAGATGATCCAAAGCATCAAAAGAGAGGATGGATTAAATGCAGAATAAAAAGGGAAAGAAATGAGGAACTTTTGTGGTTACGTGCAAGGAGCTTTGGAAAATCATGCTCAAATTGGAAGCATGTGCTCTAGAAAGTTACAACATAGGTATTGCAAAAAATGCATTTTTCCCAGAGGGAGGGGAGGAATTGGGATTCGGAATTATGAAATGATCCGGGGCAGAGCTCCGGCCTTCTGCACAGGAGGGGACGGAGACCAAACGTGGGTCAAACGTGGAGGGGACGGCCCAGCACAGAAAGCGACCCGTGGTGAGGTGGAGTCACTTCCATGCAAGAGGAGACAACTGGGATGGAGAAGGACTCGAGTTCAGAGCTCAAGGGGGCAATCCCTGCTCAAGTGAAGAGTTTAGAGACATCCCCAGTGTCTGTTTGAGTCCCTGCTGGGGCTGGGAGCGGCTGCCACACCAATGAGGTTGAAATGATTCGTGGTTATTCCCCGTTTGCAGGAAACTTCCTGCCTGTGGACAGGGGACGTGTCCGTGAGAGGAGAGGGAGCTGGGGCCTCAGGGATGCAGAAATCCGGGGCTGGGAAGGGCCCTCCCCTCCTGTTTGACAGAGAAATGGCCAAACTCAGCATTTCCAGACCCAGAACCAGCCCTTTGCTGCCATTCGGAGGGACTTGCAGCGAGTTCCAAGGTTGAGGAAGGAGGAGAGAACCCAGAGCTGGATCTGGAGATTAAATCCATGAATTGGGAATGTCTGGAAGGGGCTCTCCCATCCCTTCCCCAGAGCAGAGCGGAGCTGGAGCTCCTGTCTGTGTCTCTGTCCAGCACTTCCCTCCCAGCACAGCTGTTCCTGCTGCCCTTTAGCAGCCAGGATTCCCAGGTAATTCCTGGCGTTACAAACACCACGGAAGGTTGTGTCCATGCTGTTCCCAGCCTGGAAGAGGCAGCTGAGTTGGGAGGAATAAGGAAAATGGAAAGTTGAAAGCAAAATTGAGAGATCCAGGATAAATACACATTTCAGGATGTGCAGTGAGGTCACGGAATCCCAGGTTTGGGTGGGAAGGGACCTTAAATTCATCCCGTCCCACCCGGGGACACCTCCCGCTGCCCCAGGCTGCTCCAAACCCTGTCCAGCCTGGCCTTGGGCACTTCCAGGGATCCAGGGGCAGCCACAGCTGCTCTGGGAATTCCATCCCAGCCCCTCCCCACCCTCCCAGCCAGGAATTCCTTTTGATATCCCATCTAAATCTCCCCTTTCCCAGTGGGAAGCCATTCCCTGTGTCCTGTCCCTCCATGCCTTGTCCCCAGCCCCTCTCCAGCTCTCCTGGAGCCCCTTTAGGCTCTGAAAGGGGCTCTGAGCTCTCCCTGGACCTTTCTCTTCTCCCTTGGACACTTCCAGGGATCCAGGGGCAGCCACAGCTCCTCTGGGAATTCCATCCCGGCCCCTCCTCACCCTCACAGGGAGGAATTTCTTCCCCATATCCCACCATCAGCTCCTGTAAATCAGCGTTTCTCCAGTGGAATCACCAAATCCAAAGGGACCTCAGCTCAGTTCCGGGCCACGTGGGCTCTTCCAAGTCAAAAACCTTAAAAATGAAGCTGGTGGAGATTCTGGGGGGAAGGGACGGAGAGGAAAATGGGGAGGGAAATGCAATCCTAGACAGGCAGTGGGAAAGGGAGAAAAGAACCAAGGAAAGAGGCGGAGACCACAGGAAAAGGTTGGAAAAAGTGGGAGATGCTCAGAGCTCAGGTACAACAGCAGGAGAAGAGCTTCGCCACGTGTTCAGTGGAGCTGATGCCATGAAAAAAGCAAAATGCTTTTAATTAGGAATCAAAATCAGAGCGATTAATAAGGAGGGAGCTCATTTAATTGGCACGTTCAAAGTTCTCAGGGTGAATCATGGCCACAGACTCTGCAGCATCCTGCCTGGCGGCTCAGGTGTTGCTGTAAAATCATTTAATTGCTGTAAAATCATTTAAATTCTTCCACTTTATCCCTGGGAGCAAGCCTACCTTGGGAGCGACCTCCAGACCTTGGAATCCTTGAGGAATCCAGGAATGCCCATCCCGAGCTGGCTGTTCCCAAGGCTGACTGCAGGATTTTCCCCCCTGAGCCCAAATCCGAGGTTGGGCCCAGGTCTTTCTAATTTTATCCCTGTGGAATTCCTAGAAGCCAGACAGAATTGACTTTCACACAAGAATCTCCTTTGTTTACACACCCGGCTTCTCTGTTCAGTCAACAAAACCTGGCTTTTATTAAGTTCCCCTGGAAAAATTAAAAAAAAAAAAAAAAGAAAAAAAAAGAAAACGAGAGAGACATTTAAAATTAAGGGAAAAAATGCTTGGTTTGGGTGTTTGGGTGAAATCTGGGGGTGGGATGTTGGTGAGCTCAGAATGTTAATGAGAGATCAAAGCTTTTTTTTTTTTTAATTATTTAGAAGTTATCAAATTCCATAGAGTTTTCTAGGCTGAGACTACCAGAGGAATCCAGGTGGGAAGGGACTTGTGCAGGGCTCTGATCTCACATAAAAAGGACAAACTGAAGGGTTGGTCAGGTGAAATTCCAAGTTCAGGCTCAAATTTGATTTTTCCTTGTTTTCTGTGACCCACGGGCCTTTTGCTCAAGCTTTAAGTGGAGCCAATAACTTCACATTAATGTGATTTATCTGCCTCCATCCCTATTAAACAGCGGGCTTTTCATGGGGCTCCTTCCAGACGGATAAAATGGAAGGATAGAGGAGGATTCCCAAGGATTCCTGGCTGGGTAAACCAGGAATTTAAATCCTGTTACACCAGGTGAATGAGCACAGATGGCAGAAATCCATGTGGGGGGATCATTATGGGATGGTGGAATCCCATTCCCACCTCCCACCATCCCAGGCTGCTCCAGGCTCTGTCCAACCTGGCCTTGGACACTTCCAGGGATGGGGTGGCCATTCCATTAATCCACAGGAAGCAAGAAAAGGGGAAAAAAAACCCTCAAATCAACCCATGGAATTATCATTCCCAAATATCCTGGCTGCTCCTGGGGTCAGCCTCGCTGGCCACGCCGTTGCAGGGCGCGGATTTGGTGTTTCCACTTTCCCTCGTGGGGGAGAGCTCGGGCAGGGCAGTGCTGGGGAAGGTCTGGGTGGGAGAGGGGAAGGAAAGAAAGAAAATAAAAAAATAAAAAAACTAAAAAATAAAGAAAATTACAAAATAAAGAAAATAAAGAAAATAAGGAAAATAAGGAAAATAAGGAAAATAAGGAAAATAAAGAAAATAAAGAAAATAAAGAAAAAAAGGAAAACAAGGAAAATAAAGAAAATAAGGAAAATAAAGAAAATAAAGATAATAAAGCGCTGGAGGAGCAGATTTAACATCCAGACAGAGAAAATGGAGTTTGGTTTAAAGCTGGTGATTCCCACCTGGGCTGCTGGAGCATTACCTGAGTTAAAGCTCCACTTTAGGACACCAAAAATGTCCCTTTTGTGCCATCAGCAACTGAAGCTCCATTACCTGTGTGTGCCTGATTGCAGGGGTCACACTCAGTGCTGCCCTCTCATTTTCCACCCAGCTGTTATTTCTGTCTCTCTTTTACTCCCCTTTCCCCTTCAGCAGTGGCATTTGCATTCCTTCTAGCCAAATACCAAGGTTAAACTAAAAATAATCCTGCCCATCAGTTTTAGATTAGGCCTAGAGCAGGCCCAGCTTTACTGTAAACGTGTGTGTCAGGATTGCTGCGGGCTCTGCCAGGAAACTGCTGCAGCCAGGCCTTTCAGGAATGAGATTAATGCGCTCCTTAACAGCATCTGAAGTCGTTCTCCATCGCCAAGCGGTGACTGCTGTTAATGATTGCCTGAATCCACCTTCTTTCAGGAAAAAAAAATGAGGGTAGTTAGGAATGGTTTCCTTTCTTGAGGCTGAGGAGGGTTTGAAACTTGCGCCGTTCTCTGCAAAAGCGGCAGCACGTCCCCAAATCCTTCGGAAACAGTGGGATAATGATTATTATAATGGTGGGAGTGTCCAAGGCCAGCTTGGACAGGGCTTGGAGAAACCTGGGATAGTGGAAAATGTCCCTGACCATGGCAGGGGAGGGATGGGATGAGTTTTAAGGTCCCTTCCAGACCAAACCTTTCTGGGATTCTGGGATTCCCTGATTCTGAGATTCTCCAATTCTCTGATTCTGGGATTCTGATTCCCTAGATCTCTGATTCTGGGATTCTCTAATTCTCTGGTTTTCTAATTCTCTGATTCTGGGATTCTCTAATTCTCTGATTCTTTAAGCCTCTGATTCTGGAATTCTCTAATTCTCTGGTTTTCTAATTCTCTGATTCTGGGATTCTCTAATTCTCTGATTCTGGGATTCTCTGATTCTCTAAATCTCTGATTCTACTCAGCAGCTTTGTGTCCACACGGTTTTAATCTCTCCCTTTAATCTCTGTGAACCCGAGCCACCTAAGGCAGGTTTTATAAATATCCCCCTGCTTTTTCCTGGTGAAAGCACGGATTTTCTCATGGAAGCTCACCCGGCAGGGCTGGACACAGGAGATTCCATAGGGAAGTGCTAATCCCCCCTCTTCCAGAGCGCAGAGCTTCAAAGGAAGGTGTCGCCAGGTGTAGTCCCACAATGGAATTAAACCCAGCTCTAATTCTGAAACCGGACTCTCCTTCAAAGGCCCAGGGGCCCGGAAGGCTGAAATCCATGGAAAGGAATTGGTGTCTCTGTTACTCTTTTAAAAGGTCTCAATATCCAAAGGATGGGATTATTTTTGATCCCTGTGGGTGAGAGAAAAGCTGAAACTTGGCTTTCAGAGGGCCCTGCGAGGGCACCAGGGGGTGCCAGCCCTGTCCCGTCCCCTCCCTTTCTCCACGGGGGTCTCCGGGGCAGCTGGAACCCCACCAAACCCATCTTGGTGCTCTGGCACCCAGGGGAAAGGTCCCTGTGATATCCTCGTGCTCCGACCATTTAACAGAGAGTTAACCCCAAAACACCATCCCAGGGCATCAGCTGGGATTAAACAACGCTCCCCCAGCACCCCGGGCGTGCTCTGCTCTCCAGACGGCCAAAATATCAATTCCCTTAAAACCAGCAGCATTCCCAGGGGATAAACCACCCTCAGGGCAGCTCTTGACTCTTTAGGATGGGCTGGAACATCCCTGGCACAGAATTTTGGCTGAATTTCTAAAAGGAAAAGGGCTCCAGAAGACTCAAGCTGAGTGTGGAGAGCCGAGCTGTGGGGCTGTGCCCGCCGTGGTTCCTCACAGACACTAAAGAGAGACAGTAAAATCTGTGCAACGTTTATTGGCGCGGCTGGAAAACTTCCTCCCCTGTCAGGGGCTTTGGCTGATTGCAGAGATGTGGAGCTGGGGCAAAGCTGGGCGGCCATTCCATCAATCCACAGCGTTGCCCTGATGTTTTCAACCTCTCTTCTGTTTCACAGTTTCATGGTTTGGGTTTTTTCTCACGCTCGGGTGTATAAACACTGGTGATGTTTTCATAAATTCAAGGAAAGTTTTCATTCCTGTTCTTAGAGCTACGCACAGCTGATGGACAGTTGTCTTGACCAACGGGATGGGGAGAGGTGTCAACCTTCTCCCCCAGTCCCTGGCCTTTGTAGAAATACTATAAAATGGAGTCAGATCTTCTTAATAAATTAGTTCATTCCTTCTCACCAAAGTGTGTGTCTGTGTGTCGAACAGCATCACCACAAGAAGCAAGAAAAGGGGGGAAAAAAAACCCNAGATCCGAGTCATTAAATGTATTCCAGTGGGATGGGCCGCGAGGAAATCTGGGGATGGATTTCTGCACAATCAACGTGCTGCAGAGCCCGGAGTGCCGGTCCAAGCTCCTCTCTGGGGGTCTCCGACCTGCTCTGCACCCTCCTTCCCTCTGAGGTTGCTCCTGGGCCCAGCCAGGGCCTTCAAAACCTTTAACATTTATATTTTGAGTGAAAAAAATGCAATTCGTGTCATACCTTTGTGATCCTCAATGCTTCCAGCGCGTGTTTGTCATACAGAGCTTGGTAATATCGATTGCTGAGGGGTTATAAAGAAATGCTAAATGTTGTAAATCGATTATAAATGATTGATAAATTAATTTTAAGTATTCAGGCAATTCCTTACCTGGCAGTGCTTCCAGGAATGTGTTTACGAGCATTAATGGCTTATGGAAGGATGTGTTCAAATCAGAGGATGAATATTTCTATTTTTAACATTCTCTTCCTCAGTTTTCAACCTTTTACAAATCACTTCTCCACGCAACTGCAATATAAAATAGGGCTGACACAATTTCCAGTCAAAATCACCTCCTGTCATTTGTCCTGGGATGAGCTGAAATATTCTGTGAAGTTGAGCTTTTAAAGAATTCCCCACTTCCCTTGGCTGGGAGGAAGGGAAGTTGTAAATTGGATTTTGGAGCTGTTCAGCTCTGGAGCTTTTAAAACATTTACTGGAGGTTAAAAACCAAGTTTTGGTTTGGAGTTACTGTGATTGTTTTTACATCCACTTTGCATATACTCCTTAGGGGAGTGGAATGAGAGCAGAGAAGAAAAATCCCAAAATTAATTTATGTTCCAAAGCTTTTCTGCTACAATAGGAGCACAAAAAAAAAAAAAAAAAAAAAGACCTTAAAGAAAACAGTTCCTGAAAAAAGGAGAAATCTTTCCATTCTTTAGGATCCAACGTGCGCTTGCTCCTGTGCCCCCCCACAGCTGATGTTCTCTCTTAGCTAATTACCAGTCACATTTAATCCAAACTGAAAGGAGCCCAGGGGTCTAAAAATAACCCCAGACCACAAGAGAACAAAGCACTTGTCTTCTGTTGGAGTCCAGGGCAGGTGGAAAATGCCTGGAACTGCCCTGGGGGCTCCCAGACCCTGCCTGGGACCCCACGCAAGCTTTGCCTTNTCTTCTTCTTCTTCTTCTTCTTCTTCTTCTTCTTCTTCTTCTTCTTCTTCTTCTTCTTCTTCTCCTCCTGCTCCATCTCCTGCTGTGATGGTGGCACAGAGACATCAGTGGGATGGATTTGATGTAGAAATTGCGTGTTTAGAACAGGTGATAGTTATTGGCACAAAACTGTAAATAGAGCACATTTTTAGAGTTAATTGGATTAGAAATCTTTAAAAACGACCTTGGACCCTCTGTCCATGCTCCTGTGGCTGCTTTCCTTCAGTGCCCTGAGACTGCTGTGAGGCCTTGAGATCAGAAATAGAATAAACACCTTTGGGGAGCGAGCCACAGGTTCCATCTCGTCTTTTAACCCTGGGACGGGACTCTGAGAGACAGAAACCCCCGAATTAGGGGAATGTCGGGGTGAAAATCCCCTCAGTCTGCCTCTAACCCTGGGCAGAGCCAAAGCACACTCTGGGAATGGCAGGGGGGCCAAATCTCCGGGTTTGGGGAAAGTCTCTGCACCTTTTTGGGATCATTTGCTCGTTTGTGGTACCTCGGGCTCGGCCATTTAAGGGCTGGAAGTGTTGGTGTCAGACACCCAGCGGCTCCAGGAGTTTCAGGCACTGAATTCCATTGGAGGTCTTGTTTGAATCTTTCCCGGGGTTCTGGAGGGAGGACTGGGTGTCCTGGAGGGCTGGAGATGTCTCTCCACGTCCTTACCTGTGCACAGGGAGCTGTGCCTTGTGTTTATTGGGATTAATTCCAGCCCTGTTACGTCTCACAGGATCACAGCTAAGTGCTGAAATAGATTCTTTGTCTCTTTTTTCCTCCATTTCAAAAGAATCCCAGCTGATTTTCTAAAAAAAAAAAAAATCACAGCAAAGTCTGGGAGAGACATTCTCTCACTTTCTTATGTTAAACCTCCTGCAGCCTCTTCTCTCCTCTCCTCACCGAGGTGCAGGATATTTTCACAGGTACTTGCTAAAAGATCCGAGTCATTAAATGTATTCCAGTGGGACGGGCCGCGAGGAAATCTGGGGATGGATTTCTGCACAATCAACGTGCTGCAGAGCCCGGAGTGCCGGTCCAAGCTCCTCTCTGGGGGTCTCCGACCTGCTCTGCACCCTCCTTTGACACTGTTCGTTACACAGACACACACACTCTGGTGAGAAGGCATGAACTATTTATTTAAAAGTCTGACTCCATTTTATAGTATTTCTACAAAGGCCAGGGACTGGGAGAGAAGGTTGGCACCTCTCCCCATCCCGTTGGTCAGGACAACTGTCCATCAGCTGTCCGTAGCTCTAAGAACAGGAATGAAAACTTTCCTTAAATTTATGATAAACATTGCCAGTGTTTATACACCCAAACGTGAGAACAATCTAACTAACAAAATTGTGAAACAAAAAAATAAAAAGTTAAAAACATCAAAGCAATGCTCCTTGCCTCTGAGGCTGCTCCTGGACCCAGACAGAGCCTTTCCCATTTGTATCCCCGGGAGGGTGATGAGATGGAATTCCCAGAGGAGCTGGGGCTGCCCCTGAATCCCTGGAATTGTGCAAGGCCAGGCTGGAGCCGCCTGGGACAGTGAGAGGTGTCCCTGCCCTGGCAGGGGTGGCACTGGGTGACTTTTAAGGTCCGTTCCAACCCAAACCATTCCAGGAGAGCTGCAAAGGGACTGGGGGCAAGGGCTGGAGGGACAGGACACAGGGAATGGCTACATCCTGACAGAGGGCAGGGATAGGTGGGATATTTGGAAGAAATTCCTCCCTGTGAGGGTGGGGATGGGATTCCCAGAGGAGCTGGGGCTGTCCCTGGATCCCTGGCAGTGCCCAAGGCCAGGCTGGAACCCCCTGGGACAGCGGGAGGTGTCCCTGCCAGGGCAGGGGTGGCTCTGGGTGGGATTTAAGGTCCCTTCCAACCCAAAGCATTCCAGGATTCTGTGATCCACCCAGCCCTGTTTTTAAGGGGTGAGGTGTGTGGTCAGTCCTTGGGGATTCCTCTGGCACCCCCAGAGCAGGGGCTGCTCTCTTGGCAGGGAGGGAATGAGAGCTGGACCATTTTCATCACCTTACTCCTAATCCTTGTTTGATTTCTGAGCCTGGTCTGAATCTGAAACCTGAACTTCTCTGTTGAATTTTCCCATTGCCTGTTAATTCGAGAAATGGGATCAGCCAGCATTATGGGATGGTTAAATTCCCAGTCCCTCCTGGATGCAGAATCCATTGTCGAGAGGAGCAGGGAAGAGGAGACCTGGTGTTGTCTGGGATGAAGAGCCCGGCCTGGAGCCACAGAGCTTGGAACAGCTCAGCTTTGAATCGGAATTGGAATCTCCAGATTCCCCAGATGAAAGGCAGCGGATTCCCGGCGGATCTCGAGTTCCTGAGCTCCTGGGAAACGTGCTGCTCTGCGTCCTGCCACACCTCACTGCAGGTTTGCTGCACAAGGAATTTCCTCAAACCAGCTGGCAGAGCCTGACCCATTGCAGGAGCAGGAATGTTTAGGGGATACAAGGAGTTATAGGAATCCTGCCAAACCCTCTGTAACGTCCAGGGTACGGATGTTGTCCATTGGAGAGGCTCCACGCGCCCCAGCAAATTCCAAAGTGCCGTGTGATGGGGCTCCAGGCGCGTCTCCCCAGAGGGATCAGCCAGTCCTCGGTCATTTTAACCCCTGCCCTTTGGTAATTGTTGTTTGTGGATCAGATTTTCCTTGGCCCGTTTTCCTGAGGGCTGTGAGGGCGGCTGGTGCCTCCAGCCCACTCCAATCTGCGTCTGGCTGCTTCTATTCCACAATCCAGATGTTTGTTTGACCATAGGCATTTTACAAAAGCCTAAAACAAACAAATACCCGATCCCATCCCTTCACCTCCCTCTGGACTGAACATTCCCAGGGTGTTGTTGAGGTTAATGAGGGTTTTCCTCTCCTCAACAGCAAAGTCACAGGGATCATAGCAGGGCCTGACGCCCGCTGGCCCAGCAGGGCTGGATCCATCTGGGGGTCCTTGGGAGCCTGTCCCAGTGCTCCTGGCACAGCTGGCAGAGGGGCCGGGGGGTCAGGATGAGAGCCACCCCTCCCGAGCCTGCGGGGTGCAGCGCCGGGGAGAAACCAGCCCCTTCCCTTCCTCCTCTGTCCCTGTCCCGCCGCCGAGCACCGTTTCCAGAGATGATTTGTAAATGAGCTGATTCGTAGCCCCATCCGTGCAACTTCCAGACCAGCTTTTCCCTGGCAGAGTCCTTTGAAATACCGAGTGGTTTTTTTAATGGGAAAAAATGAACCAAGAGCTCTTACATTTGTGTCCTGTTGTTGTTTATAATCAGGGCTGGCAGAAACGTCAGCTCCTAATGCTTCACCCACTCCTCTTCCACGGGATTATTCATCCCAGGAGCGGGGATGGGAGGCAAAGAGGCTTCTGTGATGGTTGTTTTGTAACCTTCTCCTATTTTTTAAAAGGGACACATTTCAGGACCAAACCCTGTGGCTTTAACTCAGCCCGAATCACCTCGTGGCCAGCAGGACCTTTCTTCCCGCTCCCAGGTCCTGTGGCTGAAACAACCTGAGCTGTGCTCCCAGGAAATTCCTGCTGGCATTTTGCTGCCCTCTCCAGCCTTGCTGAGCAGGGACCAGGATGCCCTCCATCATTTTCCCCTTTGCTGGAAAGTGGAGTGCAGTGAATTGTGAGTTGCTTTGAAGTCCGGCTGTGTAAATAAACATATAGAGAGAATTATTTACCACACGATGTTTAGGAATGCGCGGAACCCCGAGCTATTCAGAACACGCTTCTGCCGCTTTGATATTGTTTATAAATGTCCCCAAGAGCCCCCAGGACGAGTCAGGCCCCTGTGGCAGAAGGCAGTGGCCACCAGACAGGGTCACGGAGGTGGGCATGAGGCACCAGGCTGGTGAGATGACGTCTCACCGTTAATGAGCTGCAGGCTCATTAGTGCAGCTCTTTCCCAGGAGTTGGGAAACTCTTCTTGTGGCTGCACTCGGAGCCCCAGCAGCCTCCAGATTCCATGCCCTGGCTGCCAGCAGCGTTGTGCGGGGCCAGCTGTCTGTGGGAGCTCGGGGACTCGAGTGCTGTCCCTGATACCCCCCTGCAGGATGTGCTGGGGCTGCTCCCAGAGCTTTGAGGGCCTTGCTGCTGCCTCTGGAAAGAGAATAATCCCTGTTTTCCTGGGCTGGAGGGGTCATTTCCCTGGGATTCATACTGTCTGCCTGCTCTCAGCCCTTGTGAGCAGAGCCTCCTCCACAAATAACTCACTGAAGGTTCTTGCTCGGGGCAGCAACGTGGTCCTGGTAATTACACCTGATAATTATCCCCAGCAGTGCCATCTGCACTGGGGTTTAATGGCTGGGGTTTCGATTTATCTTTAAATTACACCTTGGAATAAGGAGCAAGCTGGGGAATTATCAGGATCCTGTGGGAAGGATGGAGGGGACATCTGTGGTGACACAGAGCAGCCACAGGCCTGCCCTGCTCCTGTGCGTGGCTGGAGCTTCGTTAGCGGGCAGGGAGAGGCAGGAGAAGCTAATTAAGGGGATCTGGAACGTCCCCAGAGGAGCTGCTGATGTGACTTAGGCCAGCAGAGCAGCCGCTGGAGCTCATCAAAGACCCGGGGTTATTGAGTTAAAAACTACTGAAGGTGAATTTTCACCTGCCGCTGATAAGGAGATGGAAGCTCTGCCTAATTACCCTGCTGGCTTGGAATGAAGAGATAAGCTTTCAGGGGTCTGGAGTGCAGGGGGACAGAGGCTCTGCAGCGATGGTCCCAGAGGCCTCCTCCAGCCTGGTGGTGAATCTGGGAATCTGTCACCCACATCTTGCTTTGCCTGGCTTTAACTGGGCTGGGAGCTGCTCCAGCTGGGGCGGCAGGGACAGAACATCAGAGCTGATGGCCCAGGGGTAAAGCCGGGCCTCCTCCCTGCCTTCCACCGAGTTTTTGGGATCCTGCCCTGGGCCAGAGCATTAAATCCCGGTAGAGAGGCGCTCGATTTGCTTTGGCTGGGATGGGGAAGGGACAGATATTGGGGGAGAGAAAGGAGGAGTGACTTCAATCAATGACCCCTGGCTTCTTCCGTTCCTTCATGAGTTCAACACCCGCTCTCTCCTCTGGGACACCCCAGCAGCTCATGAAATCACCGTCTGAAAGGGAAAAAGGAGGAAAACGGTTAAAAATGTAGAGGTCTGTTCAGACCCGTGCTAGGTGCAGGTCCTCGTTTTTCCCTCAGTGGAAATGGAATCAGCTTTGCAACCTCTCAGTTTTTAATAACAACACTTGTCTTCGAGCAGGGAAGTATCCAACTGCAGGGAATTATCCAACTGCAGGGAAAATCCAGTTCCAGGGATATCCAGCTACAGGGAATATCCAACTGCAGGGAATATCCAAATGCAGGGAATATCCATTGCAGGGGAATATCCAACTGCAGCTAAATATCCAATTGCAGGGAATAACAAATTACAGGGAATATCCAACTGCAGTTAAATATCCACCAGCAGGGAAATATCCAACTGCAGGTAAATATCAAACAGCAAGGAATATCCAAATGCAGGGAATATCCATTGCAGGGGAATATCCAACTGCAGCTAAATATCCAATTGCAGGGAATAACAAATTACAGGGAATATCCAACTGCAGTTAAGTATCAAACTGCAGGGAAATATCCAACTGCAGGGANCTTCGAGCAGGGAAGTATCCAACTGCAGGGAATTATCCAACTGCAGGGAAAATCCAGTTCCAGGGATATCCAGCTACAGGGAATATCCAACTGCAGGGAATATCCAAATGCAGGGAATATTCAAATGCAGGGAATAACCAACTGCAGTTAAATATCCAATTGCAGGGAATAACAAATTGCAGGGAATATCCAACTGCAGGGAAATATCCAAAAGCAGGGAATATCCAGCTGCAGGGGATATCCAGCTGTGGGGAATACCCAGCTGCAGGGGATGTCCAACTGCAGTTAAATATTCAAACTGCAGTTAAATATCCAACTGCAGG
>WBMY01007053.1:0-16686 GCA_013397315.1 Donacobius atricapilla | reverse complement strand
TTCTTTTTTTCTTTTTTTTCCTTCTTTTCTTCTTTTTTCTTTTTTTTCCTTTTTTTCTTTTTTTCTTTTTTTATTTTTTTTGTGCTGAAATAAGGCAGAAAATTCCAGAATTTCTTTTTTTTTGGTGCTGAAACAGGGCAGAAAATTCTAGAATTCCATTTATTTTCTTTATTTTCTTTTTTTTGGCCCTTTTTTGGTGCTGAAACAGGGCCGTAAATTCCATAATTCTCTATTTTTAAAATTTTTTTTCCCTCCCTTTTTTGGTGCTGAAATTGGGCAGAAAATTCCAGAATTCTCTATTTTTAAAATTTTTTTTCCCTCCCTTTTTTGGTGCTGAAATTGGGCAGAAAATTCCAGAATTCTCTATTATTTTTTCCCCCTTTTTTTTTTTTTCTATTTTTCCTCGCGGACACGGGGCAGACGATGATTCACGGGCGGATTTTCCTTCTGCGACCGCTCACAGACATCTGGAGTGCTCCAGAATTCCAGAAAAAAATGCTCTTTTCCGCTCCCCCAAAGGCAAATTTCACCACCACGAAATTGGATGCGTTTCCACTGGATCGTGATTTTATTCCCAAATCTCATTCCAGAGGGATTGGGAACATCCTCAGAGCGGGTTTTTAATTCCTGCAGGGAGGACGAAGTGCAAAAATGAGGGGAAAAATGAGGGAATTTGCAGCTTTTTTTATCTCCGTCCAGCATTTCCCATCGGGATTGAGAAATCCGCCCCGCAGCAGCCGAGGAAAAGCTGGAAAAGCTCCCCAAAATCTCCCAATTCCGAGGAAAATTGGAATTTTTACCTGTCAGGAAAGGCCTGCTCACACATTGCCTGGAAATTCAGCACAAAACCCCAGGGAGAGGTGGAGGAAAACCCCAGGAAACAGAAACTCGGTCTTTAAAATGTGGGAGCAGCAGGAATTTGGGATATTTACGGAAAGATGGGATTTTTCTTTTTTTTTCCTTGCTTTTACCTCAGACCTCCCAAGCTCCGGGTCCCTGCGGTGACCGGGCCCAGCCCTGAGGGATAAACAGAATAAATTGGAATATTATCCCAGAAATGTTGGAATTTATGGGGTTTTACACTTTTTTAAAATTATTTTTGCAGCAAATCCCCACTGGAAAGAAAGGAATTTGTGCTCGGTGATATTTGGGGTGGCTCTGCTGGCACATCCAGCCGGGGACTGAAGGATTCCATCCCTGTGGGAATAAAAAGTTTGGAATTTCCCTATTTTTTCAGCATTTCTGAATAAATCAACCCCCTGCCATCATTATTATTATTAGAGATAAGCGACAGAATTTTTTCCCCTTGATGTCCTGGGAAATCTGATTTCTAATCTGGATTTTCCGGCCACGAACGAAGGAGGAATTCCCCGCGCCACAAATCATCCAATCTTTCACCCCGAGCTGTGAGAATCGGGGTTCCTCCAGCTGGGGAGGGGCAGAAAAATCCGGAATTTTCGCGTTCCCACCCCGAGGAAATCCAGCAGGCCCCGACGGGGCAGCGCGGAGCGAAGGAAAATCACGATACTGCGCCAGAGGTTTGATGGGACGCGGATAAAAAAGGGAATTTTTGCCAAGAATTGATGAAAAAAACGAGGTTTTTTTTAAAACTGTGGAGAAGTCGGAGAAGTTTCCAGAAAGGAAGAGATGCAATTCCCACGGGATGAGGAGTCAGGGGTCGCTCGTGAGGCCGAGTGACCAAAAATCTGCTTGGGGAGCAAAGGGAGCCCCAAATCCTCACTCTGCAGGAAAAAGAACCCCGGAGTCACGGAATTATGGAATGGTTGGGGCTGGGAGGGCTTTAAAATTGTCATCTAGAGATAGCAAATGGTGTTCATTTATATTTTAGTATTTTTTAATTTATTATTGTTTATTTGTCGTAGAAATCCACGTTAAAAAAAAATCATCGGAACACCCCGAACCAAACCCTTGAATGCCCAGCCTTCGGCGAATTCTGTGTTTCTGAATTTTCAGCGGCCCAAATCCCACCGGTTTTGGAGAGGAGAAAGTTTGGAGAGCGCCGGGGCTGGTCTGTGACCTCTGGCCAAAAAACAAAGTTTTTAGAAAATTAATTTTTTAAAATTTGAAGCCCATCAGGAGTCCTCTGCTGATTCTGGGCAGAGCTCAGCACTTCCAAAATCCCATTTCATAACCTGCACAGCGGTAACAATAATAGATATATTATTATATAGAATGGTCATCACATTAGATATTAAAAAAAAATCACATTTTTCTATGATTTCTATTATTTAACAGCCAAATTAACTCACCAAAACCACATTATTGACGAGCCAAGTCGTTTCCTTTGGGTTTTTTGCTCCAGGCTGAAAGAAACCCCAATAATTGCCATTAAAAGGAATTAAGGCTCTTGCATATCAAGGCAATTTTTTCACTTTTTCTAATTCTTTTTTTTTTTTCCCAGTTTTTAGAAACCCAAAGGAATTTTATTTTAGGCTGCAGCGGATTTTTGGGCTCAGCTGGTTCCTGGTGGCTCGAGCTGAGCAAACCTCCGGGAGCTGAGGTCATCCCTACCTTTTATTTTCCGTTTTTCATTTTTCATTTCATCCGATTCCTTTCTGAACCCAGCCGCGAATTCCCTGTAAATCATCTCCAACCCAAGCTCGGCACGGGGGCAGAGCAGAAAACTTGGCTTGTTCCCCTCGAACAAAAAAAAAACCAAATTCAGAAGGAGGAATGATGGGGAAACATCTCCCAGCTTGGAGCAGGATTGTTATTGAAGCTTTGATTGAATTAAAAAAAAAAAAAATCAAAATATGGAGCAGAAAATGTTTTTTTGGGGTTTTTTTTTGGAGCCTGGGCACTGCCAGCTTCGTTACACCTTTTTTTCCTGCCGGGAGCTGGCGCCACAAATGAGAGGAGCTCACAAACAAACAACAAGAAGAGGAGCTCCTGCTGCCTGCGAGCCGAAATATTTTCCATTTCTCTGTTTTGAAGTGGCCTCTGCCAAGCGAAGGACAAAAGTCAGAAGAAGGAAAATGTTATTTTTCAGCCTTGGAAGGTCAGGTTCTAAAAATAAGTGGAAAACATCTCCGGCCTGGAGCTGGGGTGAGAAGGGTTTCACGGGGGCTCGGGTGCATTTATGGTGTAAAAAAAAACAAATTAGAGAGAAAAGACTTCAGCAACTTCCCCTTTTTCCTCACAATTTGGCTTTCCAAAGGTTTCTCTTCCCTGTTTTTAAATGCTCCCGGGCAGGGGGATGCCGGGATTATCCCAGGAGAAATTCCCACTGGTTTAAGGGATGCAGTTGGAGCCCACTCCTCATTTTTTCATTCCCCACGGGCTCAAGGAGCAGATTTGTGCTTTCATTGCCATTCCACGCTTTCCAAGGATCCTGGAGTCCCAATAAATCCCAATAAATCCTAATAAATCCTAATAAATCCCAATAAAAACGATGTTTGGAAGCCCAACCTCATTGAAAGAACCGTCCTGGGCCCAAGGTGCCAGGCCCTGTCCTCCTCTGCTGGCGGCCCAGCCTTGCCATGGCTCAAATTCCATAAACAGGGATAAAACAGCTGGAGAAATGAAGGACAGAGTGAAAAAATGAAGGGTGAAGTGAAAAAAATCGAGGATGAAGTGAAAAAAAGTAAGGGTAAAGTGAAAAAATCAAGGATAAAGTCAAGAAAGGGAATGATAAAGCTGAAAAAATTAAGGATAAATTGCACAATGGAGCTGCCTCCCGGTTTAATTCCCTTTGCCACTGATGAAATGGAAAAAAAAAAAAAAAAAAGCATCGAAGTGATTTTTAAAAGGTCTTTAATGCCTTGATTTCCTGAGGAATTCAGGGTTAGAGGCACGGAGCAGACTGCGGCAGGCTGGGGCTCCTCAGAGCTGGGACAAGGCCCAGACTTCTACGGATTATTCCACAGATGGGCCGCTCTTCCATTGAATTAATGGATTTATTTATAATATTTCCATCACTCCAGGTGTTCCCCTCAAATAATCACCGCAGTTACTGCTGTCCATTGTTAATTAGTGCCTCACTGTCGTTACCTCTCCTCAGAGCTGTGACAAAGCACGGCCTTGAATGGTTTATTCCACAGATGGGCCGCTCTTCCATTGAATTAATGGATTTATTTATAATATTTCCATCACTCCAGGTGTTCCCCTCAAATAATCACCGCAGTTACTGCTGTCCATTGTTAATTAGTGCCTCACTATCGTTACCTCTCCTCAGAGCTGGGACAAGGCCCAGACTTCTACGGATTATTCCACAGATGGGCCGCTCTTCCATTGAATTAATGGATTTATTTATAATATTTCCATCCCTCTGGGTGCTCACCTCAAATAATCACCGCAGTTACTGCTGTCCATTGTTAATTAGTGCCTCACCGTCGTTACTTCTCCTCAGAGCTGTGACAAAGCACGGCCTTGAATGGTTTATTCCATGGATGGGCCGCTCTTCCAGTGGATTTATGGATTTATTTATAATATTTCCATCACTCTGGGTGTTCACCTCAAATAATCACTGCTGCTGCTCCAGCCATTCCTGCCCCATCCCGGCCATTCCTGCCCCATCCCAACCATTCCCTGCTCCATCCCAGCCATTCCTGCCCCATCCCAGCCATTCCTGCTCCATCCCAGCCATTCCCTGCTCCATCCCGGCCATTCCTGCCCCATCCCGGCCATTCCCTGCCCCATCCTGGACATTCCCATCCCATCCATGGCACAATCCCAGCCACAGGAAACATCCCGCATTTTTTCCTTCACTGCTCACGGCGTTTTCTAGCGGGGACAATAAAGATTCCGAGCTCTCTCGTTTGTAACAATGAGCTCCTCTTCCTCCAGCGGCCAGCGGGAGCTCAGACACGCCGAGGAACCCGGGAATAATTAACTGGAATTGCACTGGAAAATCGGGGGAAGGCTGAGGGATGTTTTGTCTGCGAGAGATGCAAAGCGACGAGAGAGAGGGTGAAGCCATCACGGCTTGCTGGGAATTGTTGGGACTTCAACGCTCAGAGTATTCAGGTTTCCCCACTAAAAGTCTTTTGGCTGTAATTACCTTTTTTTAAATTTTTTTTAATTTTTTTTTTTTTATTTTCTCCTGAAAAACACCTCGCGGAGTCATAACGACAATAACACAGATTTACTGCTCCGCCTTCCCAGAAACTCCCCGGGATGGCAGAGCTGAAAAACAAAAACTCTTCGAAGCCGCCTGGCTTCTCCTTTTCCCCCCGGCATGATGCATCCCCTGGATCTCTGCGGTCAAAACTCCTGGATTGTGGAATGCAGGGGTCTGCGGGCAGGGAGTAAACAGGAATTGGCCGCTCGCAGGCAGGACTGGAAGTGCTCAGGGCTCTGAGATCACGGTGGAGGTGGGCAGACAGCACGTCCACGCTGTAATGGCTTTGGGAGCTCTCCTAGGGAGCTCTGAGCTGGCCTTGAACGCATCCCAAGGATCATTAACTCCAAAGGAACATCTGGCACTGACCCCTGCGCAGGCACAGCCCCGGAGCTGAGGGGGCCCGGGAATCTCCCGGAGCTGCCTGAGCAGGAATTCACATTTTATGTAGGAAAAAAGGGAGTTTCTGGGACGCCCAGGATGGCCCAGGTGAGGATTTGGTGCCTCATGGCAGAGCTGGGGACATCCAGGATGGAGCTTCCATCAATCCCAAGGAACCTGACAATAACAGGGCCGGGGAGCGCGGCCAAACCCGGGGGAAAAAGGGAAATATTCCAGTGGGAACTCCCGAGAAAACCTTGGATGCCCCGCAGACGGAGCTGGGCGCATCCCCCAGGGAAAATCGGGAATTCTCAGCCTGTCCTGCCCCCGAGGGAGGAGAAGTGGGGAGCTGGGAGTCGCCTTTCCCAGGAATTGCTGCTCCCGGAGCTGCCCTTTCCAGGCCATCCCAAGGGAGCTCCGGGAGATTTTCCACGCCCGGGATTTTTTTTTTTAAGGAAACCAGCCCAAATCTCTTGAACACACAGCAAAAAAAGCAACTTTTAATTAATTAATCCAGAACGAACGCCAGTTGTCTCGCCTCTTCCTCTCACTGACTGCAGCAGGGGCTGAGTTTCCACTCCCAATTTTCCCTTTTTTTTTTTTTTTATTTTTTCCATTAAAAACACCCTCGACAAATCCAGCAGGAAGATATCTGGGAGAATTTAACAGCTGGAAAGAAGCAAACCCAGCAGATCGGGTCTTTTCAGGACACCAGTGATCAAAGAGGCGCTCTGTACAAATGATTTTGCAGCCAGCTCTTGGCAGGAGACAGAAACCTTTTCCCGGCTGGAAATGAGATTTAAGTTGTAAGGAGAGGAAGAAAGGATCGATCACCGTGTGTTAATTCCCTTTCTCCCAACTGGAAATACTGAGTGGGAGAGAAAAGGGGGGAAATCGATGGATTATTGAGTGTAATAGTCTCTGTCTCGTCTCAGGAAGAGATTAGGTTCACTTAAATTCACTTAAATTTGGTTTTAATAGGAGTAATTTAACAGTTGTGTGAGGAAAAAGGGCTTTTTCTTGTACAGGAAAATGGGGGAGAAAACCTTTGTGAATGACAATGAGGATTCTCCAGGATAGGTGGGATTTTGGTGTTTTTTTGGGGTTTTTTTTGGTTTTTTTTTGCTGTGGAATTGGGATATTTGTGAAGAGCACAAAGAAAAGAGGGGTAGAGGAAGCACCAGCAAATTTTCCATGTTGTTCTTTGAAGTGATCTCGTTATCCTTGGGCAAAACGAGAATCTTGCAGAAGAAAGTGGATTTATTATAAAATTCTTCCCCTCCTGGGGGCGGTGGAGCAGAGCTTTGTCTCGCTGCTTTTTGCCTGTCCCCCCTCTCGGCTGATATTTCATCCCCAGCAAACCAGAAGGAAGTTTTCTTCCCCCAAAACGTCTTTTAATTCCTTTGGGAACTGCTCCCCAAAACCCTGAGCACAAGAAGGATTCCAGCGGAGAGGGACAATCCCGGGACAGCCCCTGGCGCGTCCCTTCCTCACCCTGTGTCCCCTTCCCAGGCATTTCCTGAGGCTTTCCAGAGGTTTTCCTGCGAGGATAATCCCGGCTGCGACCAGGATGAGCCCACAGAGATGCTCTGGGACACCCTCGGGAGCAGGAGAACTTTGCCTCTCTCCAAAGAAAGATTTCCTCCAAGAAAAAAAAAAAAAGGCGAATTTCCAAATCAGAAAGAGAGGAATTTCCAGAACTAAAAACCTGGAGCAGGTGGGGAACAGTGGGAAACACCTCCATGCAGGAGAACCGTCTCAGTCTGGAGCCCCGGCTCCTTCCTGAAGGTAATTAACGAATGTAAATCAAAAATAATTCATCAAAGGGGTTCAAACAAAAGAATTTCCAGAACTAAAAACCTGGAGCAGGTGGGGAACAGTGGGAAACACCTCCATGCAGGAGAACCGTCTCAGTCTGGAGCCCCGGCTCCTTCCTGAAGGTAATTAACGAATGTAAATCAAAAATAATTCATCAAAGGGGTTCAAACAAAAGAATTTCCAGAACTAAAAACCTGGAGCAGGTGGGGAACAGTGGGAAACACCTTCATGCAGGAGAACCGTCTCAGTCTGGAGCCCCGGCTCCTTCCTGAAGGTAATTAATGAAAGTAAATCAAAAATAATTCATCGAAAAGGTTCGAACAAAACAGCTGCACTCGTGGAAATGCTCCTCTCACCCCCTCATGGCTTTCAGGACAAGCACTGGCTCCCAAATCCATCTTTTTTCCTGGCTCCCACCCCCTCAGCTCCCCGTATCACCCAGCTCTTCTCTCACACGCGTTTTATTTTGCTCAGCTTTGAGACATTACAGATTCTTGGCCCCCATCTGCAAATGGCGCTGCTTTGGACATCCTCGATGAGCTCAGAGGAAAATTCAGCATCATCCAGGCTCTGGGGTTGTTTTGGGGTTTTTTGTCACTTCCAGAGAAATGGAAAAAACGGCGTGTGCAGGCTCACAAGGGGTGGGAAGCTCTCCAGAAAGAAGGAGGATGGAGACCGGTCCAAACCTCCGGAGTTTTCCAGAAAATCTCAGCCCCCAGAATTCCCCCAGGACTGAACTGGCTCTGGAGAGCGCTGGCAGTGCCTTCCCCCGACCCCACCCAGGGCTGCAAAAGAGCCTCAAGGGCAAAGCTGCTCGTTTGCCGTGATGATTTTTCAGGATCGTGGGCTGTGGAGAGATCCAGAGCCAGTCCTTGCTTCATCTGAACCGCTCCTCCCACCCCCAAAATTTGCAAGGGCACAGGTATGGCCCTGATCGTGATGGTCCCAAATTCCTCGAACTTTAATTCCAGATGGAAACCAGCTCAATCCTCTGCTTTTTTTTTTTTGCGGCGTTCCCTGCAAAAATTCCGATTCCTTTTGGCCAGCACAGGGTCAGGCTCTTCCCTGAAGTTCCCTCAGAGCCAGAGCACGTTGGGTGCGACATCGACGGCCGGAGAAATGCCCCCCAGGAGAGAGAATTCCGAGAGCTCTCCCTAAATCCCAGCTGCCTCCTGGACATCTTTCCAGCCTTGGTGTGCACAAGCCATCCCGCGCTTCTTCCAGGAAATTCTCGCACAATTCCAGGAAGCCCACGCCTCAGGTGGAGAAATGGGAATGACAAATGCAACTTCGAGCGCTGGCGGAGCGGAGAACGCGGCAAAAGCTGCCGAGAGGGGCCGAGATTTCCCCAGGAAATCAAATATCCAGGCACGGCCCGGAGAGGGGAGCTTCTGGAAAAGAGGAACGAGCAAACTCAGCCCTGCAGACTCAGCAAAATCCGATCTCACGGCCTGAGCTCACTGCTGGCTCCCATCACAGCGGGAAGAGTTGTTCCTGGGGAGATCCAAGTGCTGGATCTCCTCCTAAAACAGGAGCTTTTGGTCGTGTCCAGCTGCAGGTGCCCCCTCCTCTGCTCGCTTGGTTGGGGTTTTTTGTTGCCAGCTGAGGTTTGCCGTGGAGCAGGGAACAAAAAAAGGACAAAATGTGCAAGACTTTATCCAAGGCTGACCAAGCCTCAGCTTTTGATGGCTGAATTAGTGGGAAGTCATTTAAAACTTCAGGGAAAGGGCTGATCCTACAGCTTGGCCTGAGGCTGAGCCTCCATTTCAGCCCCACAAAGCAGTTTTTAGATGGCATTTTTGACGTCTACAATCAAAATGTTGTCGTCCGTTGGAGCAACAGATTTTGTTGTCCACTGGAACAAGGTCCCGTGGTTGTGTCAGCCCCTTGGCCTCCTCAGGCAGGGAGGTGGGTGCAGATTTTGGCTGGATTTGGGTTAAACCCCAGGAGGAGAGCCCGGGATCCCTCTGGGATGGCAGCCTGGGCTCACAGCAATCCCTCGGGCTGTTCCTGTGCTCCAACTCCCCCGAGATTTGGCTTCTGACCTCCAGGCAGAGGAATGAAAACCCCGGCCAAGGATTTAACACCTTCCTCCCCTCCATTTCCTCGGGCTCCTCATGCTCACAGGAAATTCCAGGGGTTTTATCCACCTTTCCTCAGGGTTTATTCTGAGCTGGTTTTCCACCTTGACCTTCCACGCTTTGGACTTTCCATTTTGCTGCAGTTCTTCCCCAGCCTGGCCGCTGGCCCCGGGCTCCTCTTGCCCAAACTTGAACATTATTTTTCAGCTGAAATGACATCATGGCTGAGGCGCTGTTTAAAATTATTGCTCTCCAGACCTCCCTCGCGTCCCCTTTTGCAATCCCCTCTTCCAGCAAAGCCGTGCTCTCAAAGGGAGCCGGGAAGGGCGGCCTAAAACTTGTCTTGCCCACGTCCATTCCAGGACTTTTTGCTCTGCCCTCATCCCATAGCCAAAAAAACAGCAAAAAAAAAAAAAAAAAAAAAAAAAAAAAATCCCAGCTGAACATTTCAACTTTTAAATAACACTTGCTAACAACTCCATAAAAATAATTCCGTGTTCTGGGCCCTCTCCACATGACATCAGGCCTATGGATTTCTGGACCAGGCTCCCGGAGCCGTTCGCAAACTTCTGTTTGCTCGTAAATCAAGGCCATTTTTTAGCGATGCCATTTTGAGTGAGAACAGCCCCGGTTCGGAGTTTCCAGACTCTTCCGTGGGTTTGCTGCGCTGCCAAGGGCCTTGCTCAGAATCCAGGGATTCCACCAGGCTCCGCTGCCAGCAGAGCACCTGTGGCAGCCCCTGCCGGGGACCCTGGAGGGAACAGCATGGAAAAACTCCTTATCTCGGAATTTCCACGGCTCCTGCAGGCCCTTCCCGGGGATTATTCCCTGTCCAGCTGGCTGCCTCTCCCGGTGGGAGCTCTCACACAGCACAGGGAGAAGCCAAGAGGCTCTGCCAGAGCGGCCGGCTCAGGGCCACGGAGGGGCTGAGGTGTTCCCAGCACGATCCTGAGGCAGGGACAGGACCCAGCACTGGAACCACATGGGAAAAAGGAAAATCCTTGGCCTGAGGCAGGGACAGGACCCAGCACTGGAACCACATGGGAAAAAGGAAAAGGGAAAGTCCTCGGCCTGAGGCAGGGACAGGACCCAGCTCTGGAACCACATGGGAAAAGGGAAAATCCTTGGCATGAGGTGGGGACAGGACCCAGCACTGGCAGTTTGGGGTGGGAGGATCCTCCCCAGAGCTCTGGAAGCACATGGGAAAAGGGAAAATCCTTGGCCCGAGGCAGTTTGGGGTGGGAGGATCCTCCCCAGGCTCTGGAACCACATGGGAAAAGGGAAAAGGGAAAATCCTCGGCCTGAGGCAGGGACAGGACCCAGCTCTGGAACCACATGGGAAAAGGGAAAATCCTTGGCATGAGGTGGGGACAGGACCCAGCACTGGCAGTTTGGGGTGGGAGGATCCTCCCCAGAGCTCTGGAAGCACATGGGAAAAGGGAAAATCCTTGGCCCGAGGCAGTTTGGGGTGGGAGGATCCTCCCCAGGCTCTGGAACCACATGGGAAAAGGGAAAAGGGAAAATCCTCGGCCTGAGGCAGGGACAGGACCCAGCTCTGGAACCACATGGGAAAAGGGAAAATCCTTGGCATGAGGTGGGGACAGGACCCAGCACTGGCAGTTTGGGGTGGGAGGATCCTCCCCAGAGCTCTGGAAGCACATGGGAAAAGGGAAAATCCTTGGCCCGAGGCAGTTTGGGGTGGGAGGATCCTCCCCAGGCTCTGGAACCACATGGGAAAAGGGAAAAGGGAAAATCCTCGGCCTGAGGCAGGGACAGGACCCAGCTCTGGAACCACATGGGAAAAGGGAAAATCCTTGGCATGAGGTGGGGACAGGACCCAGCACTGGCAGTTTGGGGTGGGAGGATCCTCCCCAGAGCTCTGGAAGCACATGGGAAAAGGGAAAATCCTTGGCCCGAGGCAGTTTGGGGTGGGAGGATCCTTCCCAAAGCTCTGGAACCACATGGGAAAAGGGAAAAGGGAAAAGGGAAAGTCCTCGGCCTGAGGCAGTTTGGGGTGGGAGGATTCTCCCCAGGCTCTGGACGCACATGGGAAAAGGGAAAAGGGAAAAGTCCTCGGCCTGAGGCAGTTTGGGGCGGGAGGATCCTCCCCAGGCTCTGGAACCACCATCTCTTAAGGCCAGGGCTAGTGGGAGGTGTCCCAGGGATGGAACCGGGTGGGATTTAAGGTCCCAATCCAGCCGGGAATTCTGTGATCTGGAGCGGCACCAGCCCGAGCCCCTTCATGGGGAGCAGCTCCACCAGAAACCCCGGAAAGAAATGGGGATGTCACGCTTGGAATGCTGCAAATCCCCCAAATCCTGCAGGGAAACAAGGGCACCCTGCAGCTGGAGGCAGGGTCCTCCTTCCTGCCCCGAGCTCCCAGGAAAAACCCAAATCCTGCTCTGGAAGCCCTCCAGGACGGGATTTTCCAGCCCTGGCTAAAACACAATCCCTACAAACCGATAACCCTTGGCCAGGGAAGCCCCCGGGGGGCTCCCGGACCCCGCTGGGGTGAGGGGGCAGAGTTCAAGGACCCCGCTGTTGTAGGGTGCTGGGGCCACCACGGAACGGGAACGTTCCTCTTTGGGGCTGTGGGGGCATCTGGGAGCCCACGGATGGCCCCCTTTGATCCTGAACCCAGAACATTCCTGGGTTCTTTTCCAAGGAGCTCCTGACTTCTGGGAAGGCCTCGCAAAACCACACTGGGACCATTCATGGCCCGAGGGCAGCCCTGGCCGGGTTCCTCCTGGAATCCACAGAATCCTGCAAGGAAAACATTCCTTCCCCTCCCCAAAACCGTCGCCCCCAGACGCGACAGACGCGGCTCCAGGGAGGCCCTTCCACCATGGCAAAACAACTTTGGGGCTCCCTCCATCCCGCCTCGATTTGATTTTTGTTCAAGCGAAAAATAAAAATGAGGAAGAAACTTCAGCTTGGCGAAATATCACCAGCTTTTCCTGCAGCTGGGGAGGCAGAAATGACTTTACACTCCTTGTTTCCCAAACTCGGAGTATTTGCGAGGAGGGGATAAGGCCAGGCTGGCAAATTCAACATTGAAAAGGACCGTGAAAAAGAAAATTCTCCAGGGATGGAGGCCAAAAAATGAGATTTTGCTGTTTCAGGGCTTTTTTTGGGGGAGGGTGTTTGGTTCTGGAGCTCTCCTGGAAGTTCTGGTGTGGCCAAAGACACCTTGCACAGGTTGGGACACTCAAAATCCCCAATTATTGATTCCTTATATTATTTTATCATTGAGAGCCAAATCAAGATTTGTCCCACAGCGGGAAGGAAGGATTTCCTCGGGAGGATTTATTTTCTCTGCAGACAATGCAGATTTGTTATTCCCTTCAACCAAAAGCACAGAAAAAAACCCAGGGTGGGACTCCAAAATTCCTGATTTTTAAGTGTTTTTTTTTCTTTGAAGACACAAACCCAACCTCAGGTTTAACCCTGGGTGTTCTGCCTGCCCCAAAATGAAAATAAAAAACCCAAAAACCTGCAGCAGCAACAAGCTGAGGAGAAACCAGCTGTCACCACATCAAAACAAACCTGCTGCAACTTCACACATTCCCAGATTTCCATGGGGTAACCTGAAAATTCCCCGTTTTCCTCTCCTTTTGTGCAGGAGCACCAGCTCCACACACACATCCCGGCCCTGTGGGAAGCCTGGATTTTCCATTACTCCACAATCACCTCCATCTGCCCAGGACAGCTGCCAGGAATCCCAACAAACAGGGACACTTTGGAGCCCATCAGGAGCTCCAAATTTTGTTTTTAAGCTCGGCTCCAACAACATCTGCTTTGGAGAAATCCTTTTTTTTTTTTTTTTTTTTTTTTTTTCCTCAGTGTGNTTTTTTTTTTTTTTTTTTATCCCTCAGAGCTGTCGATGCCCCTTTGGAAATTGAGGATTTTTTAACAACTCCGCTCCTTCCAGAGGCAGATTTAATAGGGAACAGATCCCCCCCACCAAAGATGTCCTCGAATAAATTCAGGAATTCCAGCATTTTTTTCCCCTTGGATTTTAGGAACCCTTTTCCCCTCCTATTTTCCTTTTTCCCAGGGTTTTACCCCAGTCCCAGCCTGCCCAGCCAGGGCTGGGAGTGAAGCTTTGCTGACATTAAGGATGAATCCACTGCAGATCCCTAAAAATCCGCCCTGCATTAATTCCAACCCAGGGCCTTTCAGGGCTGGGATTTTTAATTCCACAAGAGCCCAGGAAATATTCAATATTTACTTCCAGGGCTTTTACGGGGCCTTTGTTCCACGCAGGAATTTCAGGGGATCTGGGACTTCCTGGCATTTGCATCATCAGCTGTTAATTAGTGAAAACTGCCCGGGAATAAACAGAAATACCTCCCCAAGCTCCATAAACCAAAATTCCCTGGGAATAAACAGAAATACCTCCCCAAACCCACAAAATCCTGTGGGATTTGTTGCTCCAGGAGCTCGGGATGGAACAAAATCCCAGCCAGCCCAACCTCTCCCTGTCCTGACTTTCTAAAGGGAAAAAGCTGAGGGGAAAATGAGGAAATTCTGGGATAAACCCCCCCCATTTTATCAATTCACGTTTCTTAGCCCGTTTTCTCTGAGGGTTTTTAGGATTTTATGGGATGAAGGGAGCTGCAGGAATGCTGTGATCCCAGAAATTCCCAAACAAAAGGGAAATGTGTTGCTATGATCCCTCCTCGGATTCTTTCTTTCCCAGCCCCTTTAGCTTTCCTTCTGTGTCCCTCTTGTGGTAACTCAGGAGAAATGGCCCAGCTGCGCTGGAAAACCGCATTCCTAATTTTATTTTTTTTTCCCCCTGTGGATAAATCCCCTCTTAAAAAAAAATAAAAATAAAAATTATTTTATTGGAATTTTGTCAGCATAGAGAATTAAAAAAAAAAAAAACAGATTTTTTTTGTTGCTCTTTCATTTATTGGTATTCAGGTGTGGTGAAATAAGTAAAATCTGAAGGGATTTTCATTTAGGATTTTTTGAAGAAAAGGGGAAGAAAAAGGCAAACAACAGACACAGAGAGAAAATGAAGAAAATGGAGAATTTGGATGAAATTCTTTATTCTAGAAGGCGCTGGGATGGATTGGGTGTGGATTCCCCATCCCTGGAAGTGTCCAGGGACAGCTTGGATGGGGTTGAAACTACCTGGGATGGTGGGAGGTGTCCATGGAAATGGGAATGGATGGGATTTAACCCAAACCAACCTGGAATTCTGTGATTTTTAAACACTCCGAGCTCCCTGAGCACGAAATAAAAATGTATGTGAACGGAGCAGGGGGGAAATAAAGCGATTAATTTGCTTAATGACCATCCCGGCCGCAATTATTGCTGCGGGTGGGAGCTTCCCTTGAGCTCCTCCCTCCCCACCTGAGCCCTGCTCCACCCTCACTTCTCCCCTGACCCGGCATTGTTCCATCCCGGGATAAAAATATCCCATTTTTATCCCGTTTTGGCCATGCTGGGCTCCATTGGCTGTGCCCCCGTCACGTCACGGAGCCGTTCCAGCCTTATCTCCATGGCTGGGAATTCCTGGAGACCAATCCCAGCCCTGCCTTCCCCTCGCAGCCCCGAGAGGAGGAGGAGGAGGAGGAGGAGGATGCCGGCAAATCCCAGAGCTGCTGGGATTCAAATCCGCCTCCAGGCAAGGAGAGCCCTCTCCTTATTCCCAGGGCTGGGATTTCTCCGCCCCTGGGGTTTGTCCCTCCTCGGGATCATCACCGGCACGTTCTCACCTCCTGGAGGCAGGAAACACCGTCTGAAACGGCGATTCGTTTCTTTCTTTTCATTCCTTCCCTTCCCGCGGTTCCGTCCCGCGAATTCCGGCCTCTGATCCGCGGGGGAATGGGAAAGTCCGCACGGTTTGCAGGGAGTCGTGCCAGGTTTTGCCTCCTTTAATTCCATTATTGGCTGCCCAGCAGTCGAGCCCAGTGAGTCACGGCGCCTTCCCTCGGCAGCGGCCCGCATTTGAGGGAGAAAACTCGCCAAAAACACCAAAAAAACCCCAATCTGGGAGCTCTGCAGCCTGCCTGGGGATGCATTTTATCCCTAAGAGCTCCCAAGGAGTGCCAGGAAGCAAAACTATCACGAAACCCAAATGCCTCTGCCCTGCGGGAATTCCGGTGACGGAATTTAAACCCAGCACCAGTGACAACCAGTTCGGCTTTCCAGCTGCTTTCCAGTCCCTCCTGGCCGTGCTGGGGGGAATCCGCAGCTTCAGCACCTCAGACAGCAGCACCGGAGTGTCCCCAGGGCCACCCCCGGGGGACAAACCCACCCGCTGCTGGCACCGCCGGAGCTTTCCTGGAAGGCAGCGCGGTTCCCTGAGCTGCGGCGGGCACGGGCAGCAAGGGCAGCCCAGCTCTGAGCCCTCTCCAAGGCTTTTGAGGATTCTGTCAGGCAGCCAAATGTTTGCAGTGCGTTGTGCTCGTTAATAAATAAAAGTGTTCGCAGCAAGCAGCCACCTGGCTTTGGAGTTGTTTTGGGTTTTTTTTTTCATCCCCCCCCTCCCCTCCGGTTCCACTTTCATCCTCAAATGTTATTTCACGCTTTTCTCCCCGTTCTGCTTTGGTCTGAACAGTTTATGCTGCTCCGAAGCTTAAAAACGAGATTAATTCAGTCTCTCTGCACAAGTGGTGATTCCTGTGTTCTCTGGACTTGTTTTTTCCCCTTCCTTTTGCGGCACAATATTCCCAGGACAAGGATGTTTTCCCATCTCCATCTTTTCAGCCCACCAGCTGCAGAGCTGGTACACGTTCCTTCAGGCCGGGCTTTATCCTACACCAAAAGCAAGAATATAAAACCAATGTTATTTATAAGAGATGATACATATTTGCATCTTAACGTGGTAGGGAAGAGGGGCTGAATATCCAGCCTCTCCCAACACACAGAAGTTCTCTTAAAAGGGATTTATTGTGCGCCGACCGAAAGGAATGAGGGTAAATCTAAAGGGTTTTTTTGTTTGTTTAAAGGTAGAAATGTGTTGCTCCCTTCTCTGCACAACCCTGACCTCGGAGAATGCCCAGCCCAGCCCTCTCAGAGCAGCTCAGCTTTCACTCGGGGCTGTGGGGTATGACAGGTGTAACAGGAATTACAGCTGGAGCAGGTATTACTGTAATTCCCAATCCTTAATTCGCACTTAACCCGCTGTGTCCCTCCCGTCAGTTCCAACGGGAACAGGCAGAGCTGGCGGCTCATGGTGGGCACAGGCGAGGAAGTGACCCCATTGTCACCACAGGGTCACGCGCCTGAGCCCCCCCATCCCCTCACAAATGTCCAGAGCCACCTCATCCCCCTCAGAATGTCCACCACATCCCCCTCAGAGTGACCTGT
>WBMY01007051.1:28603-63396 GCA_013397315.1 Donacobius atricapilla | reverse complement strand
TCTTTGTTTTTTTTTTTTTTTTTTTTTTCCCTTTGCTTCTTTTGCGAAAAGAAATGTGGAAACAAGAACAATTTACTGTAGAATTTGGATTCCAAAATCAAGCACCCTACATCTGGAGCACCTAGACCACATTACCTGTCTCAGATTCAGCCTAAACCCGGTCCCCAGATGGGCACTTTCTTGAGAGAAATGGCTCTTGTCCTATCCTGCATTCTGTAGGATGGCTCTTGCACTGTTCAGGAGCAGTTGGGAAGTGCTGGGCATATTCTAGGATATGATAACCCCTAGGAAATCTGCTAGTCTCCGGTCAGAGCAGATTTTTCCAACAATCCCACACCTCCCTTTCCTAATATGCAGTGCATGCTCAACACTATTATGCTTTGGAGTTCTTGTCAATATATACCCTTTCAAAAGGAAAAAGGTAGTTCTGAATATTTTTTTTCATAGTAGTGAGTCTGTCCATTCTAACAAAGAGCAAAAACAAACAAACAAAACCAGAACTACCAAACCAACAAACAAACAAAGAAACAAATCAACAAACAAAAACCAAAAAGGAAAAAACCCTCTGAGGAATACTGTTTAAACACAAGAAAGAAAACACAAAACCCCAACAAATGCATTTTTAGCATAGAGTGGACCCTTCACCTCCACATCAATACAACTTTGAAAGCCATCACTATTATATTTAAGGGATATCATAAGGGAATCAATCAAGTAATCAAAGACACCAGGAATATGAATGCAACTCTGCTGACATGGTAACTTAGAGAAGAATTTGAAGAAGCAGCAGGGGAATTTAACTTGTACAGGATAGAAAGTCCAAGAAGGATTAGAGAGATCATTGCACAAGTGAAAAAATGAAATATTTTTCCCACAACGTCATAAAATATTGAGCTTTAACTTTCCATTACTTTACTCCAATTTCTGCCCAAACAACTATGCAATCACTGCCAGCTAATTTCAATGCAATTATTTCTCCCGTGAGCAGATTTTACATTATAAAAGGATGCTAATAGAGTAAAAGGACCAACAGAGAGAGGGGAGAACTGAAACATAAATGGACACCTACATGGCCACAGTTCAGAGATGTAAAGTTGAGTTGCATTAATAAATACTTAGACATTAAACAGCAAGGTAGCTTAATGTCTAGTTATCAACAGAAAAACCTGATAAGAAGGTCTGAAAGACCTTCAGATAAACTGGAACCCTTTACCGTGTCCAAAAGGTGTAACATGTTTTGCCAGTTTTCTATGTCACAAGGTAAACAAAAAGGATTTTTCTATTAGTTTCAATCCGGAACATACTTCAGTTAGACTTACTGTAGATAACCAGCTATGAAGGAAGTGAATAGTCTGTGAACAGAGATTTTTAACAAGATTTAATCTGAAATAACAGTGCCATTCTAAACAGTCCCTTCAAGAAACTTATTATCTGAGGAATTTTCTTCTGTCTTCACCATATCATTCCAAATCACAAACCTGGAAACTCATACACAGCTTTCAAATAGTTGAAGAACCTTAGCAGTAGCTGTGATATGAACGGTAATGGACATTCAGTTCTCCAGAGTTTCCTTTTTAACTTGCCTAAGTTAAAGAAAACAGATATTCCTCAGGAGAGTGAGGAGATGCCCCGTCAGGAGAACACATTGTGTCCTGTACACAGTGAGGGACACGGCAGGAAAAACTCTAGTTCGCCCCTTGTTCACTAACAGCACTGTGTTGTTTCTTCCAAGCTTGCAGGACCTAGATCACCTTTTGTAGCCAGAGTTACTCCTTTCTCTTCTTGCAAAGTACTATAGTGCACCATAGATTAGATATAAATATGCTGTTACACATCAAGCAAATTACAGTCCAAAAAAACCCCTTAAGACCAAGGATAGAACAACTTTCATTAAGTGTGAGAGACATGATGGATTATGGTACTGTCTTAAAGTACCAGCTCACACTGCTTTATTACTGTGTGTTAATAATCTTATTCTGTGGGATTCAGAGAGCTTGATCCTTGTATGCTGCACAGAGGTCATTATAGTGACATCTACAAATTTTAACTGTAATTTGAGGCGACAGATGAGTAATTCAGGGGTGACATTCTTTTGAGAACAATGAATCTGTTCAGTTACTGTTTAGTAATCTACACAAAAAGTGAGCAAGAGTCCACAACTAAGGATAATCAGGATTCCCTATTCAATGCTGGAAATTATTTTCTTTCCTGTCTACAAGGTTTGCACTTCTGAAGTCCACTTTTGTCTAAATGCACCTTTTGGTGCAGCTTCCATGTGATTAGAACCCATTATAATAAAGGACTTGCTTACTTTGGAGAACAATTTCCAATGCCTTTCAAGAAGCATGTCTAATGTTGGCCTTTAGAATACAATGATTATAATTTCTGTGCCAATAGGGAACCACATTGTATTTTACATTAAAATTCCCAATAGACTTTGAAAGATAAATTCTGGTTGAAAAGTCTATTTTATCATCAGTGAGTATGACAGCAAGAACTTAATTCCCATAGTCTGGGAATTAGTATATCCCATAGTTTGGGTTGTGTATATCAATATATTAGACCTGCAAAGTTTTTGTGCTTTTGTTTTCTTCTTTGGTTTTGCATTTTATTGAATTGTAAATTGAGACAATTATTATAGCAGCCAGAACAAGAGATGTGGGGCAACAGGCGGGCTCTTCAGAAAATGCTGCTCATTGCATAGGCAATGTTACAGCAATCCTGGGTCATGGGTAACAGAGCCAAACCTAAGCTGCCAGCTACAGCTATAGGCCGGCCAAAAGCTGCCATAGTTCTGGTTACAATGCATTATATATTTTCTTTACTGAGCATCTTAATACATAACAACCAATTGTCTTCACACACAATACCTTTACAAATACTTCTAGCCTATCCTAACTATTATCATTACCATATTATGACCATTACATTCAACCATGAGTTAGTATGGTACAGTTTAAGCTTAAAGTTGTTTTTCTGTTTTCTTGCAGTGGAAAATTCTTCTTGCTTGGTAAAAACATGTTTTTTGTTTTCTTATCCTTTTCCTGAGATTAATCTTTACTTGGTAAAAACATGTTTTTTGTTCATAGTCAACTTATCCTTTGCTCTTGGACATAAAAATCTCCTTCCAACTCACCTCAACTTTTGTCTAGTAACAACTAGCTCAGCAACCCTAACTTAAACATCATTTATTCTTCTATATCAAAACTTGCTTTTATTTCTAGAGAACCTTTGGCTAAGCATTCATATCTGTAAAACTTTCCTGTTAAATTTTCATCTTCCCCAACAGTTTACCCTTGAGAAATAGAATGAAAGACTGCCATTTCTAGAACTTACTTCTTGTCTAGATTAGTTCAAATTTATGAGCTTTTTACATGTAGAGGGAGAAAACAGATACAGGAGAATGTTACTGTAAAACTGAAAACACATCCGGGCATATAGTGAGACCTCTATTATGTATTCTCAACATTTGCTGGGTAATTTACAGGACTGTTTTTGTAGCCCCCAGGTTAGAAGGGTCTTCTGATACATCTGTCATGGTTGAGCTGGTATGAGAACAGTGTATTTCTAATTTTCTTTATCTCTTCCTTAGAGATCAGATAATCACTTCCCTGATGATAATATAGTCTCTGATAGGAAGATGTTGTTACTTTTGTAAGTCAACACTTGAAAAAGAAATTTTGTTGGACTGAAGCATCTGCTCAGTTGTTTTTTCTTCTTGAAAAATAAGAGGGCTTGTTGTAAATAAACATATTTTCCACAAGCATGCTCACCCAGCATTTGCTGCTCTGGTTCAGCTCCTCTGCACCAAGCTGTTCTGCTGACTCACCGTGTCCCTGGGCAAGGTGAGTCCCCTCACTGCCAGCTCAGGAAAACGCTGAGTATGGAAATGGAAATACACTCACTGTCACTGTTCATGGAATCTGTGGGAAGGAGGATGCTGCCAGGAAGAAAACGTAAGAGCAGCTCAGCTTAGCTGGAAGCCCTTGCTGAAGGTTACCTGCATCTTAGTTATATTTAATAAAGCATAGAGGAGCACAAATGTAGACATAAATTGAGAACCTCCATGCACATAGTTGTATCAGTGACACACAGGGTGAAATATTCACACTGATTTTTGTCAAAAACATAAGAGCATTTTCTTCCTGGAAAAAGGCACTAGCTGTACTGCTAGCAATATGTAGCATTTGATTTATACTCATCCCTAAACTGAGCCCTTGGTTTTCTTATAAAATAAATCCCCAAAACCTGATTTCTGCCACTGGAAAGACCAGATTGCTGCAGAAAATCACAGTCAAAAAATACTTTTTTTTTTTATTGCTTGTAATTTGATATTTCAATTATTCTGCTGTCAAATGGCTATTCATTCAAAAATATTCAGTTGTTGTTTGACTTTGAGGATTGGAGGCCGTTGCAACGAAGGAAGGAGGCAGATATAACAGCTAAATGAATACCAGATGGCTGATCAAAAAGCGTAAGTGTAAGGGCGTAGAGACACCAGACTTGGGTGGGTTTGTGTAACTCTGCTAGAGCAGAAACTCCATCCTGACTAATGAAATCCCTCTTCAGCTCTGGTGGGCATGCTAACATGGCTATACAGCTCACAAAGACATAGTTTTGGTATCACTGCACTGAGTTTATTTTACTACACAGGTACACTTGGTTACAAATTTGCTTGAATGTTAGCAATAGAAGTACTTATAGAAAGGAGTGGCGACTGTAAAAATAAAGGCAACTGTAATCAAGTACAAAAAATCCTTTGGAAATTAGTATTTTCTGTTACAACAGGCTTTAACAAAATTATGATAACTGGGATTTTAGCAAAGTAACCCCTGCTAACTCAGAAAATTATATTTCAAGAGCCCTTAACAATACAGCACACTATTTTTTCCTGTGAATCACGGCTTTATTTGTTAGAAGTCGTATTGACAACAAACAGGTAGTATACAAGGTCACATCAGGATTTTCTGTCGTTTTATAAATACTCATATACAAGAGTGAAATATTGCATCAAGCCCCGAAAGTATATAATGTGAGAAAAAAGTGAAATTACTCGGCATTTCTCAGAGAAAGTAACTGTCACTCTCCCAAATTAAATATGCATATAGATATTAATCAGTGATGGGCAAGGGATGTATAGTTCTGCTCTTTACCCCTTTCTCTCCATCTACAGCTCCACTAACAGTTTCTCTGGAAACATTCCCTTTAGGTTTTCACTTTTATTCTTTGTTTTACCCTCTTATTCTGTAGCAGCATTCCCAAGATTTCTGTTGTCATGCTCTGTCCTTAGTCCAACTTTTCTTCCTTTCTCTCCAAAGAAGTCATTTTCACAGCTTGTTTTCCTTTTACCAACTTATCATCACCTCTTCTTTTAGGATAAGAGCTCTTGACCTCCAACTAAAAAATCTCTACTGCACAATATAACTTGGCACTACCTCTTAGATGCACTGCTTCAATTAAACAAAAGCTCCTCTCATGACCAGAGACTTAACTTTTTAGCTCCTAATTACACATCCAGCTCAATAAACTTCTCTTTCTAGTTTAATTGCAGTATATTTTTTCCCACTGATAATTTATTCAAACTACTTTATAAATAAATTTTTAAAAGCTGCATGACCAGTTAAACTATTTTTTAATTGATTTAAAAAATATATAGTCTGTCTACAGCAAGTGAGAGACAATGGAATACAACAGAGAGGTATTCAGTTTGGAGGTTAGCAAACCTGAATGAAAAATAACTGAAAATCTTTTTAAACAAGTGCACTAGAGCAATAACTACCTTTGAAAAAATTACAATCTGTTCTAAACCACAGAAGATTAAGAAAATCAGATTAAATTCAGAAATATACATTAATTCTGCATTAATAATTCCTTCAGCTGTAACTAGATGTGCTGACATTTTGATGTCATCTCCAACTACATGGAGACCTCTCCGTGCAATCACAGCAGCCCTAGCCAGCCTCTCATGACTGAGAATCACTCCCATATTGATGCAAGAGTCAAACAGTTTCATATTTGTAAGGTCTCTCCTGGGAATAAGTCACAGAAGGTTCGTATCTTTTCAGGAATAGCCTACTACTGTTTGATCCAGTTACCTTAAAGGAGCAAAACCGGCTTTAGTGCTTTTCTTGCTGTTCATCTCTTATCACATGGTGGAACAACAAAGACGTTTTTGGGAAGGACGATGAAGACAACTCTAAAATAAAAAGCTTCAGCATCAATCCACCCCCAGAAACAATCAATATATTTGATCCTTAATAGAATCAAATAGTAAATGCCTGATCTGGGAATTGCATTACAAACTGTGGTGAAAAATTTATCAAAGAATGGCTTTGCATTATTTTTCATTTCCTGCACCATTCCTTTTTTTCCCCTACTCTGAAGTGGAGGCTATGAATACATAAATCAGGGCTTCAGGCTCTTTATCTGAACGTAATAGACCTCAGAATGAGCAAGGCACAATGCTTTCAAATCCTTGCTAGCAATATACAGGTTCTATTCTTTGTTAACAAGTTATGAAGTATTAATTGCTAATTAATCACATAAAATGTTTATTAGCAGTGTATAAGTCAGTCAGGAGGAGTTCAGAAAAAGTAACTGATAATTTTTTTAAATGTTCCATTTAGCTTAATTCAGTTTTCCTGGCTTATCTCAACATTTTACCATCTCACTGCTAAAAAGCCTAAGCTGCTTCTCAAAAAGCATTTATTCCTTTAAATATAATCTCAAACGCAAGTAAACACAGAGGAATATCTAAACCTGTTAAAAAGAATTTTAAAATACTGCTGTCTGTTGTTATGGTGAATAGTCTATACATTGGCCTCTCACATTGTGGGAGTATGAATCCCCCCTGGGCCAAATCCACACAGGCCAAGGAGTGCCCAGAGATGTGAGAATGCAATGTTCTGAACTTTCAGAAAATATAAAATACATAAATCCACACAGACATGAAGTAGAAATGCAAGTTTAGTTTAAAATAGTTAAGTTTTAATTTTTAAGTGCCTTAGAAATGAGAGCCTGTGTTAGTAAGTAAGAAACGGACCTAGTGCCTAGCGCATAGTTCAGTGATATTGCCTTTTGCAAAGTTAGTTAAATTCTAGTCATAATAAAAATAATGTAGCCTTGCTAGAAATTCTTAGAATAGATAAAGCTATATGCACAGAATTTGTGCAAGAATTTGTGTTTGTCTTCGCACATCAATCATAACTTAGAATTGGTACAACAAGGATGTAGAAAATTCGTGTGAATACCTAATTGGCCAAAAATAGAATAAAAATGTACTACTCTGAGAATACAGACACACAGGACTCACGAAAACACCAATGCCACTGTTGTTGCTACTGCATAGACTGCTACTGGTAAGATGCTCACAGGCCACAGACTACTGAGGACTCTGCTGCTGGAGAGTGCCAGTTGCATTTGCTGATGGAATTACTACTGCTGGTGGGCACCTGCGAAGGTCGCAATCTTGGAAGGGAGGGATATCCCACCATTTTAAGTTTCTTTTCCTTATTGTGGTGTTTGGGAGATTTAAATTAGCAGTTTTGTATCCAACAATTATTTACTCTTAATTTTTCCCTGCTGCTGTTTCTGCTGCTTAAAGTGTTTGGGTTTTTGGTTTTTCTTTTTTTTTTTCCTTTTTATTTTTCCCTTGTATCTACTGGGATTTTGTTTCCCCTTATTGGTGGAAAGGGATTGGTTTGAAACACAGGGGGAGGACTCATTGTAGAGTGTTCCCCTTAGATTCTCTTAACCAAGACAACATCAAAATCCAAAGTTTTGAGGCAGCATGGAAGAGAGCATAGGGGAGACAGACTTGTGACTCAAATTTATACACTTTCAGATAATAGTTTTGCTTTCTAGGAACTTATGGAGGAAGTGAGCCAATACTGTAAAAATGTAAGTCTTTTCTCATAAGTGACAGGTTATACTAAGCAGAATATATGGCCAGGTGTGTAACTCCACTCTGATGTACTTTAGCAAACCTAGAGAACCAGAAGCATGGGGTCTCATTGCCATAGCACAGCAGGTTTCCAGACACTTGTAAAGAGAACTGGATATCACTATGCAATGCTGCAGAGCACACAGCAGATATCCCCAAATGGCCTAGTTTACATGCTCTTCCAATGCAGATGCCTCCTCCACAGAAACACTGAACAATGTGTTAAAGGTCTTAGGAAAAAGAAACAAACTGAAATGCAATCCCAAGCAATTATTAGAAACACATTCCTGAAACAGTAGGCTTGGACTCCAGTGTTTAGTAGACATATACCAGCAAGGACCACTTTGGACCACCTGTTCTGGAAACCAGTACGTGTGAGGATATCTAAGAAAGACTGTCATGAAATCATCTGAATACAATTTTTAGCCATAAGCTTGCTAGAAATGCTGTGACACATACAGAACCCTGGATGTTTTTAGGCTTCTGGAAAAAACCTGATTACAAGGTGCCAGATAATTCAACTTTGGGATGCCAGGTGGAAATAACACACAAAATAAGGAGATAGATTGTAGACTGTGATACATTCCTCTTCTGTTTAACTCCATCAGCTTTAGTCTTTGTGTTTCACACCTCTCATTTCAGGTGCAGGAGAATCACAGTGCTTCAGACAGAGCCATACCGCTCAGTCAGCATTCACTGGAGGCCCAATGCTGATTGAACAGTGTGTATCTGTACGTTAAATGCGTCCTACCAATGAATGGTTACTCCTCCTTATTTTCTACTGGAGTCTGAAGATTTTTGTTTAAAAACAGAAAAAAACCCCACATGAATAAAATCAGTAAAGACCTGGGCAATTGAAGAGAGGCATACAAAATTCTTCAAACTAGTGGAAAATGAAATAACAAATATCCTTACAGATAGTTGTTTCAAGATTACAAGATACAAGATTTTATTCATATGAGCTCTTTCAATTTGACTCACTGCCCTTTCATGTTTACAAGAAGGGGGAGAAATTGGTAAGTACTGTAAACTACAGTAAACATTAACACTTTCAATTATATTTCACCTCAGAAAATATATACACAGTAATGTAAGGTTCATAGTGTTTCTATACAAACCACTGCTCAAGGCACAATTGTTCAGTTATGTTTGCTATTTCCACTTGACTTCTATCATAGCACTTCTATTCAACTTCTTTCCCCATTCAGGAGGAGGTCAACAAGGTTATACGAATGCTGGAAAAATATCATATGAGTAACAGGGAGATGTGAAATAAACCTCATTTGTAAGGGGCCTGAGTTAGCAAGACCATACTGGGGTCAGCAAGCAAGCACACCTAGTCCTTAAGTAAGCTGGTACTGGCAAAACATATTAGTTTAATGTCTGGACCACGTTTTCTATTTAAGATCACAGCCATTTAGCAGCTTTCGGCATGGAGTTATCAGCTGGATAGGGCGGCACCCCATAACCACATCACACCACTGTGCTTTAGTGAAGCAGCATAGGTATGTCAGAGCAACATGAGACTCATTATGGGCACGTATTTAGTAATCCATCACACACTTTTCCTCAGCTTATTCCATGGTCTTTATTCCATGGTCTTTACAACAAAGGCAGTATTTATTCAATAAATATCTCACTCCTCTGGCTGTGTTTATCGCTTAGGCATTTAGGTTCATCCTGTTCCTGATGCCCACACACGTCTCTCTGGAAATTACACATTCACTGAAATTAAAATATGTTCCCTGGATTCAGACATCACAATCAAAGCTTGAGAGCAAAGCTGTGAGCAATCAACACATAAAATCATTCCAGCCTTGGCAGAAGACAATAGTGTTCAATTAAATAAATAACTCATGCTCAAAATAAATAATTATTGCTATATTGTGCTTTGAGACAGAGCCCTATCCTAGGACTAGCTCACAGATACCCCACCAAGCATGGGACTGTCAGAGCAGGGCAAGCTGATATCAGGCTTGAAGAAGTCCTTTCCTCCTCATTATTGATCTGAAAGCTAGAATCTCACCCATAGTCCAGACCCTGCAAACAAACAGCCATCATCACTCTGTTCTGTGAAAATGAAATCAGGTGTATGCCACCTGCAAACTACTGAGGCTGGTTGTAACTGAAGGCAGCACTTCCAGCAAATGACATCTTAAGGACAGAGATTTCCGTTTGGATTCTCCCACTTCCTCCCCTGAAAAAATCTTGACATTATTATGCCATGTCACAACAGATGAAGTTGTGTTACATGTTCTCTAGCTTTGTATGTGATAAGTAGTGAGAGATATTAATATTGCCCAACTAAACAAAATTTAGGGAGAAATAAGCATTATTATAGTCTTTCTCTAAATGATAAAAATATCATAAATGACAGGGTATTTTATACTATTGTTTTATCCCTCTCCCCTCTACGGGAGCAAGGGAAGATACAGCCTCCTTGTGGTTGCTCAAAAATCCAATCTAGCAGGATAGAACATTGCATCCAAGGAAGAAAATAGTTCAGCAAAAGCCAAAGAACTTGAAAAATATTAAAAAATGTTTCCCTTCAGGCATTAACAATTCTAATGGCTCATATTTTGCCTAAAACTAACAAAAATTAATTTTGTTCATAATTGAATTAATGTCAGCATTCAGATTAAAGTTTGTGCAAGATAAATATTTAGAAACTGGCTTTTGCAACTTGTAATACTGTAAAACAGACCTTCATTACCAAACCATGAGAATGAAAAATCTGAAGGTTAAAAAGATGGAGAAATCCCCCTTTCATTATAATGGGATTTTCTTTATTTTCTATATTAAATCCATCAAGTGCACAAAAACTGTTCATGCTATGGTATGAACTAGAGTTTTATTTCAGTCTCAAATTGATGAGATTTAATTCCTTCCCATTTAAAATCGCCTCAGTGGATCCAGTCCCTATATAGATACCCTAAGTCAAGCCACAACTTATGGAACCAAATTTTAACTTTGTGTGATGATTAAATTTTTCATACAGAGTTCCCATGGGTTGCATGGATGCTGAGTTCTCTTCAGACATACCAGTTAGCTTGTAAAAAGTGTACAATCAAGTGTTGGAGTCCAGGGCAGGTGGAAAACACCTCAAACTGCCCTGGGGGGTCTGAAACCCTGGCAGAGACCCCAGGAAAGCACAGTCTTTGACCTTAGTCCATGGGAAAAACTTCCAACACTTATAAGAAATATATACACTTNGATAAGAAATAGAATAAACATCTTTCAAGACTGAGCTGCAGGATCCATCTCATCTTTCAACCCTGGTACGGGACTCTGAGAGACAGAAAACCCCTACTTAGGGGGGGATGTCAGGGTTAAAAATCCCAACAATCAAGGTGCCAAACTTTGGAGGATAGGTCTGTCATTTCTACTCTGGTTTAAAAATTGCTTCGGTAAGGAAACCAGAAAACTTCTGAGAAAGCACCATAACCAGAAACACTATTTATTAAATGAGAATAGTCTATGACAGGAGACACAAACTTTACAGTGCTTCTGAGTAAAGAACATGTGCAACCGTGTCTCTCAGAAAAAGAAAGCAAAGAATCAATAGCTCAACACAGAAAAACTCCCTTACCAATATCCCTATTGCAAATCTTAATTCAATTAATAGGGTAATTCCTTTTTCAGTCAAGATCTTTGCTACAAGTGGACTCACTGGAGCCCTGGGTGGTGCAAATGAAGGTTTTCTTGCAGGCTGAATTTTGGCATAATCCATCACAACACAGACCAATCAATTGAAACGAGATACAAGCCCGCTGGAAAGGAAGCTTCAGTATTTCTGGTGATCATGAGATCCTACAGGTCCAATAACTTCATCAAGAAAATGTTTTCACACGCATTAAAAGCTATGATGCAGCTTTTATCCTACCTACATGAGGATGCATTCTTTTGGCTTTGTTATTACCATGTCACACACTATTAAACAATAATTAATACATAATTTGATTTTTCTCCCCCGGCTATTTGTAAGTATAAATATACATATGTGTATATATGTGTGCGTGTATGTTACGTATATACATGTACATAAACATCTGAGGTATGTGCAGAACTGGGATCTGTGGAATTATGGTAGAAGGCACTTCTGTACCCAAACTAAATGCTTTGTTTTGTCCTACTGATATAATTTTGCTTTTTTCCCTGCTTGGTCAAAAGCTGCATTTTCAGGCAATTTTCCCTTTGCAGGGAAAACTACCTGTATTTTAATCCATGTTTCAGACATTGTATCTGGTAATGCATCACTCACTTTTGTTTCATGTCATCTAGGTGGCTCAGAGTTTGCAGGTATGCTGCTTTGAAGAAAATAAAACAGCCGGCTGCCAGAGCACATTTATCCTACCTACAACTTGGCCTCACAACAGCTTTTTCAACAGAGAACAATACCACTATTTCAAGAAAAATACAGAAATAAGTAAAAATTATTCTCCTAAATAAAACATACAATCACAGAGAATTCAAAGATTTTGACCCACTGCCCAAATCTTGTCCTGAACTGAGGCAAAGTCCAGTTATATCTTCCATCCCTCATGTATGTCCACTAGCCTGATTTTCTTGCCACTGGCAAATATGAAGAATCAGATCTTTTGTTCCTAATATGCTTTTTATACTTTATATTATGTAATGGGTTACAGCATTTAGAGAAACTCACTTTGGAAGTAGTTCTGATCTACCTTCCTATATGGGAGCTTGACCCATCTAAACAGATATAAGAAAGGTTTGGTCCTCTAAATTAAATAGTATAAATTTGTGAAAAGACTTATGTATAAATTACCTTTATTGCCCTCTGAATTTTGCCTTCAGTTAAGGATTAATTTGTACCTCAAAATCGTATGCAATAATAGATCTCAAGACATCACTTTTTTCCATACTTCTGCACTGAAACAGGAAACACATATCCATAGTAATGCTGACACCTTGGCCAGGTCTATAAAACTAGTCTATAAAACACAAGTAAATAAACCACAATCTAAATATTTCATGACTCAGTAGCCCATTTCAGTGCTTTGTTATCATTAAAGGCAACATTTTTTCTAATAAGCAGCCCAAATCTTTCTTCACAGTAAGCTGTTTACACCTTGTCCTACAGCCAGATGAAGACAGTTGATCACCACCATCTTTAAAAGCAAGCAAAAGCAAGCAGTTTCCCACTTGTGACTTACCATATCTATACTTGGTATTTTCTGTTCTAAGACAACTCAATATCCTCAACCCTTAGCTATGTATCATTTTTCTCCCTGAACCTCTGGGTACATTTGTGTATTTTCAAAGAATTGTTGCCAAAAGCTATAAGAAGCACAACACTTGAGATGTCAGCATCTCTGGCTTGAGTAATTTATCTCCTATATTTTCACAAACATTTCTCCACTAGCTATTGGACATGACAGAGTGAAATTCTTCCTTGACCTCACCTTGTGCTGTTGGCTTTGGTTCATTTTTACTGAATTTCACTTTGTTGGTTCTGTTTGTAAGATTACTTTGGATTCTCATCCCATCCTCCATTCTGCCTTGGGAAACCTGCACCAGTCTGAAGTCAGTTGAACAGATTGCCTATTCCATCAAGGACTGATAGCTGCAGGGCCAAGCTGGCATGATGTTGGAGACATAGCCAGATGTTAGCCAGAGACAGATGCATCTGTCAGAAGAAATATATACAGTAATGTATATATGTATATATGTAATGTCCCTTCTTATCAGAGGTGACAATGTTTGCACCAAGATTCTCTTTACACAGATGTCCTCTTTGATTCTGCTCACTCTCTCCTCCTTAAAACATGGATTTTCTGATATGCCTGAATTTATCCTCCTCCCTGTAAAGCAGCTGATGTTTTCTTTATAGTTCAGTAACCAACACTCTTGCTTATTCTTTTAGGCCTCCATTTCACAGGTACAGGATGTGAGTATTGTTTCTCTCATGGAGCTTTTGTATTCACAACAAACACAAATTCTTGTCCAGTTGTTTGCAGATATGTTCAGTACTTTTATACACACGTAGCTTTCAAAGATACTGAAGTGATATTCAGACCCTGTTCTCCTACACCTGTCCCTTGTAACTCATAACTTGAGGCAATTTAAAGTAATCTTCTGAGTATTCATGCCAAAACTGCTCTAGAAGAAGCATGTGTATTTGCCCATGATACCATATACCATATCTAAGCTATATGCCATCCAACCCAGCATACATTAAGACCTATGTTTGATTCATAATGTTGCAACTCAGCATTTGGTTAATCTTTTTTTTTTCTTTTCTGCTTGAAACTCCCTCATCCTATCTACAGTTTTTTTATTAACTTCCCTCAAGGTTGTACCTGGATTCCTCTATAGGGCAGCTGTGATGGGCAGGTCTTCTGTCTGAACACTACTCAGAACCCTTTCCTAAGCCAGGCACTCTGAAGTTGCATTGGAAGTGTCAGATAACAGTAAAGACCAAGGAGCTGACCAATTGCAAAGAAAACATAGATTTTTCTTTTTTTTTTTTAAATGTCTGACAAATAATCAATAGGGGCAGAATGGCCGACCTTGTTTCACAAAATTACATAAAATAGCAAAGAAAGGAGAGCTATCTATATTTTGAAGTAAGCCTTTGTTGAGCTTCTACTACTTACCTAACAATATCTCTTATTTGAAAAAATCAGCAGTTTTTCTCTGAAACTTTCTGACTTAAAAGGGGAAAATAATATTTTTGTTAGTTTGGAAAATAGATGCTTTTCTGGATTTACATCAATGATGCTGCTGCAGTATTTTGTATTCTGCATAGAAGTTAAATGGAAAATTAACTTCCAGTAGAAATGTTTAATTAAAGTTAGAAAAATGAAATACCTGACTTTTTGAAGGAGATTCAAGCTTTTAAAATAAGGTTAGGGTTAGGCTCACAGAACAGTGAGAAATAAAATACGTTTGTTGATTTTGCTGTGAATTAATAGTAAAATTAAAACAATTTTAGGACAGGATGAAATTAATTGAAAAAAATATTCTCAATGCTTTATACGTTATGGGGAACTTTTCAGTTGAAAACACAGTTTGTTTTCAACTTAGAAAAGAGTTTCAGAGGGAAAAGGTCTACCATCCATAATGATTTTGTGTTCCTCACAATTTAAACCACAGGAACTACTTGTAGAATATTCAAATTACTTTGTCATATTCAAATCACTGTGCTGTGATTTGAAATTGCAATTAAAAATAAAAAAAAATTTTGCACATCTCAAAAGATGACCTGCAGAACACTAGAAAACTAGGACTTGGAATTGGGGGCGGGGGGAAGGTAACAAAGATGAAAAGATGAAAGTCTTTTTAAAGTTGGTGACATCAAAGACTTCCCAACATCTTCGCCCTGTAAAGGCAAAATTGCTAACACTAGCTTTTTATCATGTGAGCTGTGTGGGGTTAACAATTTTCTGTTGCCTCTTTTGTTCAGTCCACAGGGAAAAACATTGACTGCTAATGAAAAATGCATGCAAGCACACAATGTCAAAGGTATTTTTTGATTGTCATTGGAATCAACCTGACTTTTTAATATGAAACTTCAGAGAAGGACTGATGGTATTACTCAAGAGAGGACATAAAAAACATTGTTTTTTGAGCTGCCCTAGCCTTAAGGGTCTTGTGCCCACTCTTTCCCATTCCCAAGTATTTTGAGGGTGGAGAAAAACAGAAGATAAATATGACATGCCCAAGAAAAAACAGTTATATGCTATGTACTCTTTTATGCTTTGATCAAACCAGCACAGGGACAAAAACATATATTGCATGCTCTTAATATTTCAAAATACTCCAGTAGTTCTATCAAATCTTTGAAACAGTTTCAGAGATAATGTGTAGACATTTCATTTGCTAACATCCTAAAGGTGAAAGGATGCCACAGACTAATTAAATGCAGATCTTCAGATGTCTATGATGCACTAGAAGAGAGCTTTACCTGTAGATTCAGAGTTGGTCTCCATTTTGGCATTCAATATGTTAACTGCAATATTAAACACTAAAAAGAACAGACATTGCAAAGTACATGCTGCTTGCAAAGTCAGTTAGAAAAAAATTGTTAGGTGAAGAACATATGGGGGTCTATCATGTGCTTCAGAATATCTGTTGGGTCAGGAAAATAAAGTAAACCAAAATAAAATAAAATAGAAGTAGAACAGAACTGAGAGCAAAATACACTGCAAAAGCATGAATATGAAATCATACTATCTGTCAAAAGGGAATGGTGGAAGGGGAAGTACAAGCCTTCTAATGCTCTTGGTATGTGTTTGCTTCGGCATAAAGATCCTCTTAAAGATATATGGAATGTGAGCCATAAATTCTTTGTTCAGCCAAACACTTTGGTTTGCACTTAGCTTAAAACTCATCTGATGTGAGCATAGATTGTTTGGGGTTTTTTTAGTATTTTGATTTATTATTTCTGATTTAAGGCAAAGTACATCTTATTAAGGCTATATAAGAAACCAGACCAATATGAATTTTTGCTGCCTCAGATTCATCCTTGATCATGAACTGAAGCCCTTCCTGAGACTGGCCCTTTCCAGAGTAGACTTCTCTATAAGAGACTACAGGCATACCAACAGCAGCTAGAGTCCTCTGTATGACAATTTCAGGTAACACTCCCTCCTTAGACAGCTGAAGTAACATGCGATCCACTGCCACATTGTAAAATATAATCAGTCGTTTATCAAGTACCATGGCAACTGCGTTAAATATTGTAAATACTTTGTCAACAAAGAAGCCAATGAAGAGATGGTCCAGATCCCACATGGGTAAGATGAAAATAATGAAAGTAGTGGATAAAAATGTTTCCAAAGTCTTTACTCAGATTTGACGTTGTGAATTACCCTGAAACAAATAAATTTTTTGTTTGGATGCCTACTTTTTGCATTTCCCTTTTTTTTCACCTGATTCTTTTGGAATCAGAAACAGTGGTTGCCCCAAATAACTGAACTTCTGAGTCTCTCTCTCCAGGTAGCATGATTCTTAGAAAGCAGGTAAGCAGGTCATACATGCTTTATCTACCTGTGTGATGCTTAAATAAATTTTCAACAAGGCTCCACATGTCTGTGGGACTCTCCCAGGGCACAGAAGCTGCTGTAGCAAGAACATTACACTTAATGTAGACAAAGTCACTAGCAGTCAGCCAGGTTTTCACCTGTCTAAGATAACCAGCAGAAAGACAGTGAAACCAGCAGGCTGACATGAGCTAACAGCATCTGAGAATATATCCCTGTATTTCCACTTCAGGTTGCACCATGTTATCTTCAAATTATTAGTTTTGATATATATTATACACAGGAAAAGTTTCCATAACAGAAATCTAGCATCACAGCAGGTAAGGGCAAGATATAAAGAAATACTCAGTCTTTCTGGGTCCAGAGTTCCCAGGCAGAAAGATATGTGCTCCTGAGTTGAATACATCAATACAGCTTACACTAACCAGTCACCCAAACAGTACACATAGGAAAAAAAAATCTAGCCTAAAATTACTCCCACGTAGTAAATGCTTCCAGGAAATTTCTAAACAAATGTAAAATATCTCTAGCTCTCCATATAAAACATGGCTGTGTGGAAAAACAAGTGTATGTAGGGAGAGCCTTTTCTCCCTGCCAAGGGAAACAATAACATTTCCACCTGGTATATCATATGTGCAAGGACATTACTTCTTGTTATTGGACTCTCCAGAAACCTTATAAGACCATGGACATCAGAAAGTTGATAGATGCTGCAAATATGTTGAAGTAATTCCTAAGTTTTCTTAGGCAGTGTGCAAAGTGGGTTCCAGTATTTACTGACCCACCCCATATGGCCCCTCTATTAATTTGGACCACAGGCTGACTAATAAGAGGATCTGTGCCTGAATACTGACCTTCTCCACAGAGGCATTGCTATTGCCTTGCTTCTCAACAGAACTGTTCATGAAGCCATTCATAAAGAAGGACCAACTCAGGCCCTGATAAAGCAAAAGCTGTTGTTGACATGAATTGACATGTTAAAAAACAAGCAAACAAACAAACAGCCCAACAAAAAATCCTACAGAAAATAAAAGAACAAACAAACAAACGTGCCAAACCCAAGGACAGTGATAGCTGAATTAATTTTTGTTGTCTCAAAATTATTCCAGAGAACTGGCATACCTGAGCCAAAAGCTGGCAAAGGGGCAGCATAGCCACTGAATTTCATGTAGGCATTTTGGGGATCTTTCTCAGGAAGTCAGCCAGAAAACCATGAATGACAAAGAGGCACTGAGGTACCCAGTAGCTTTTTCCCTCCTCCATATTTGTCCCTCCTTACTCTCAGTTCCTCCCACCAAGGAAAACTGCTGCTGTTCTTCGCTGCTGAGGATCATGTGCTCCCTTGCAAGGATGAAACTCAGAACTACAGTGTAGACATGGGTCAATGGCAACAATTCCCCTTTGCTGTTTGGAGTTCATGAGCTTGCACTGAGAGTACTGTTGCTTACACTTCTGGGTTACTTGGTGAAAGAAACACATGAGAAAACTAGAAGGAAAGCAGCAGAAGACCACTGAAATGCTCAGTGAGCTGGAGCACTGGGCAGGGAAGGGAGTTGGGCTTCTTCAGCCAGGAAAATTCAAAGATAAGGGAAGCAAACCTGCTCTCTATTTCCAAATACCTACTAGTCATTACAAAGAAGACTGACTCAAGACCCACACAGAGGCTGACAAGAGAGGGGGATAGAACAACAGTCATAAGCTGCAGTAAGGGAAATTTTGAGCAGGTATAAGGAGATAAATCACCATGAAATGGTGAAATGTTGCAACAGACTCCTCAGAGAAGCTGGCCAACCTCTAACCTTGGAGATAGTGAAGACACAACTGGACACAGCTGTTAGCAACCTACCCAAGCTTTGTCATTGTCTCTGCTGTGAGTTGGAGGTGGAAAAGTCACCATCCACTTATCTCTTCCAACATACTTTATTCTACATTCTACTGTGTTCTGATATAAAGGATCACTTGCTTGCCTGAATGAAAATAAGAGGAAGACGCGGGAATTTTAATACTACCATAAGGACCAGACTAACTGTGTTCAGGGTGTAGATCTGGGCGAACACAACTGCAGCCTACTCTCCCGCAGTGCACAGAGATATACACCTGCTCAGGCAAGGGACTTTCCACTCTTCAGGCAAGACCACACCAATGAAGGCTTGGAGAACCCGTTTCACTAGGGGAGACACTGGATGGAGATGAGATGCAGATAATAGAGCATGCTTTCCCTGAGGAACCTAAACCTGTACTCTTTTTGTCTTCCCAGAGTCATGATTTCTAGATAACTGAAGGGTATAATGTGGAAACTCTCCAAACCACAACTGAATAGGTGCTAGCAGCACAGAAAGGCATGTTCATGAATAAGAAACTGACTTGCCAACAACCTGAAACTAAATGGGAACTGAGCTCTGTTGGAAGTCCTAGAGCTAAAAACCTTTGAAGAAACTTACTCTATTTTTAACACTTTTTAGTAGTACAGCAAGTAATTTTGGTGTGACTGGAAACACTCTGCTCACTACTGGTATAGCTAAAGCTGGTTTAGATGTAGACATAACCTGTTGGTATGTGAAGGTATTCATATCTTAGGAAATGAGTTTGTGACACTTTTAGAAAGCCTTTCTCCAACCCTTTGCTATTTTCACAATTTTTTCACAAGACTTAACAAAAAAAAAAAAACAGAGATCCATTACAGTCTACCAGAGGTGGTTTTGGATTTTTTTCTTCAATGTGTAATGATAACACCCCCCTCTGAAGAACTAAAAATACCCTGAGCTTCAGAGTGAGAGAGGAGGAATAGCAAGTGCTTGGCATTTGAGACTGACTTCATACTGCCTTCTTTTTTAGATCCATTCAATGTGCAAAAAATTCCAAGATGCATTAATATGTAATAGAAGTTGCTTGATTGGTGACTGCTTATATGCAAGTAAGGAATCTTTCTGTGTAAAAGAGTGTAAAAAATACCCTTCTCTGAGTCAGGTGGATATGACTGCTTTGAATCCCACCAACACTTCTGATAACGATGCTATTGAGCAATCCAACACCAGTATTAATCACATACTTCATGGTAAGCCTTTGGTAGGATGGGCTACTGATAGGGACTAGCAAAACAATATTGGTGTAAGTGCTTTGAGACAAACTAGAAATTGGATACTAAATGAAAAAAAAAATTATTGCTCACAAAAACAGGGCCTTCAGAGAAGTGACTTAGCAATCTCAATACTGCACAGTGCCTCTTTTAAAATATCCTTTTTCATGGGGTATGCTTTTTGTATTTCTTTTCCAGATAAACACTGGCTATAGAACACAGCCCTCACAATAAAAACCAGGATGATCTGAGTTGAAATGCTGAGAAAAACACACTGTACTCAAGTTTGCATTCATCCTACAGTCGGTAAACATGTGTCCTTGATTCAAAATATTTTCAGTCCATGTTTGAACCATATTTGATGGAGGTTGCTCCTCTTTGTCTTCTCACGGAAAGTGCTAAGTCATGACTTTTGGAGGAGTGACTTATGTAGGAGTTAAGATGCCATTCAAATGGCGTGTGTGTTTGCCATCTAGGGCTTGTATGAATTTCTTCCTGATTGGCTTCTCAGCTTGGCTGTCAAATCAACACAGACTCTCAGCCAACTTCTGAATTACTGTTTATTTTTACCCTAATATGAAACTTTGTATAAAAGATGCTGGCACTATGCTTACAACAACTATGTTCTTGGATTGATATTACAGGAAAACATGATGCCAGGGTGGTGTTAAGAATAAAGCCCCGTTCAGCTCTGCAAAATATCAGTGATGTTTCTCTTCTCTGAAATAGGCTTTTCAGACCCTGGAAGCGCAAATCTCATATGAGGGGTTTGTTGTTTTGTTTTGGGTTTGTTTTTTTTTAGTACAAGAATAGAGAGCAGGAGTTAGTTCAAAAGGATACAAACAGCACCTTGACTTCACTGAATCTGGAGTGACAGCACTGCTGGGCTTAACCCTCAGGCTACAAATCGAGTGAAGTTCCTGTGAACTCAGTTGGAGCTCTGATAAAAATAAAGCTTATGAATGTAGCCCATTGTAGGCTTGTTCAGCTTGTGCATTTGCAATTCTCACAGTGCCTGCCTAATTACTGTCTTAATTACTCGGCAACTTGGCTCTCCATTTCACCTTCCCTTTTAGTTTTTATGCAGATACTCAGCACTGCCTATGTGCAGTGCTGTCACTTTATTCCCAGCTTTCCCCCACACAAGGAGGACCTTGGTCAGCCCTGCAGACCCTGAGGGAACAGAGCCCTGTTCCAGCAGCACCATCTGTCCCTCCTCTCATGCACAACAGAAGACAAATAAAACAAAATGAACATTCAGCATTCTTTCATAGCCTACAACGTTTGGAGGCTCAGTACTGATTTTTAAACAATCTAAAGTGTGCAATTGGGCTCACCTATCAAGTAACAGAAGTCAAATCATTTTCTAAGTGGCTTTGGTGGTTACATCTGCAACAACTTGTTTGGTGAGATGTGTAAGAGGGAACGGGAAAGAGCAAGCAGTAAGGAAAGGATGACAGAAGAAGAGAAACAGAGAGAAAGATAAGGAAGGAAAAGGGAGGTTTAACAAACATGAAGATACAACTTTCCTGGTACTAACTCTGCCTGCACATTTGGGTTGAGAATTAAACAGAACAATGTTTATAGATGTACTATCAATATAACTACATTTTGGCAGTTTGCAAGACTATCACATCATAAGGAATATATTTATTTCTTTACTAATTAATCCAGAAGCCACCGAAGAATAGAGAAGGAGGTCTGTGCAATTTTTTCAAATCAAAGAAATTTCCTTGCACTGTTAGATTTCCACATTTCTTTAAATCCAAATTCCATATTTTGAGTTCACATTGCATCTCCAAAATGACAGCTTGTTTTTTGGCCTTCAGCTAACTATGGGCATTAACCTTCTTCTGTTGTGCTTGCTTTCCACTCACTGCTTCACATAGCATGAATCCACTCCTTTACCATTTCCTGATTGGGTCCTGCAGTGATCATGCTGTGGTAGCAACAGCCAAGCATCCTCTGCCTGTCCTCAGTTACTACTGTGCACTTTTCTCCTGATGAGTTTTTCTCCTGAGCAAGATAAACCATGGGAACGCCTGTCCTAAGCCTGCCCCAAACCAATCTGCCTCTAGACTGTGCCATGCTCTTGCCTCTCTTTAGACCTCAGTACACCTATGAACTTTTCTTTTGCTTTTGTCTCCTCTGTGTTCTGCCTTTCATCCACAGCTTCTGTCTCCCCTGTGATAAGAATTTGGTTAGTACAGATTTGAAAAACATGAGGCAATCAATTAAATTATTTCGTCTCTGATTACCCTCATTAACCATTCCTTATGATTTTTACAGGACTAAAATTTGTCCTATAGTTATAAATACCAGCAACATTAATTTGAAAAAAATATTTCATGCTCTCAGCAGATCCATTTCAGCAGTGTCTCTTCTATACTTGAAAAGGTCATTCAAATGGCATAGAATGGCTATACCAGCGTGAAAAGGTAACAACCACATAAACTAACAAAGTTTTAGTTACAATAGCAAGTTGAACAACCAGAAGCTTAGTTTAAATAGAAGCAACAGCATCCACACACAGATCTGTGCAGGTTTAAAAGGAATATAATATTTTAATTTATTCCTCTGCATGTCCTACATGCAAACAACTTCCTGGATCTAAAAACTAATACATGCATTTTATGTGAAAAATCAGTGTCATTTTTCAGATCTCAAAGACTGATTTTTCTCCACAGAAAATGGACTGCCTATATTTAATCAAGCTTCTTCTCTGTATGCAATATTTCATCTCCCTCTACTTTATGCTAAATACGTATTAACCCTTGTACCTGTGGGTCATTTAACTGGACTTTGGTGAAACATAAAGCATGAATAACCAGTATAAATAACTCTTCTCATAGCATTACAGACCACTGCCTACCTCTGCTATATACTGCTAACCCCCTATACTTCTGTAAAGATACAACTAAATGCTTACCAAGGATCACAATCTAGAAAGGAAATTCAGATTATCTGTGTTCTTTAGCACCTTTTATTTTCTCAAACATCAACCTACTCCTAGTATGTCTTTCAATATATCCTGGGAAAAGCACGATAGTGTCTTTCAAGCATGTGCAGGCTCATGTGTAGATATTCTCCTCTTTCATATCATAGATAAAGAGGATAGACTGCAGTTCATAGCCTGTAGCACTGGCCTCTGAATCACTACAAATGAGATTTAGCAATATTGTGGGTACAAAGAAGTGGGCTTAGAAAGTGAGAAAACTGAGATTTTGAGGGAGCATCGAAGGAATTAATCTGCTACAGAGACAGGGAGAACAATGCAGAGAATCTTATCTGGGAGTAAGCAGAAGATTTTTGTCAGAAAAGAGGTAGTAAGAAAAAGAAGGCATAACAGTAAGTAGTAGTAGCAGGGCACTGGGAACATGAGCACAGAGCCTTGAAGTGTGGTATAGTCCCTGACTTTTTGTGACTCTGCCCACTGAAAGGCCTCTGAGCTTTCCCACTGCCCTACCAACATTCTGAGAAATTGTCTACACAGAATTTGACCAAGTGCTTGTCCACACCATTACTCACTTGTAATTGTTTTTTCCCCAATTCTGCAGACTCTCAGAGGTGCTAATGCCCTATGGATAATGAAGAATATTATTGAGACAACCAAAAGAAAGGTAGGGCCACCAGGAAGCGGAACAGGGTATTTCCTGCTTGGCTTTCTCATAGCACAGGCAAAAACGTGTTACATGTGTCTTTACTGCAGCCTAAGTTTTACTGTGTTCTCTAAACCAATTAATAAACTTCAGTTAGCAGAGTCTCAACATGACCAAACATAACACAATTGCTTTCCCGAGTTGGTCACTGATTTATCATTCTGACAACTACTGACTAACTAGCTACTCATTAAGTCTCGAATAAATGACTTTGTGTTAGAGAACAGCAAAGATTCAGTGTCGCACAGCACTGATGCTGATGCTACAGAACATTTAGGAATGAGTGACCCAGCTCTTGAAACACACTGGATTGGAGGCTCCAAGCAGCTGAGGTTGCAGCAGAGCCCAGTGAACTAAACCAAACTGTTCCCTAGGGAAAATGCGCTCTGTATTGAAGCAGCAGAGCCACCTTCTTCTCCTCCTTCTTCCCATACACTGCAGTCCCTGAGGCAAGTGAGAGTACTGGTGTAACAGACAGTGACTGCTGCCTGATCAAGGCTTTGGTGGTGGTGAATCTCCCTGTGTATATTTTAGACAAACGAAAAATCCCCCGGCCATCTTTAGGCGAGTTCAGGGAGCTACAGTCCTATTCATGTAGGCAACCACAAAAAATGTGTTAAAGGGCATTTTTCACCCTTTATTTTTGTTTTCTCACAAGGTCAGTATACTGTCCATCATCCCACACTGGTTTGGCAAGCCAGTAAGAGCAGCTCCCCACAGTCTGGACAGGTGTGTTGCAGGAAAGGTGAGCACAGGCATGCCGCTCACCCTCACCTTATACCTAGCCTGCTTTTCTCTGCCATTTATCCCCACTGAAATATCCTGCTATGACAGATGCTGGGCAGTTTTCTTCACTGTTCCTCCTAGCCAGTGCCTAAAACTTGGACCACTGAGGTGAAAATCAATTTGTATTCTCCTTTCCTGCCTTCATCTACTGCTCTCTCACCCTTGTCATCTACAACAACTAGTTGCAGCAGGGTCCAGCGCACATTCTAAAAGGCAGGCACTGGTCATCAAACCAGGCCAGAAATTCCTGTCATTTCTAGATACACAAGTTATCACCACCTCAACATTTCTCCTCTTTGTGCCCATAAAGTTACACTCTTAATAGTGCCACAACAGGAAGGTGGCATGCACTGTGGAGTGTCTGCAGACTACTGACAGCTACTACGGGGCAGTCCTTAGGTCAGAAACATTAAGTCTTAGCTAACATAACAACGCCAAATTGATGATCTGCTAGAGAGGCAAGATGCTGTGAAGAAGGCACTCCAGACCCAAACCCAATGAATTAGTAGTAGATTTTGAAAAAAATTAACTTTATTTTTAGGAGAGGGTTTCAGTGAAGTGTAGAGAGAACAGTAAAGGAAGGGGCCCATGCAGAAGAACTAAAAAGGAAACGGGAAAGAATAAGAGTGAAAAGATGAAATTGTCACGCAGAAACAGAGGATGGGGCCACCTTGATACTAATAATGCTTTGGCCGGTGAACACAGAGCTAGGATCCTCTTAAAACTTAAGAATCAGCACTTCCTTGTCTTGTGGAAACTAAGTGACAATGAGAAAGAGTGTATTATGTAACAACTTACAGGACCATGGTTGATACTGCATATATGGGGAAAACTGGGAAAGGAGAAACAGATTACCTTTCCTTACAAAGCAGCGAAAATATCATACCAGAGCCTAATAGGAATGAGCCTTGGGGGTTTTCTCTCGCCTTTCTTCCATGCTTTGCACCCAGAAAACCAAAATCTACCTTTACCTTTTAACCTGTAAATTGAAACTAAAATAATTGAAAGAAATCAATATTTTATTAAGAACTACTGTTTCACCTGATTGAGAGTCATGTGATAACTCCAGTTACATCAGAGGGAATGCTGACAAAAGATGAAAACTACTTCTAAATTTTGAGGCAAGAAGAAAGAACACCCTCTACAACAAGGAAAGCTAGAACAGGGAATAAAAAACTTGAACTGCAAAAAAAGACATTTACATTCTATGAGAAGAGAACTTTCTGACTGGAGATGCCTAAGCAAAGGTACAGATCAGTTTTGGAACCCTGAAAAATCTCCACCATTACAAACTTAAAAAGGCTGGCAAGAAAATTATTCCTGAGAAATAAATTAAAGTACAGCTGATTCCACTTCCATTTAGTAGGATGGGCCAGATAACCACTTGCTGGTTCACTTCCATCTTTTCTATAGTTTCGATTTTAAAAACTTTTAAAAAAGGAAAGTCAAGTTTTCATTACACTTGAACCTGAAGATAAAAAAAATATCATCTGCATAGTTTAGAATATACTATTCACATGAGAAATTATTGACTTGATATTGGTTTTGTTTATAAACTTAGAGATTAAGAATTAGCTCTTCAGACATGGAGTTGCCTCATCATTGTGTATGCTTGTGCCAGCAGGGCCCCAAATGACAAGTCCTCCCATAATACTGTAATGACTTCAGTATAATACATTTTATATTATCTGTGGGGCCAACATTTTAAATCATTAGCCAGAACCTGAGGCTGCTAGAACCACGTCACATTGCAAGCAGGTCAGCACAGCTATAATAGATGTAACATGCCTTTTACAAGTATATTCTTCCACATACTTGTCTCCTGCCTCAGAGGAGACATTATTAATTACAGAACTAAACTTATACAGAACCACAAAATTCCCTTCCAGATGGAGGTTTACTGTTTCCTTCATACAATCTCATTCTTTAAAATATTTCAAACCCTTGTTCTGCCTCCAAAGTTCCCATAAACTGGAGTATGTACTAGTTTAAGTTTCAGATGAAACCACATATGTTACTGACTTAGAAGTTAAACATAAAAAAACACATTAGTTTGGTTTTCAGAAGCTACACAAGAAATGCCCAGGAACAAACCTTACTGAAACCAAGTTTTGAAAACGTGACAGCAGCAGCTGGGTTTATTATGGGAGGGTGTCAAACACTGGAAGAGACCTCTTGGAGAGGCAATCAATGAACCCATGTCGATCAGTGTAGAAAAGGCATTTGGACAGTGCCCTTAAAGCCATGCTTTTACTTTTGGTCAGCCCTGAAGTGGTCAGGTAGTAGGACTGGATGATTATTGTAGGTCTGTTTAAACGGAACTATTTTATTTTACTCAAATCTATCTTCTCCTGCCTGCTCCTTTCCCTACCAAGTGACACTGGGGAAATCTCTGAAGACAATTCTGCCCAGCCCTGCACTAGCTGAAGGCACTCAATACCCATAAGCATCTCCCAGCCTAGGCGCTGCTTCTGTCACTTTGTGGGAAGGAGGTGTGTATCTTCTGAGGAGGTTCAGGGCTGTGGATCATCTCAAGGTAAAGTGATCATCTGCACAAATGTGCAAAAAGCAAGTGGTTGTGGTTTTTATAAACTCAGCAGTGTTCAACTGAGAGAGGGTTTCATAGGATGGCAAAACACCACATCACTGACACTAGCAAGGCTGAAAGATCAAGCCTTCAGTCTGGTGCAAGAACTGCTTCTCATCTGAATGGTTGCAAACCACTTGGAGGTGAGCTATACCTGTTCATTTCCCCACAAAATAGTCTTTTTTGGCTCCTTGTCCTCATTTTTAGAGATGTCTGGTCTCTTTTCTATGGAAGAACATAGCAAAATACAAGAGCCTGAGGGCAGCAGCACTCCCTCAGAGGGAAGGTCTGTTTGGCCCAATACTCTGCCTCCAAAGGCTCCAACCACCGGTGTCTGAGGAAGAGCCCGTGAGCACGGAAGTCAAGTCCTGGCAGGGTTCCGGGGGCGCTCACAGGCCTCAGTGGCTGGGACTGGCCTCCCCTGGGACCCCCAGCCCCGCCACCTCCTGCCAAGGGCCCAGGGGACGTGTCCCACCTCTGCCTGGGACCTTCAGTCCCTGCCTGAGCCCTGCTGTAGGTGTGCCTGTCTCTGCCCCTGTCTCCTGGGTGGGCCTGGGACCTGCACTGCCGAGAGCTGCTCTCCGGGGTGGAGCCCTCACACTTGGGTCGGACCTTGTCACGCCGAGCTCTGGCTTTAACGTGGCATAACTGCTCTGTCCTATTCTGTTGCCTGCACGCACCTTGAGTCAAATGATGGTGAGACTGTTATTTGTCTGACACACCAGGCGGTTTTGAGCTCAAAAAACCCCACATTTGAGGACACATTACACAAAGGTTATAACTGGAAGCAGGGTATTACTTCAATTTTCTTCTCCATCTGTTTCAGAGCTGATGCTCACAAGCACTAACACAACATGCATGTGTAGCCAGGAGCAGGCTGATGCATTTCCTACCTGAAAATATAACCTTTGTAGTCTGGAAAAAGCAAATGCCAAAGCTACAGAAAGCAGCAGCAGGCATATAGGTCAGAAGAAAATGTGTGGTACTGTGAGGTATTTTCCAAAGTATGACACATATCAATGATGGCCACAATCTTGCCTTCCAAAACTTGCTTTATTGCTGTGCTTCCCAGACAGGGCAGGGATGCATGAAAAGCATTCTTGTGCCTGCCCTATGCTTGTGTTGCAGGCAGGAAAACTGAAAAATGTCAGCTCTGGACAGGGAAGCAAGCCTGGAACCCTTCCAAGCACATACTGTCTTGAACAAGCAGGAACCCCATGGAAAATGGAGGCAAGGGAAGAGCAGCGCTCAGCCCCACTCCAAGCTTGCAACGGGCAAGAGAGCCAGAGACAGCCAGGGCACGGGTGGTGCCTTGGAGTGTGTGAGGGCAGCAGGCAAGAACGGAGCCACAGGGGCCCAGAGGAGCCCTGACAAGGGGCTGCGCCCAGTGCTGCAGGAGGACAAGAAGCCACCCGCAGGCCACCCTTGGGGCCCACGCTGGGAGTCTGGAAAGCTTCCTGCCCACAGCTGCAGGGCATGACAGGCCATCTTCATGGGGCATGAGCAGCAGGCAGCAAACCGAGCCAAAAGGGACTGAAGGAGCCCTGAACAGTGGTCATGCTCAGTGTTGCAGAGGAATTGCAACCCCATCTCTCCCCCCTTCCCCCATGAAGCAGTACCAATCTGACCCAAGGGAAAATTCCCTCCTGATGCCATTGCTGGTAATCAGCTATTCCCTAAGCATGTGAGCAAGGCCTCACTCCTCAGCCCACAGTCCGGTCACGCCTTCCAGGACATGCCTAAGCCCTATTCTCCCTCAACCTGGCGCCATCTCAGGGGCTTCCAAGAGTAGCCAAATGTCCTTAGCCTGATCAGACTGAGGGTCAAAAATCTTGGCAGGGCACCTGTGGGTGTTACAAAGCCCTAGAACCTCTGACAACCTCTCTGCATCTCATTTCTTACAGCAGCTGCCCCTGGCTCCACAAGGGGCTGAGGACAGAGCGATGCAGCGCTCCTCAAGAAGGTGTTCACTTGAACTTACTAGTGCTATCCAGCTGAAAAGGTCAGACAGCCTTAGGCACCTGCAGGACCTGGTGGTTCTTCTCTGAAGGGCTTGCATCTGTGGCTGAGTGCCACTGGCAGCTGGCCTTGCCTCCAGTTTTCCTCCCTTAGCCTCCTCCAAGTAATTCCACTGTTGCCTCAAAGATTTCCCTTTGGATGTCTGTCTGTCAGAGGCCAGCTTTGACAGTGAGACATGGGAGGATGCTCTCTTTTATCCTGCCCCTCCAAGGCACTGCTGCAGTGCAGGGTGGTGACACTGTGACATGAGGGTGAAGGAGTCCTTCATGCACAGCCTTGCCTGTCACAGACCAGCCATCCCCCTGCCCAGCATTCTTTGGAGGAAGGTCACCTGTAAGAGCTGTCCCCTTTCTGTGATGGAACTATGTCCATGTTGCTACCTTGGGTTGTCCAATTTTCAGAGGACAATGATTGCAGGGAACACCAGCTTTCCATTTATGGATATTGAAATTGAAAGGGACCAATCGCCAAAAGCTGAATATTAGTAAGTCCATTGGGCCTGATAGGATTCACCCAAGAATACTGTGGCTAACTGGCAGACATTACAAAACAACCACCCTCAATCACCTACAAAAGGTCTTAGGAGGCCCCAACAACTAAAAATCAGTCCAGGTTACACCAGTTTCCAAGCAAGGCAAGAGAGAAGATCAAACAAACTACAGACCTGTTAGTCTAACCTAAGTACCTGGAAAAAATTATGGAAAAAAATTACACTGGGTTCTATTAAATGACACTTGAAAAACAATGCAATCATCAGACACATGGGTTCACAAAGTCCTGTTTAATTTAATAACCTTCTACAATAAGGTCACCTGCCTGGATGAAGTAAAGACAGTGGATTTAGAAAGGCTTTTGATACTGTCTCTCAAAGCCTCCTTCCAGACAAGTTTTCCAACAGTGAGATGAGCAGGTATGCAGTGTACTGGGTGAAGAATTGATTGAAGAGCAGAGCTCAAATTGTTGTAGCACTGGTGACCAGTGGTGTTCCTCAGGGCTCAGCTCTAGAGGCAGCTCTGTTCAGTCTCTTTATCAGCGATCTGGAGGCTGCAGTTGAATGCACAGGTAGAGAGAGGTGATGATACCAAACTGGGAGGTGCTGCTGACTTTCCCATGGGACAAGACGCTTTGCCTTGCAGAGGGATCTGGACTGATTGGAGTATTGAGCAGTCACCAATTACAGAGCTGAGCAAGACCAACCAAATGCTGGATTCTGCACCTGAGATGGAGTAATCCCAGACACAAGTCTGAGCAGGAGCAGAATTTTGAGAGTGCTGGTTGGCAGGAAGCTCAGTGGGATCAGCTGTGTGTGTGCCCTGGCAGCCAAGGGCGCAAACCTCATTCTGGGATGCATCAAACACAGCATCACCAGGCGGCCAAGAGAGGAGATTATCCTGCTGAATTCAGCACTGGTGCAGCCTCAGCTTGAGGACTGTGAGCAGTTCTGGGTCCCACCATTTAAAAAGGATGTGAAGGTACTTAAACATGTCCTGAGAAGGGCACCAAAGCAGGGGAAGGGGCTGGCAGGAATGTGCTCTGGGGAGCAGCTGAGGGCACTGGGCTTGTCTGGGTTGGAAAAGGAGAAGGCTGAGGGGTGACCTCACTGCTGCCTTCTGCTTCCTGAGGAGGAGAAGTAGAGAGGGAGGTGCTGAGCTCTTCTTCTTGTTCCAGTGCCAGGACACTGGGAATGGCTCCAAGATGAGCCCATCGGGGAAGTTTGGACTTGACATGAGGAAACATTTCATGACTCCAAGCGTGGCCAAAACCTGGAATAGGCTTCCTGGAGAGGTGCTTGAGGTCTCCCCCACCCATGCCTGTCAGTGCTGAAGATGCATTTGGACAGTGTCCTTAAAGCCATGATTTTTGGTCAGCCCTGAGCTGGTCAGGCAGTGGGACTAGATGGTCATTGTAGGTCTCTTCCAGCTGAACTATTTTATTCAATTAGAGCTGTTGGGTTATAGAAGAGAGGACAAGGAGATAACTAGTGTTATACATTGGGTGTAACTTAAATGGAATTTTCCAGAGAAACTTGGGGATACAAATTCAGCCTTTTCATTCAAGTAACCTTGTCCTTAGAATTGACTCAGTCAGCCTTGGTTACCAAAACACCTGCTCTGGTTTCATTTGAAACACATTGGCATTTCATTAATTTTTATGGCTGGGATGTAGTCTCCTAAATCCATCTGGTCCTTTTAAAACTTTAATCCAGTTTCTTCAGCTGACTTTTGGCAGCTTTTAACAGATGCTGCAAGTTCAGCATGTCCACACTTCCTGAATTTTGGGGAAAAAGTAACTGAAGAAATGTGATGACCAGAGGATTCTAACAGTTGGCACACTCATGGATTCAAAATCAGGGTGCCAGGGTACATGTGCTACCACATAAAGCACCATCACCAGGATGATGTGAAAAATAGAGTGGCCAGTTATTATTTCCATATAACTCTCAGATTAACAGTTCTAATGCAAGACAGATCTGTCCAACATAAAATTTTCCAGGTATTTAGTTTTTGTCATATATATAGTAACTAGACACACATACTACCTACACTACAACTAAAACTTCTCCTAGACATTAAGGAACTGAAGATAATGATGGCATTATTAGAAAAATAGTTTCCATAAATGAATCAGAGAATCACAGAATGAACTGAGTTGGAAAGGACACACAAGAATCATTGAGTCAAACTCTCAGCCCTGTACAGGACCATCCCCAAGCGTCACACCATGTGCCCAACAGCATTGTCCAAACACTTCTTAAATTCTGTCAGGCTTGATGCTGTGACCACTTCCCTGGGAAGCCTGCTCCAGTGCCCAACCACCACCCACTGGGGAAGAACCTCTTTCTAATATCCAACCTACACCTCCCCTGACACAACTTCAGTCCATTCCCTCAGGTCCTGTCACTGGTCACCACAAGAGAAAAGATCAGTGTCTGCCCTTCTCCCCCTCATGAGTAAGTTGTAGACTACTCTAAGATCTCCCCTTAGTCTCCTCCAGGCTGAAGAGACCAAGTGACCCCAACCACTCATACTTGAAGCTTCCCCTCAAGGCCCTTCACCTTTGTTAACTCTCCTTTAGGGTGCTCTCTAATGGCTTTGTATCTTTCTTAGATTGTGGCACGCAAAACTGCACACAGGACTTGAGGTGAGACTGCATCAGCGCAGAGCAGAGGGGACAATCCCCTCCCTTGCCCAGCTGGTGATGCTGTGCCTGATGTACCCAGGACACAGTTGCCTCTCCTGATTGCCAGGGCACTGCCGACTCACATTCAACTTTCTGTCAACCAGGACCCCCAGGTTCCTTTCCTTGGGGCTGCTTTCCAGCTTCTTGTTCCCCATACATCCAGAGCTGCCCCATCCCAGGTGTAAAATCTGGCACTTTCTCTTGCTGAACTTCATGAGGTTGGTGATTGCCCAGCCCTTTGATTTTTCAAGGTGTCTCTTCAAGGCCTCTCTGCCTTCAAGGAAGCCAACAGCTCCTCCCAGTTTTCTATCATCTGCAAACTTGCTTAGTACCCCTTTCAGTCCTGCATCCAAGTAATTTGTGAAGGTGTTGAAGAGCACTGGGCTGAGGATGAAGCCATGAGGAACCCCACTAGTGACAGCTCAGCAGTCTGTCACCTCATTCACTGTAACCCTTTGATACTAACCTGTGAGTCAGTTGCTCACTCCCTGGACGATGTGTTTATCTAGGTGTGGGCTAGACATTTCATCCAGCAGGATCCTGTGAGAGACAGTATCAAAAGCTTTACTGAAATCCAAAATTAAGGTCTGTGTTGTAGAGCCACTCCATGTTTTTAATACATATGTTGCATCAATAAATAATAGAAAATGATGCAAAAATGCTTTATAAAAACATTGATCTATAAGAACACATTTAGTAAACCGAAGGTGCACAAATCCAGTATAAGCACCAAAATAAAAACAACTCAATGTATTTAAAATCTCTTTAAGCTAGTGTGACATTACACACCTGTCACAATGTCATCCTATTTACGCCATCAAGAATCAGACAAATCATACATTTTCAACGCCTAGACAAAATTTACTTGTTGTCATCAAGTACCCAAAACAAATAAACAAAACTCAGTCATTCCGATTCGAGGACTTTTTTTTTTTGAGTAAAGTTTCAGCAAAAATAATGAAGGATTTTATGTTGTAAAGTCATGAATGAACTCAAAGCTAACCAGAAATGTAAGAGTACATATGCACAGCTCATGCAATAGCAACACGTGTGCCAGGAAGGAGGAGGCAAGGATACAGAGCTACATGGTATTGTGACCAACTCTGTATCAGACCACTGGTACTATGTAAGGCCACTAACATCTCTGTAAAAAGGCAACTTTTAGACCACTGACATAAAAAATTACCACTACAGATACTATAAGGAAGCCAAAATTTCCAGATGTCTGACTGCAATACATGAAAATCAAACCAGACAAATTTCCCCCTTGTTAGCATGGCTGATCACCAAAGTGGAGGTAGAGCAGACCATCTGTCATGGCTGAACAGCATCTTTGATTTGCACTCAAGGCATCCATCAGACTCAAGGCACCTGTCCTGGGGCAAGTGCACAAGCAGTCTTTAAGAGGTACGGGGTATCTCAGGTATTCACATTATGGCGTTCTCTCTGGTATGCCTACACATTTCTGTGAGCAGGACTCCCACACTGGAACAGACACAGCTTGAAGCAGTACATGTGATTACAACTTGCACCAGTCCTTTTCCAGATGGTTAATCATAAACACACTGACAAAGACACAAGGACACAAACAATATTTTTAGGCTTCTACTCCAACTACAAACTCAAGTCAACTCACACCATAAAGTCATCAGATCTCTTTGAACTATTAAAGAGGATTTATGTGTTTTACCTGGAAACAGTCGCAGTCCAAACCTGCAAGAATGGAAATGCATCACGGCTTTGGTGTTGAAAAGTCTAGTACTTTATAACCTGGTGAGCTAGACAGGAGTATTTGAAAGGAAAAATTAATTGCTCGTCTGTGACAGCCTCAACTATTAGATTCTTAAATAATAACACAATTATGTATAAGGCTTTTCTACATATTAATTGCTGCATTTTTTTTCTGCCACTGGATCTCCACAGAATCAATGCGTGGCCAAAAAGAAAGCGAGGATTTATAGGCAGTGAAGTATAAAAACTATGCTCATAAAACAGTCTTTCTTAATGCGCCAGAGCCCTATTGCCTAAGCTGCCTAACAATACAGGATATATGCTAGAGGGGTATAAAGGTTTTATCAACCCTCAGAAGAGACGATTTGCAACACTTATTGACAATTCTGTCTGCAAAACTCATGCTGGTGACAGCTTTATTGCAAACTGTACTAACAGCAGACATAGCTGCTACATATAGTCATACAGAAATGCTTTTCTGCTGGGCCTAATATCTGTCCCTATGATCCTGTTCTGAGATACCCAGCAGCTACACAGGAGCTACTTGTGCAGAGCATTTATACCTATCAGCTTTCATTGATAAACATAATCGAACACTGGCCCACAAAGCCCTCGTCTTTGGTCAGGAACTCGCGCAAATTCTCCCCGACTTCGCCCGTTGTTCATTACCAAGCTACAATAACGCTAGAATCGGTACCGACTTAACTAAGCAGCACAAGCTGTCAGCCGCAGAACACTTCCACTAGCCTCACGACATCCCAAGAAGCTGCTCAAACCCGCACCAGCCGCTGAAGGCGGCGCGGGCCGC
>WBMY01007051.1:869-28308 GCA_013397315.1 Donacobius atricapilla | reverse complement strand
CCAACCCCACCCCCGCCTCCGTCCGTCCCCGGCCCCCGGGGAGGCGGCTGCGGGGACTCTGCAGGGTGGATAGTGTTCTCTCCTGGAGATAAGGCAATTCCTCTAGATAATAAAACACATCAAGAGAGATAATGGGGATGATGATTTCTAGAAGCATAGCTGATGGCTGCGTCCACTACTGGCACAAAGCCTCCTTGTACATCTGGAGAACCTTAGGCACCTACTTATTCCCCTAGAAGTTTCCACCAAGTCAGAGTCACTCTCAGGTCCAAACTCCTTTAACACTTTTCACTGATTTGGGGGCTGCAGCATCAAGTGCAGCAGACGGGTGCTGCAGTTAAGGGACCTGCACTCCCCAGCTTGGCCGAGGCTGGGCTTGCTGGCACAGCCATCAGCTATTCTGGGGTTGCCATGCCCGTGGTGCTGAATGTGGTGCACTTGATTTGCCACTGTACTTCTCTCGACATCCTCCTCTCATCTATTCCTAACTCAGTGTAGCAACCACCAGCAATAAACTGGTTCCAGACTGGTTTAGTGGTTTTGATCTTATTTCTGAAATTACAACTTTAAGTCGAAACTGACGGGCAGTCATAACAAAAGTTTCTGTCTTCCCCTCACACTCAAGCATCCCACAATCTTCTAGGGATCATGCAGCACCAGTCACTCAAGGTTGGCAAAGTCATCCTTCTTGGATACCAAGCCCCACATTCACTCCTGGTGTTTATTTCTGTTGTTCGGCCACATATGGAATTCCTTGATATGGAGAGTAGAAATCCAGCAGCAAACAGCAAAGCAAAACAAAGCAAAACACTGGAACTTAACTCTCTTAGCCTGAGCCTGTATCCTTCTATATGGAACTGTCCTATGTTCATAATACTTTTCATTGATTTTTCAGATTGGTACAAAATACAAATCAGAAGGTCTTCTACCTGCCAAAAGGAAATGTCTCATACATTTAGTAAGTCCAGCTATGTTTCCTGAGACTTTGTATTTCTGACATTTGCTCAGTCCTACATGTGCCTGACACATTTTCCTGTACTATTAAGAAGTTGATTTAACATGTCAACTGCAACAGTGTTTAGTGAGAGTAGGTACTTACTTAATTCTCATGGTAAATGTTATTTAAAAAGAAAAAAGTCATCACACAAAAAAATCCCAAAGCCAAAACAAATGCAGAAAACCAAAGAAAACATATAACAGCAACCAAGGAAATTATTTTGTCTAAAAGATTATGGTAGTGTCTTACAATGCTGTTAAACTGGTGAAAGATCAAAACAAAACCTCAGTGTGCTGAGGCTACCAAATTCTTTGAAATAATTTTTCATATCAGCGTATCTATTTCTGGCCAGTTTGCCTTCTGATTCCACCACTTCAAGAATGATTTAAAAAAAAATCACAAAGAGAGGTGGTCTTAACTGATTACTCATGCATTTTCTTCACCAAAGGGTAACACAGGTAGGAAGTATCAGCAGAACAGAGTGCATTTGGTTGCCTTTTGGCTAGGAGAGGGAGGGAGGACACTGTCTTGTGCCTTTTAGAATCACAGTTGTTTGCTATAGTAGTAGAACCCTTGTCACCAAGCCCAAAAATGCTTTTTCATGCCAGTGGATGAGGAGAATGAAGATGTGTTCATAGTCAGACAGCCAGTCTCTTCCTCCTCAGTCAGTTGACCTGCGCTGGCTTTGCCCCATTTAACAGCCTTGGACAACAGCCAATGCTTGTTTTCCCCGGCTAGTTTATCAATGTGTGTGTTGCTCTCCATCAACTAGATTTTGGAAAGTAATTATTATCAAATGATCAGGCTGTTCTCTCCATACTCTCTGTCTGTTGCGTATAACATTTATTGTAAGTAGTGCTTCAGAATTTCTCCATTAAGATGTGTTTCAAAGCAAATCTTTCTCTGTGTATTGCTCATGCTTTAGTCTGAAATAGATGATATTTAAAAATGAATAATCCTTTACTACAATTTACCCCATTTTCTCCCTATTTTCTTGTTATTATTTGGTGTTATTTTAAAAGGAGATTTCTCTTCAGTTTCTCTCCTGAGTAGCAGTAATTCATAGAAAAATGCTCCTAACGGATTGGTGATTTTCTAAAGGCAAGGGAGAAAGTAAATATTAGTACAACTGCTATGTCACCACTTCTTCCAGCTGTTGATCCCTGTTCACTCAAAATGTTAGTCAGAAAAAGAAGAAATGTGGAGAATTTCTGGCTCACCAACAACATGGTTTCTTATCACATATTTCTGCTATTCTGATCACTCTTCATTTGTGTAAAGCAGTAAAATTAAAAGATAGTGGTCCATAGGAGTCAATTTTACAATATTGATGGTAGAAAAAATTGGCAGGTATCTTGCAGCCATCTCCATTGCAATAATAATTAAAATACAGATATCAACTGCTGCGGAGTAACAAGTGACTTGCACCTCTACAAATTGCAGCATATGGACACTCACAATCACACTATGGACATGGCAGATTAAAGACATCCCTATTATAAGCACACCACTTTAATATTCAGTGCAGTGGAAAATTGGAGCGGGAAATGAAACTGCAAGGTAGCCTGGGAGTTGAAATCGCACTGTAGTGTGGATTTGGGGAGGCAGAATGTAGGAACAAAAATACAAGGTGAGATGGTACTAATAGAATAGCAAACATGGGAAAACAATATGAGAAAATTAAAGGTTTCAGGTGTACAGGACTTGAATTTTAGATCTTTTACACGTGACAACTTGGTACTATACCTGCGGTTTAGGTCACCACATAATGGGCAGCAAAAGACTGTCTAAATTATCTGGGCAGTTTCAGTAGGTCTTGCTGACTTTTGGATGTGAATCAGAGAGGGGAGAGCTGTCTGTCTCACAGAAGTAAAGAACACAGTGGAAAACATGTATCAAAAGAAAAATGTTTTCATAAAATATATGTAGCTCTAAATCCTGTAAAAATCTAGGAAAATTTTAATCAACATCTTAAATTAAAACCCATACATGTTTGATATATTAATATTTAGACCCTTATTTTTAATTAAAATTCTTCTTATTAAAGACAAATACAGATTTTTTTTCTTTACATTTTCCTTCATTGCCATACCTTCAGATCAACACTTCTCATCCCTTAAAGTGCTAACATATGTTGACCTGGTACTTACATTCTGGCACAAAACACCAGTTTCATCATGGGGAAGCATTTTATCTGAAAGGCGTCCTTTGATTTCAGCTTCATTATTTGAATCTATCTGGCTTCACAGAGCTACATACAGGTAGGCGGTGTTCAGCTCACTTTGTTACCCTGGAAAGTCTGTCCTGCTAACTTCAATCAGCAAATTTCTGGGTTGACACCCCAGGCTCTGAAACTATGTAAAATGAGCTTTACATGGGAAAGTATGACTAATGAAGGGCTGCAGAGCTCACTCACAGAACAAGCACCAGTGACGTTTCCATAGGAAGTTGTGGAGGGGCTTGACAGCTAGCCTGCAAGCAAAACTGAGTTAATAGAAGAAATAACAATTGATAATTTCTGAGTGTATCCATAGTGGGGAAGAAGACAAGGCTGTCAGCATGGAAATTGATTTAAAAAGATACATGAAAATTTCTAGAGTTAGACTACGTGCATAAGGAAATGTGTATATGTGCCTTATTAACTTTTTGTAAAACTTTTGCCAATTATATTGACACTCATTGCTTTGCACCAATGAATATAATAAGTTACTGTGATGTAAGCAATGACTTAAGATCACGCTTTAAGAGTATATAGAGAACATGCAGAAAATAGGAAGAAGTTGTTGTTATTATCAATAATAAAGTCGACACCATTGTTATTGTGAGTGTGTGTGTGTGTGTGTGTATGTCACATCTGACCTGACAATGACATTTGGTGCTACCCAATGGGATGAACTGACAGGCAAGGGGCAGTGGTGTTGGAGCCCAGTGATGCTGAGGAGTAGCTGGGGAAGCTCTCAGTCCGGACCTGATTGACACCTGGGGAAAAGGTGAGCCGCTAGGAACTATGGGAAATAATTTAACAAGCAAAGAACAGACTGTTTTATATACATGGAAATCTTTGTTAAAAAGAAAAGGAGTTAAAACAACTGACTATGCTCGTCGTAGTATTTTAATCTGGGCAAAGTCTCAAAATTTAAGACTGATGCAACTAATGCTTTTAGTGTTAGAGCTTGGAAGGAAGTTGGGGAAAGACTGGGATGTAATTCAGAATGGGGATAAAGCAGCTGCAGATCTATCTCCTACTTGGAGGTTGCTTTATTACACCTTAAAGAAATGGAAAATGGAGCAGGATAAGAGAGACTTGGAGGAGGTGGTAGAAGGGGAATCAGAACAGGAACTCGAAGTTGCTGGCGAGCAGCAGAGGGGAGAAGCTCAGCCTGAAAATATATCCTTCTCTGAAGTAAATCTTGCTGGAGTTGTTTCTGCAGAGACTGTTGCTGGGCCTGTTGCTATGGGAAATGGGCAACAAGCTGATGTCTCCTCATATCTGTCCCCGAAAGGTTTTGAATCCATGTACCCTTCCCCTGCACAGCAACTAACTGAACTTAATGTTAAATCTAACTATGAGTCTCTGACACAGCAGCTGGCTAAGATGACCTTAAAAAAGAAACAAATTGAGCCATCCGCTCCTCTGCTTGCTTCTGCTTCTGAACTGCACAAACAAATGAAAGCATTAACCCTTTCTCCTCCTTTGTCTTCTGATTCTGATAGTGACAATGAGGAAATTACAGAGATTAAAAGGTCTGAATTAATGCATAAATCTGTCTGCTGTAAAACTGGTAATAGAGATAAGCTTGATGTTTTAAGAACTCTGTCTTCTTGTAATGTTAGTGTAACTGCTCGACAGCCTTTTCAGTTTTGGGAATATGTTAAAAGGAAAACAGCTGAAGTGGGAGACTGGGATTTATTAGAAAAAATAGGTCCACCAAAGACATTGGATATAAAGAAGGTTGATATGAATGTTGCTGATGATAAAATGGCTTTTCCTGTGTTTAAAGCAATTCCTAATTCAGGACCAAATGATAGTTAGGTTTTTGCATGGAAGGTTGTGCAAGACCTTCAAGAGAAAGTGGCTAAATATGGTATTAATTCTTCTGAAGTAATGCAATTAATTCATATTATTAATTCAGATCTGTTGGCTCCTCATGATATTATGCATTTGGCTACAATCCTGTTTCAACCAGTACAGCATGGACTATTTCAAAACACCTTGAGGCAACTAGCTGAGTGAACAGCTTTCAATAATATGCAACCACCTCATCAGGACCCTCATCATGCTGTAAGAGTTGATGTCTTGCTCGGTCATGGGCCTTTTTCTAATCCAGATTTACAGGCACAGTGGGATCCTCTGGTTTTAAAGCAGGCTCAACAATTAGGTATGAATGGTATAATTAAAACAGTGGAAATGGCAGCTCCAAAACCAACACATGTCATTGTAAGACAAGGTACTAAAGAGCCTTTTTTGCATTTTGTAGAAAAAATTGCTGCAGCAATTGAGAAACAGGTTGATGATGAAATTTAAGACAAATTCTATGTAAACAATCGGACAGAGACAATGCAAATGAAGACTGCCAAAAACTATTGAAGCTCAGCCAGGAGATCCCTCTGTCCCTGATGTGGTCACAACATTTTCAAAGGCTGGCACAGTCCAACATAAAATGGCTTCATTGGCAGCAGCCCTGATACCTCCACAAAAATGTTTTACTTGTGGGGAACAAGGACACTTAAAAGCACAGTGTTCTAAAAATGCTGAACAGAAAGTGAAATCTAAAATGAATCCAGGTAATAAATTTACTTGTAATTGTTGTGGTAAAACTGGGCACTTTGCAAAACAATGTAAATCAAAATACCATGCAAATGGACAATTATTACAGGGAAAAGGGGGAAGAAGAACGGGAAGGAGCGCATGTGGACACAAATACCTCAGCAATCACAGGCCCTCCCAGCACTGCAACGTTATCCATTTGTGAACAATACTCAGGGGCAACAATTGGTTCAGCAGGGATTGATATACCCACCGCAGACACAGCAACTACTAATACTCATGATGTTGTTAAAGTACCCTTGGCAAAGGTCTCGGTGCTCTTTTGATTGGAAGATCTAGTGCTGCCTTATTAGGACTTAATGTACATATTGGAGTAATTGATGCTGATTATACAGGACAAATTTCTGCTACGATTTCAACTAATTATCCACCAGTTACTATACTTAAGGGAACTTGTCCTGCTCAAATTGTTCCTTTTTTGAGTTGTGTTCCCAAAACAGAAAATCGACTACGTTCTACTGGAAGTTTTGGATCTACTGGAATGCCTCACGTTTTCTGGGCACAACAAATGACAGCTCAGTGACCTACATTGACCTGCACCTTGACTTCTGAGAATGCAAGACAACAGATACAACTGAATGGCCTGCTGGACGCTGGATTGTTAAATTTGCTGTAGTTGTAAGAGCATTTCAGCTCTTTCCAGAACCTTTTGCAACTTATTTACTTAAAGTGCCTTTCCCAAAAAGTTTTGATAATGTCACTTTTGATAAATATTAGAGAAATATTAGGAATATGACAGTCATCACATTTCCCCAACTCTCAGCCCAAGACACCAAACTTATATTGATAATTTTATAGTTGATAAATCTGACCTTCAAAAATTAGAAATTTTAAGATCATTAACTATTAAAGAAAAAGGGGGGGGGGGGACACGGGACGGGAGGAGGGGATTTGCTTTAGGCAGTAGCAGTGCCTGCCACTGAAACAAAAGGAGCAAACTGATAAAGCAAATTGCACCCAGGAGAAAAGCAGAAGCTTGCAAAACAGTCCCACTCCCCGCACTGAACAATCAATTAGAGGAAACTACAATAAAAACCTGTAGGAAACAACAAAAGTAATACAAAAACCACCTCACAAAATAAAAATGAAAGTTCCACCTGAATAAGTCAATGTAATTAACTCAGGCAATTTTTTTGCCGAGAAGTTGTAGTTTTTTTCTCTTTCCTAGGAATGCCAAACATCCCTGCATTCAAGATAAAGAACAAAGAAACTGCGAACAGCTACATCACACCTAAATGTGCTCTTTTACCAACAGAAGACGCAACTGCATGAAAACCAAAGAAATTTAAAGTGCCACCCAAGTTGCGTGCATTGTTGGTTTCTTAATGTTTTATTTGTCTGTATTTTCTTTTCGAGTAACTTAGAGAGAGGACCAATATAAGTTATAGCATTTGTCTAATTAGTTTTGAGAGTTAGTAAAAGAATTTATACATATTTAAAATCATATAAAAATATATTAACTTTCTCAGCCCTGCCTCAAAATGCTTCAAAAGTCTTGTAATTTGGCTGAACTCTTCTGATTTACTAATTAGTGAATTAAAAAATCTTAACAAAACAGTAGCAAAAACTATATTGAATACTCCTTCCTAAATCAAAAGAAGCAGCCACAAAGTACAAATAAGACTGATAAAATACAGACAAGCCTTCAACCAGCTCTCAAGTTAATGTACTATTAAAATTTCATGCCTTTTTTTCACCAAATTACAGCAGATGGACTATCTTAGCTAGACAGTTTTGTTTAATGGTTGCAGCTTTGCACCTTGGCTGAAGGAACTTTGTAAAGTAGGATTGATTGTTTGTAGTAGTGATAATTGTAAATATAGTGATGGTACCCTGTGTACTTCAGTGTGTGCAAAGAATGATGAATAAGATGATTTCTACCATCTTTGTTGTTCAACCGAACAGGGCAAATGTTGGGAAAGATGAAAATTTGACAGGAAAGTTTCACAGATATGTAGGTTTAATAGAAGTCTTCTGAATGTAGAACCTGAAAGCAGAGTAAAGATGGAAGCAAGTTTTGATTTAGAAGAATAAAAGATGTTTAAGTTAGGGATTGCTGAGTTAGCTGTTACTGGACAAAGGCTGAGTCATCCTGGATGCAGGTTTTATGGCTAGAACAAAGGATATGTTGACCACAAACAAAAAGATGTTTTTACCCAGTAAAGAAAAGGTCTAAGAAATTTCCACTGCAAAACAACTCTAAGCTTAAAATGTAACATACTAACTTGATGTGATTGGATAGTAACTAATCATAATATGGTAATGTTAGTTGTGATAGGCTACAGATAAATGTAAAGGTATTGTGCATGATACTGATTGGGTATTACGTACTAAGATGCTCAGTAAAGAAAACTATATAATGCATTGTAACCAGATCCAAAGGGGCTTCAGGCTTCAGGCTTGCCTATAAACTGATGCTGACAGCTATAGGCATTGGCTCTGTTACCCACGACCCATGACTGCTGTAACTTCAAGCTATGAAATAAACAGCACCCTTTAAAGAGCTGCCTGGAGTCCCTATCTCTCATTCAGGCTTTTACAGTCAATAAAATGCAAACTTAAGGAAAAGATTAGGGTGATAAAAAGGGCAAGATTTCTTGAGATCCAAGAACGAGTTTCAGCACAGCCAGAGCTGCAGGGATCCACAGCTCCCTCCCTCAGTGAGGATAACTGGCAATTTGGACCTGTGGCAAAGGGCCCTGTGCATAGGAATTGGCTTTATGCTCATCATTTGGATGGCAACAGTGCCTTGATAGGCTGTGTATACAGCACTGATTCCAGCATTAGGAATGAATGCCAGTCAGGATTCTTGTGCTCTGGTTGGCCTCCTACTGATACTCTTTGTTATTAGAAGTACAGTGAGCTCCACAGAAGATGAATTTTGGATAATTATACTAATAACATATGAGTTGTCCCATCTGAATAGAAAAGACACCTACCACACAGTAAGTACCAACCACTTTTAGCCAAAATTCAGGCTCCCTTGGTCTAGCTGAGGTCAGCATCAAAAAATAGTTGAAAATTGCTTTTGAAAAATCTGAACTTAAAAGTACTTGGCACATTTCATCTTCTTGGTCAGAAGGACACAGGCCAGAACCAGAAATATCTTCCTTTTTACCTGTCAGGTAAAAAGGACAGAAAGATTTTCTGTAGAATATGCTTTGGATCTTTCCTGAAAGAAAAGTCAGTCTCAGTTAAAAAGTTTAGTTGTCCACATGCAATTTTCCATACCCCTCCTTTTCTCTTTCCCATCAAATTTATTTACAATATTCCTAGTATTTACAGTATTATCTAGAAATGAACACCTTTCGGTTTGCATAACAATAAGAATTAATATTGTAACAGTTAGTCTCTCTCTTTTCTCATTTTTCTTTAAAGTCATTCCACCACAATCTTGCCTTCTCTTTGGGGAATGCCTCACCAGTGGTAAGGTTTTCTCTCAGGTTAGGCACTTGTGAAGGGGTGTTGGTATGCATAGCAGCAATATGAGTCCCTAAATTACTCTTTGCTCATGAATTTTCTGCTAATGGCATTATGCACACATCACATAGCATCACATAGCATCATCTAGCCTCTCTGCTTTTATTCCTAGTGCTAATGTACATTTACACAGTGTCATTGCTTCCACCACTTATATGGGTTAGAAGGAGGGATGCTGCAAAAAAATATGCAGTCCTAATCCTGAAATGTTTAAAATTTGGAGAAAGCAATTAGCTGTATCTATTCTGTGGGTGCCTCTAATTTAGAAAGGCCATGAAAAGCAAGATAATATATACATGCAAAATAATGAATACATTTATGTCATTATGAAGGTCATACAATTTTTTTTTTCTTCAAGAAGATAGATGAATGTAAACCCCTGTGAGTTGATTGTGCTGGCTTAGTATCTGACATGTCATTTTCTAAATATCAGGAAATTTTCTTCCTAGTCACTTGAAGCTAGACTATGGAGGTTGGAGGCCTCCTTTCCTGCAGCAGTTCTTCTTGCCTTGACACTCACTGCTTTCAAGAAAGCAACAATGATTGAGAGCAACCAGGGATCTGCTTGCATGGATACAGAAGAAGGCTTGCAAAAACAGCACTGCCCAACTCTTGCTCCTAGTCCTAGATTCATCAGGCATGTCCCAAAAAGCCATGATCTACAGGAAATAATGTGACTTCTGGCTACAGGACAGGCACTTTCATCATGAATACCATATAACATAGCAAAGAGTTAATCCAAACTTCAGAAAGTTACCCCTCAAGTGCCTATCTGGAGACTCTGTCAAGTTGCAGGTTCTGCTGCTTTAAATTGTGTAGTCGGAAGTCAGGTTTTAAAGCTATAGATTCTGCAAAGATGACTCCAGCTTTTGATTATCAAGGATCCTTATTCAACTATTCCCCTATTGGAGAAGGTGAAACAGGGAAAACCTTATAAATATGATTGCTTGGCAAAAGGTTCTGAAAATATGAAACCTATAAAAGAAGTAGAAATGAAAGCAAGCCTTGAGATGTAGGATACCAAGCTGTTAGTTACTGTACAACTGGAAAACAATGGTTTAGCCAGCTGAAGGCAGAATCCCTCTTGACTGAACAATATCCTTAGCAAATAAAGGGATGCCAAGGGTCCAAAGCTCAGAGGGACCCCACCAAAGTGGCAGGGAAGAGAAAAGGGATCTAGAAAGTAGCTTCTAGGGTTTAAAATGTAATACAGTACAGTAATGTAGTCGCTTTAATAGGCTGTATGTAAATTCTATAGGACTTGCGTCTTGTACTGGTTGGATGATTGTAAATTAGCATATTCAGCACAGAAAGGGATATAATGTATTGTAGCCGGAGCTTCGCTCTCTCTCTCGCTACCTCTCTTTCAGGCTCTTTCAGGCACGCTTTTAGCTGTGACTGGCAGCTTTAAGCAGAGCTCTTGTACCCACAACCCTGTGTAATAAACCTCATGTTTCAAGAGCTGCCTGGACTCCAGAGATCTCTGGTCCAAGACTGGTCCCAGACCCTCCTACAGACCTCTCCTACAGTCTGGTGCCCAAGCGTGGTAGAATGGCCAATTCAGCTTTTCCACCTGTAGGAGACTTCTCCGTGGGCGGTAACTAAAACAACGTCTTGAGCACGGAGTAGCGTCGCTGGCCAGCGCCTGACCAGAGCTGTGTGACTCTGCCGCGGCAGCCTGGACACAGACTGGTGTCGCTGGGCAGCGCCCAGGCCGGAGCTCTGCGTGGGGACCCTGACACACGCCAGAGCACAGGCTGGCATTGCCAGGTGGCGCCTCATCTGGAGCACTGTGGGACCTTGATGCGCGCCTGAGCATGGCCTGGCACTGCTGCTGGACAGCCTGTAGGCTCGGAGCTCTCTAAAGGACGCCTGGAACGAAGGCCTGCCGAGCAAGGACGGGCACTGCTGCTGGACAGCCTGTAGGCTCGGAGCTCTCTAAAGGACGCCTGGAACGAAGGCCTGCCGAGCAAGGACGGGCACTGCTGCTGGACAGCCTGTAGGCTCGGAGCTCTCTAAAGGACGCCTGAGACGAAGGCCCGCCGAGCACGGACGGGCACTGCTGCTGGCCAGCGCCTGGACCGGCGCTCTGCGTGAGAAACCTGCCGCGGCAGGATGGCACTGGTACGCACTGGGTAATCCAGCCACGGGACAGCATGTGTCCGCCCAACAGAAGGATGCTTATCAGCAATTAAGATCTTTAAGTAGATCTAGTCCAAGTAAATTGCCGAAAAAAAGAGCTAAAAAGCCTTACTGCATGGACTTTAAACAATTTCCCGAACGCCGATCCTACAGTTGTCTTTACAAAAGACCCTTGGGAGTCAGTCGGCGTTAAATTATTTAACGCTATATCTTGCCGAGACAAAAAAAGAAAAAGCCTCAGAACCACTCCCGGCTTGTCGAGCGCTTGTAGAAATATTCACAGCGCGCCCTCCGCTGCCGCCCCCGCGCTGCCACGGCCGTGCCCGCCCGCCGCCCCTCCGCTGCCGCTGCCGCCGCGGTATTCCCCGGCGCCTGCTCTGCCAGCCTCCCGAGCCGCGACAGGACGGGCAAGGGGCAGGAGACACCAGCCGTCACTGCAGCGGGAGAGCCACTCCAACCGAGGAACTTCTCTACCTCTGAAGAAGAAACTGCCCCCTGGAAAGATTTAGCCTGGGGGGTGACAGAACAATCCATTACGCCGCAGAAGATAGGACTTAAAACCAGCGTTCGCACTTGGCGAGACTTGCAACAGCTTTTAGGAGAAGTTAATTGGATCAGGCTTGTGTTAGGAATCACTGCTAATGAACTCACTCCACTTTTTGATTTATTAAAAGGAGACAACGACATCAAATCCCCCAGATCTCTGACTCCTGAAGCTTGCAAGGCTTTAGAGAAAATCACCAATGCTCTGCAAAATAGACAAGCACATCGCCGTATTCCAGATAAACTTTTTTTCCTTGCAGTTTTAGGAGAGCAGCTGAGACTGTACGGCCTCATTTTTCAATGGGACTCCCCTCAAAAGTCCCAAGATCCTTTTTAAATAATTGAATACGTTTTTCTTTCTTACAGGTCGCCAGTCTTCACATCTTTAGAGATGATTTCTCAATCTCTAAAGGGGAGAGCACGGCTTCTTTCTATAGCAGGTCACAAATTTGCAATCATCTATTTGCCCATGATTAAAACCTATTTTGGTTGGGCAATGAAGAAGTCAGAGAATTTACTGTATGCCTTGTTAGATCTTCCAGGTGTTTGTTCTATTCATTACCCAGCACACAAATCGATCAAAACTAAATTATGCTACAAAGAGAAACCCCGATCAGTGAAGAGCCTTTAGATGCAGTTATTCTTTTCACTGATGGGTCAGGACAAACACACCATTCAGTACTTACATAGCAGAATAAAAATACTAAAGCCTAAGAACAAGATGTTCAAGAAGTTGGAAGTTCCCCTCAAACTGTTAAATTGGCAGCAGTTATAAGAGCATTTCAGCTCTTTCCAGAACCTTTTGCAACTTATTTACTTAAAGTGCCTTTCCCAAAAAGTTTTGATAATGTCATTTTTGATAAATATTAGTCATATGACAATGATCACATTTCCCCAACTCCCAGCCCAAGACATACCAAACTTATGTTAATAATTTAAAAGTTGTTAAATCTGACCTTCAAAAATTAGAAATTTTAAGATTATTGACTATTTAAAAAAAAAAGAACAAAGAATCTGCAAACAGCTACATCACACCTAAATGTGATAACCACTTCTTTCCATAGACTCATTTACCAACAGAAGATGGAACTGCATGAAAACCAAAGAAATTTAAAGTGCCACCCTAGTTGCTTGGTTTCCTCAATGTTTTATTCGTCTGTATTTTCTTTGGGAGTAACATAGGGAGAAGACCTATATTAATTAAAGCATTTTGTCTGATCAGTTTTGAGAATTGGTAAAAGAATTTATACATATTTAAAAACATATAAATATGTATTAATTTTCCCAGTCCTGCCTCAAAATGCTTCAAGACTCTTGTAATTTGGCTGAACTTTTTGGATTTACTAATTAGTGACTTAAAAAAAACAAAACACAAGCATAAGCTACATTGAATACCCCTTCCTAAATCAAGAGAAGCAGCCATAAAGTACAAATAAGACATAAATAAAATACAGACAAACCTTCTACCAGCTCTCAAATAAATGTACTATTAAGATTTTGTGCTTTTTTTCACCAAATTACAACAGATGACCCATCTTGGCTAGAGAGCTTGTTTGATGGTTGGAGCTATGCATCTTGGTTGAAGGACTTTTGTAAAGTAGGTTTGATTGTCTGAGTAGTGATAATTGTGGTAGTACCCTGTATTCTTCAGTGTGTGCAAAAATAATGAGTAAGACAATTTCTAGTATCTTAGTTGTTCATAAGAATGGGGGAGATGTTGGAGAAGATGAAACAGGGAAAACCTTATAAATATGATTGCTCGGCAAAAGGTTCTGAAAATATGAAACCTATAAATGAAGTAGAAATGAAAGCAAGCTTTGAGATGTAGGATACCGAGCTGTTAGTTACTGTACAACTGGAAAACAATGGTTTAGCCAGCTGAAGGCAGAATCCCTCTTGATTGAACAATACCCTTAGCAAATAAAGGGATGCCAAGGATCCAAAGCTTGGAGGGACCCCACCAACGTGGCAGGGAAGAGAAAAGGGATCTAGAAAGTAGCTTCTAGGGTTTAAAATGTAACACAGTCATTTTAATAGGCTGTATGTAAATTCTATAGGACTTGCATCTTTTACTGGTTGGATGATTGTAAATGACCATATTCAGCACAGAAAGGGATATAATGTATTGTAGCCGGAGCTTCGCTCTCTCTCTCTCGCTACCTCTCTCTCTGGTGCTCGCTCTTTCAGGCACGCTTTTAGCTGTGACTGGCAGCTTTAAGCAGAGCTCTTGTACCCACAACCCTGTGTAATAAACCTCATGTTTCAAGAGCTGCCTGGACTCCAGAGATCTCTGGTCCAAGACTCATCCCAGACCCTCCTACAGACCCTTCCTACATCCCCACTCTTCTTTCTTAGTACATGATTTGTTCCTGATTGAGCTAGATTTGTCCTGACTTCTCTTACCACAATCCATAATTTTTTTCAAGGAATCCCAGTCTGATTTTGATGCTTGTTCTCGGTGTCAGGATTTTGGGAATGCCAGCACATCCGTTATCAAAATTAGGAAAAGCAGCACACTGAAAAGTTGCATCATAGATTTCTCTTTACATAAAGAAAATCTCTCATTTACAATGGCTCCAGCTATATTATTGATTCCAGTGGTGTCCTAGACAGATGCTGTGAGAAGTAGTCCTGGAGTTAGTTAAAATAGTATTACCTGTAAGTGGTCAGATTTCCTTACGCGATTCCTATTTAGCTGTAGCTAGTGTATTCTTCAGCATATATGAAAAGTTGTGTTCCACTTCTGTCTTGTTCTGGGGTTTTTTNTGGGTCCTATTCGGAGGTTCCCTCCCAAAATTTGCCCTAAACCGGGACAAATGGTTTGTTTTGTTTTGTTCTTTTTCCCCAGAAAGGTTTCTGCAGCATTCAAAAGAGCTACAAACAGCAGGGATTGGAGGCAAAATACTTTTGCATCCAGATCACAGCAGAACTTTCTTTGGTCCTCCCCCAGTCTCCATTTCTGATCTGTTTCACCTTATTCTAGATGTATGCATGACAATAAACACTCCACTCATGCAGCCACTGTCTCTAGAAGGAAATTTGAACTATTTCTAGCATTAGATGAAAAGACGCTTTGGATGCTAACAGTTGCAACAGTCACTATAGGAACCAACTCTTCCTAGTCCTAGGCATGTGAGACTGATTTTTCTCACATGGTGGGGAAAAGAAGTCTTTAGCTAATAATATTATGCTAGTCTTATTTTAGAGACATCTTTTTGCAGCTTCTAGCAGCTTTTATCAGAGGCAGCCTTGGTAAAAATGAAAATTAAATTTCAACAACTTCTCTCTTCCTTTTCCTTTTTCAAAACAGTATTGAGAAATATTCACATGTTGCTACTCTTCCCTCTGTTGTATCTCCGAAAAGACATGCAGAAAATGGGAGAGCTAACTACACAATAATGATCTCTCCTGACTGTAGGTCTCAAAAATGTGCTTTCAGAAGGAAAACATTTAGCAAATCCTAGTTACCAATGAATGAATAACTTTGCCATATTGATTAATTTTTTTAAACTGCAAATGCCTCTAGATAAATGCATCTTCTATAATCAATAATGAATGCAGTGCTGTGTAGAGAGAGGTCATGGATTTCATATACTACTCTGTGCTCCCTGAAAACCTGTAAAACAGGGAAACTGAAATAAAATCTGTCATGCCAAGGAAAATGAGGAATGGGATAAGAAAACAGATTGAAGGCTCAGGCAGCTCTTCTTGGTGCTGTTCTAAAATAAGGGTTTTCTGTAGATGGGGTAAGGATTTGTAGGAAGTACCTGAGCAGAACCCGATGAAATATTTTTCACTGTGCCCCAGTTTCTCTTCACCTCAGTGTAGCTTTTTTCAAACCCAGTATTTTCAAGTATCATCCTACTTTTCTTTTGAAGCAAAAGATCTAACCATGTCCCCTTCAATTTCAAGGGAATACTTTTTGATCAAGGGTGGTGGAACAGTAGATAAGCAATAAATAAATTCAGGAGTGTCAGCAGACTGAGTGCAGGTGTCAGTAGTATCACTATGTCAGAGCTGACATGCACCAGTTGCCACACGCTTTAACAAGGAGAACTACAGGACTGCTGAGAAATGCTGCAGCGGCATGGGTCAGAGTAGTGATACACACAAAGCTAATTGTTGCTGTATAGTTTGTATCTACCCATGAAAAAGTCTTTGAAGCCTTCACCTGTTCTGTGTGTCAAGGGAGAAACAAGTTTCTTCTGATCTTTCTCTACATGTCTGTAGATCTTTTTCTCTGCCAAAAAACCCCCTTCTTCCTGTTAGCCAGTATCTGTTAAAAAGCTTATAAAATCCAAAAACAAGATTAAAAGTTTAGGGTATTTTTGAAAAGGAAGAAGAGGAGTCTTCTTGGGAAATCTTTTTTCTCATTACATCACCTCCGACTTGGTGTAAAATTGACTTTGTGTTACTTCACCTTGCTGGAAGCAGAGAGAACTGAACTGAGCTGTCTGGAGCTCCATTTTGCAGGTAGAAGTCAAGGTCTGTGCCTGAACCTGCCATGAGACCCATGTTGTGGTGCTCATGGGAAGAAATCCATAGCATGGCCAGGCACTTCTGTCCCTTCAATTTAAATCCTGGGGTAAAAACAGGATGAAAAACTTGGAGGAAATATTTTAAGAATGTCTTAAGAATTCATGGAAAGGTTAGGGATACCAATTTGCTTCATGAGGACTAAAGCTACTAACCATTCATATTGAGTTTCCCACAAAATGAACCCAGATTTCTGAGTATGTAAAACTTAAAATGTAAAACTCAAGAAATTCCAGCCTGATTGCATATTTTTGATCTATTTGCAGGATTTCACTGGGTCTGTGGGGAAGTAAGGTCTACCTAATGCCAGGAGACTCCCTTGTAGTCTTCACCATAGCCCTGCAGAGAGCCATGCTTGGGCATGGGTTGCTTCAAAGCTGTTCTTGAGCTCTGTCAGGGCAGCCCTACGTGTGCAGGCATCTGCTGAAAATCCAGGAATGTCTGTTGCCACAGACTGCAGAATAACTGCCCTCCAGACTGCTGCTTACAGCACTCTCCTGAGATTTGAGAGACAAGGCTTTAAGCAGTCTCAGATCTCATACTGTCCTTTGCAGGGTACATGCTCCCAATGCTAGACTATTACTAGACAAGTGGGTGGTAGCAATCTCACCTCATACTCTTCCCACTCAGAGAAGAAAAATCATTATTTAAGGCATCAGGTGCTGAGTCCTGGTTTCACAAAGATGCCTTCCTACACTGATGTTCTCATAAGGAAAACATCCCTATCTCCAGAATTTCTTAGCAACTCGCAGAAGTGTGTCCACAGTGAGAGTTTCTCTGAGGAGCCTGTTTTCAATCCTCATTCCTAGGTTGGGGCCTTGCATGACCTGAACGCTGAATATGATAAAGTCCAGCTGCACAATCTGGGCTCAGGCTCTTGAGATATGAAGAGACATTGTGAGAAAGCACATTGGCTAGAGATATGCAAAAGAAAACATCAGGCAAAGACAACTTTGTTGAGCCTAGGGTAAACTGCAAATTGAGGAAATTTCACTGGAAAAACTGTGACCTGAAAAGATATTAAAATAGAAGGGAAAAACAAGGACTCAGAAAGATAAAGATTCAGCCCTTCACAAGGTGGAATGGAGGCCCATCCTTGGCCTGCTAAGACTCATCCAATGCTTTTACTGGGGTTATGGCTCAGCAACTCCCCAGTCTTAGACAATCGTGAACTGGTTTGCAATTTGTCCTCTGTGTGTGATATTCTGTGTAAACCCTGCTATTAGTTTCCATCTGCTTATGGAAAAAGCTACCTGAACAAAGTGAGGAAGTCTGGGCTGCATAGTTAATGGGGTTTTCTCCCTCTTCCACCCATCAGAGCTCAGGAAACTTCAGAAACTGTCTCATTCCCTCTAAACCCAACTTTGCAATGCAGTGTAGGATTTGCAGGACTGACCCCCTGAGGTTTTATTTGCATCTGGACCTAATGAAAGGTGAGGGCAACATATGGAGATGCAGGATTTTTCAGGGAGAAATGGAACATGATAAAGATGAGCAGAACTAGACTGAACCAGATTGGTGTAATGTAGATTTGAAAAGATATTTAAAGTCATGCTTTATATTACATGACTCATCAATATATTGCTCAACATGTAAAATTTACATGACACATTTCCACATGCTTTGAGATTTAACTCAAACCTTGATCCAAAAATGCTGCCAATTCCAGGGCTCTAAATTTAGCCTGCAGATGTCAGAAGGGCAGTAAGATGGGATCATTTATCGTTTAGCACAAACCAACGAAACCTCTCTGCTGCCATAACCTTTTGCAACATACATTGCTTTGAAAAACTCCCCTATGCAAAGAGTTTGGAGAAGGTTAACAGCACTCAATCAGAGAGAGGGAGAAGTTGTCTGCTATTATTGAAGCACATCATGATGCAATTGAACATGATCTGCTTTCTACATTGATAAGAATTTTTCTAAGATACACATTTAGCTTTGGTACAGTATGAAAATTGTTTTAGAAAAAATTAAAAAGAGAGGAAAGTAACTTATCCAAAAGCTTTCACAGAGAGTGAAAATTAAAGGATCACATGAATGAGTGTTAAGAATGTCAAACTTACTGCCTGATTCTCAGAATCAAATCAATGCCCTATTAATGTTGGCCTCTTTTATAATCTGAAACAATCAAGAAGCAGCCCTTGATAGAGGATCAGGTAGAATTGTTAACACTTTTCATGGTTTTTAAAGTACAGTCATAGGGAACTACAAAGCTTCTTTGAAGTTCTGGGGCTTCGAGGCCTGTCCCACTTGCTATCAAAGTAAATGAAAACTTTTGTTTGTCTTGAATATGCTTTGGTTTAGGATCTCATTCTCTGAGGCAGAGGATTCATATACCCATGTTTTGGCTCTGCACAACACAAATCCACTTTACTTTTAACATAGGCTTTGGTACTACGCAATCTTAATGCCTTTGCAAATATGTTGAACAGTTTTGCTTTGAAGTTTCTCTGCAACTTGTACTTTTAATTTGTCTTTAATGTGAGCTTAAAGACATATTATTCTTAGGGAACCAGTGTCATTAAGTAAAAGTGAAACATGCTCCTTTTGAAATGGAAGAAGTACAAACCTAATCCCTCTAGTGGTATCACATCCTAAAGGGAACAAAATTATAGCACAAGGCCAGGGTTTAAGATTACTGAGAAAATCAAATTCCTTTTTTAAGCCTTGACATGAATTGTTAATACTGGGTCTCATTTCACCTCCCTGCAGCCCTCTGAGTAGAAATTAGGCTCTATTTAGACAAATGGAGAGGAGGAAACTCCTAAAACAAATGACAGCAATTGCCTGTGGCATATGTGCTGTGAACTTTGAAGCTAACATTTTTAAATGGTGAGTCAAAGTCATCACCAAGAAAAGTCACCAATTCAAAGTAAAAGGCAGGTTTTGCTGCTTAGTGCATGAGAGACCAGAGGATGAAAAGGAAGAAAGAGGAGAGGTTGGGATGCATATCAGATGAGGCTATGGTATCTAGTTCAGTCAGCACAATTCAGGCAGATGGCCACAGTGAATTTTTAAAGATACGTAGCAGGTGAACTGTAATGGAAGCAGAAATAAAGCTGATGTCAACATGAAACCACAAAAATTTTGTAGACCACCAGTTCAGAAGTTTTAAATTTTTCAAATATTTTTCATTGTCCCGGGATCTCCAGCATATTTTTGATGCCATGATTTTTACACTGATGATCCATCACCAGTGTTACACCCCTGCATTTATAAATTCCAGATACCTTGTACATCCCTTGTAAGATAGTCATAGAAGCAGTCCCAATATACTACTGTAATATCTTAATAAACCAGGTCATGACTATAAATAAATCAGATTATGACTATCCTGGAACATCAGAAATGAGAGGAACATACTAGGAACAGCCCTGATTAATCCTGAGAGCTGCTATGTATGACTTACCACAGAAAAAGGAAAGGCAGCTGACTGAGAACTGGTACAATTTCAGAATAGACAAGACAACAAAAGACAGCAAGCTGATCACCGGTGTTATTTTACCTATCCCTACAGAGGTCTTTCTAAAGTGCATAATTAACATCATTAGGAAAATTTTTTTACCAGTCTTTGGTAATTCATCTGCCTATGTAGAAATTGGAAATTTGAATGATCAGATAGATTTTATTAGCTATCCCAAATTGCATGAATTTGATCTGAGGTTTACTGATGGCAATGAGACTCTTGGAACTGCCTTGTCAATAATCCAGTGATTTTTTTGAGTATTGTGCAGATGAGAACACGAGGCATATGCTGATAAGAACTACTGACGTGAATATATTTAGTGCATTGTCAGCATAAATAATATATTTAGTGCACTGGTCAGCAGGTAACAGAGGAGAGAATTCTAACGACAGGATAAACTAGAGAAAATAAGTTCACTTTGGAACAAACCCTTTGCTCTGAAAAGAGCATGTTACATGTTCATTAATGCTAGTAGCTAAAGCTGCAGAAGTTAGAAGTATCAGTTGAGGAAGGATTTCCAGATCTGAACATTTGGTTTCAACCTGAATTTTACTGAGCATTGAGAAATATGAAATAAAACTAAAACCCTGAAAATGATGACCATGCCTGTACAATACTTTTTCCCTGCCTATTTCTGCTTTAATTGTGAAGCTAAAAGGTAACTAAATGAAAAATGGATTTATGTGCGAATAAAAACCTATCATATGAAAGATGTGTCACCAGAATATTTTTACACATTTTAATTTTTGTTTTTATTTTTTTATCTCAAAGGTGCTCCCTTAAATATTCAAGTGAAACTGATTTAGTTTGCAAATCAGGGCTATTTCTGCACTCCAGCAGAATACTCATGGGCAGCTTGAGGTGTAAGTGTATTGTAGACACAAAGAGGCAATCTTATAAACAGATTAACACAACATTAAGAGGAGGTGCTATAGCTGGTTACGTACCACCCTTTTGCTTCCTAAAATACATAACTGAGAAAAGCAATCAAATATATTATGGGTAAGAAAGTATCAGTTTTTTCTGTTGATTTTCATAGTTAAATTAGGCTTAAATGTATTGAAAAGAAGGATAAAAGCTTGAATATAATTAAAATTACTGCAGTGAGTTTAGCTGTTGCCTTATTGAGATTCTGTTTTCATAATTCTTGCTTTACACAGTCCATCTGTCCTGGAGTGACCTTTTGACACTTGTATCCCCGTCTGTTCTGTTTATGCTGTATGTTAAGTTCTGTGCATTTAAGACTAAGTAACCTGTGATAAGTAACAGCTGTGTTAATTAACCAGCACAACCTTGCCCCCGATGACTAACAGCTATATCCAGTAAGGATGAGTGAGATAAAAGAGGGATAGGTGGTAAGAGGAGAACCATCATGGAGGAGCAACTTTGAGGAGCATGAGCAGAGACTCATGAAGCAGGATCCTAGACAGAGAGAATCACTGCTGTGAGACTAGTTCTGAGAGTGAAGGGGGAGAAAGAAGACACGTGGAGTTTGTTTTGAAAACAGCATGCCTTCCTCTGCTTTCCTGCTCCTGGACTGTGCTCATTTGAGACCTGTCCTGTACAGAAAAAAACCCAGAGAGACATCTGGATCTCACGCCTGGGCCCCCAGGGCCCAGGATGGCATTTTTCCAGCACCGGAGGAAGTGATAAGAGACTGAGCAAGCAAGCTGAGCTACTCACAGCAAGGACTTTCTGACTTTACCATAATATACCTCTCACTTCAGAGCAACAAGAGGTTTTATTTTTTCATATTATTCATTCTTTATGCTTGTGGGCACTTTGTTTGTTAAATAAATAATTTTTTCCACTTTCCTCTGAGGAAGCTCTTTTCCTGGACCAGTTGAGAGGAGGAGCTGTTTGGGTTTGCTTCCTAGAGGGACCCCATGCAGGGATTCTCTCACAAATTTGCCCTAAACTGAGACACCATCCGAATGGAGTCCAGAAAAACAACAAATTGCTGACATAAAACTGAATACATCTGAGGGATAGCATCTATGAAAACCAAATTCACTATGTTACCATATAAAGTATGAATCTACCCTTACCTTTTTTTCCTAAAAATTATTACAAATCCACCAAACCCAGTTTCCACACAGTTCTAGCTGGGTTTTGTTATCTTGTTCTCATAGGTGGAGAATACAACCATAGATTGTCACTGATCTGTGTTAGTCTTGTGGCTTGGGCCATTCTTCCATCATGCCCATTCACAGTGCTTTAGTTCATGCCTCAGAGCAGTCACAACATGCAAACTGGATTCCTTTTGTATGCAACTAATACAGAAAATGTGCTTCCAGAACTGATTTTTTTGTTGCCCCAGTTGCCTGCTGGTGCACAGCCCAAAGGACCAGACTAGAATGAGTCTAAAGCAAGACAGGTAAAGCATCTGTAAGGCAGACACTGAATCCTCATCCCTACTTGCTTTGCTCCACTCACACTATGCTGCTCCCTGATGCCAGCCTAGATGTTCTCTGTTTTTCAGTATTAAGAAATCACTCCAAAATACGGATTTCTGCCACCTCACGCTTGTATGTTTGCTCCAAGGTCGGAGTGCAAGACAGATTTTGCTTTTACCACAGTAATGTTCTGTGTTACATATTTTTACCTGCGTTTTTACAATTTTATTATTATTATTAGTTATTTCCTGATTTTAGATTTACAGTTCAGTCACATGATGGAAAGAAACTGAACACATAAACAAGGTTGCAAAGAGTTATATTCTCGTCTTTGAAAAAAAATGTGAAGACCTATGTACTGGCTGGACCCTGTACACTTTTCATGCATTTATTTTAATTCAAACAGCAAGCCATCATTTATGAGGTCATCTTGACCTTATGTGTGTATCAAGCTGATGCCAAATTGATTTTTGCTTTTATATATTCTCTATATTCTTCACACATATATTTATAGCTCTATAGCCTGTTAATGTATTCATAGCTAGTCCCAGTACTTTTCCCTACCCTGGCAGGCAGAAAGACAAAGCACATCCCAAAGGCTCCAAGCTGAGGGGTCCAGGACCCCTATCCTATCTTGGTTCTCCCTGGGAGCCAAGGTTGAAACCAGCTCTTCAAGACACATTTTAGTAAAAGAAGTTTAGTTCCTATCTAAGAGGGGAGGATTTTGAAAAGGGTCAAACAGTGTGGGAATTACGTCACCACTTATGTCTCTAATCGGGGATTTTTGTCAATTATGCTAGTTTTCTAAGCTTATAAAACTGTATTCACCCCATGCAGGGGTGGGCATTTTCTATATCTGCCCCTAGAGGTGTCCAATAAAAACCATTCTTTATATTACCTCCTATATTAATATTATCTCAAAAGTGTGTTGTTTCATTTCTACGTCTCTAAGCCATTTTGGTGTCCAGGGTTCTCAGACTTAGCACCAGCTAATTTTCTTTTCACCATCCTTCTGAAACCTAACCATCTATCATTTAGTGAGTTTTATTGGCCATTTGAAGTGAAGCAGGAATTGAACTGTTGACTTCTCAGGATTGCAGCTATATTTGGTATGGGCTTCTGTTGTACCACCCAGTAGTCTGAGTAGCTGAAAGTGTTGCAGTGATGTTCTCGATGAGAGATTTTGGCTGAATGAAATCATTAATTCTATTTGCTCCCAAGTCAATGACATTTCTCCTGTCATTGAGTAATGAAAGATTAACAACAGCGGAGCAATGATGGCTGTCTCAGAAGGTCTGCAATGCTCCATTCTAGGGCATTACCTCCACCCTCCATGCCTAAAACCTAGTAGCAGCCAGCCAGACGCCTGCTACAGTGAGATGCAGTGGGAGAGTAGAAAAGAAACAACCCTGGGGACAAATCTTGTCTTGAGAGAAATAAAGATCCAAATTTTCTACACTGAGTAAATGAAATGACGTATTATGCTTCACATCTCCTTCATGCTTAGAGTAGGAACGCTTAATTGCTTTTACTGGCTCCTTCATTGGGAAGAGTTTAGTATCCTGGCACAGCTGGTACCAAATGAAGCAGGTCAAACGGCTTACAGTAGGGGACCTTGTGCATGGGCAAGGCTGGCATGTGTTCCTTAAGTGAGCTGTCATTGCAGTAAATGGGGCAGCATCTGACATCATGGGGAGGGAAGGGGAGCCTGCTACAGTGAACTCATGCAGAGCCTGTCAGAGAGACACACAAATGCTGGCATCTGCGGGCACACCAGCCTGACACCAGTCACTACCACAGAGTCCTTGTGAGCTTCATGCCTCAACACAGGACACTCACCTTCATGTCAGAAATCACTGAGGTTCCATGGATGAGTTATTTCAGGTCACCTTCCTGCTTCTTCAAAGCATTTTAACTGACTTGCAATCAACATCAAAATAGATCTGCTACCTTAGAACAAATTCAAATGGAAAAACATTTCCTCTAATTCATTAACCCCAAACACTCTCTCATTACAGGGGCCATGGGAAAAGTGACTGTACCTGACGAATGCACATCAGAAGAGAGGAGTCATGAATGCAACTTTGAATGGAGCCATTATAATCCCAGCGTAATTTCTCTTTTGGTTGAGAAGTTTGTCTTCAAGCTACCTGCACGTTTTTTTGTGCGAAGTAGTAATGAGATAAACACTAGCAAAAAATAAGGGCTATAGATTGAGGAACTAAATACTGTAGCTGTCTTGTGTCCACAACAATTTCAGCTGCACAGCTCAACCTTTTGTGGAACAAACCTCTTTTTATCATATGAGAGGCAAAAGAAGATGAAAGACATTCACATGCACAGTGTAAGTTTTAATCATATGATCTATTGGACCTTACATGTAGATCTTCAAGGAACCTGTAGGATGCAGCTTGGAAATATCTAAAAGAAGATTCTGGACTTCTAGTCAACATGTGAGCCTGTGTTACGTTATTTCAAGTGATTTTGGAGCTGAAAACCTCTGTCATCTATAATAGTCTCATCATTATTCAACTCACGGTGAGCACAGGAACAGAACAGAACAGAACAGAATAGAATAGAATAGAATAGAATAGAATAGAATAGAATAGGATAGAATAGAATAGAATAGTTCAGCTACAGTGACCATCTACTCCCATGCCTGACCAGCTCAGGGCTGACCAAAGTTAAATCACGGCTTTAAGGACACTGTCCAAATGCCTCTTCAGCACTGACAGGCATGGGTGGGGGAGACCTCAAGCACCTCTCCAGGAAGCCTATTCCAGGGTTTGGCCACCCTCTGGGTAAAGAAGTGTTTCCTCATGTCAAGTCTGAACTTCACATGAGAGACAGTTTGAGTTATTCCTACATGTTCTGGCGCTGTGTACCAGGGAGAAGAGCTCAGCGCCTCCCTCTCTACCTCTCCTCCTCAGGAAGCAGAAGACAGCAGTGAGGTCACCCCTCAGCCTCCTCCTTTTCCAAACCAGACAAGCCCAGTGCCCTCAGCTGCTCCCCAGAGCACATTCCTGCCAGCCCCTTCCCCTGCTTTGGTGCCCTTCTCAGGACATATTTAAGTACCTTCACATCCTTTTTAAATGGTGGGACCCAGAACTGCTCACAGTCCTCAAGCTGAGGCTGCACCAGTGCTGAATTCAGCAGGATAATCTCCTCTCTTGGCCGCCTGGTGATGCTGTGTTTGATGCACCCCAGAATGAGGTTTGCCCCCTTGGCTGCCAGGGCACACACACAGCTGATCCCACTGAGCTTCCTGCCAACCAGCACTCCTAAACCCTTTTTTGCAGGGCTGCTCTCCAGCCACTCCTCTCCCAGTTCAGACTTGCATCTGGGATTACTCCATCTCAGGTGCAGAATCCAGCATTTGGTCGGTCTTGTTCAATTTCATACTATTGGTGATTTCCCAATGCTCCAATCAATCCAGATCCCTCTGCATGGCAAAGCGTCTTGTCCCATGGGAGAGCCAGCAGCACTTTCCAGTTCGGTATCACTTACTATGCATCTCATCCTGCCTCCAGGTCCTTGATTTTTTAGAATTCTGTTCAAGGATTTTGGCGTGAGCTTTTAGTTTTTTTTTCAAGTGTAAAAACACTATCATCTGAATTAGTTAATGACAGGTTCATCAAGTCCCTCCAGAAATTCAGATGAATGGGAGGTATAACTTCCTTCTCCATTATCCATGTTCACTTTTCCCTAATGTAAGATATAAAAGAGATGTACATATGTGTTCTTTTTTAAAAGTAGAACTTCTATTGATTCATCCAGAAATGCTGGCAGGCACAAGGGAGAGTCAGCTTGGGTGCCCTGACCTGTTGAAGAGACCAGCATCTCCTGACTGCCCCGCAATTCTGGTTCCAGCTGTGCTGCTGGGCCTCGAAGAGGTAGTAACCATTTTTTGGACAGACAAATATGGAATACAATTATATTTTGGGTTAGTCAGGACAATTCTACATCCTACAAGGACATTGAATTTGATCACATAAAGGACTCTCTTACTAAGTGCCCCTCAGTTGTAGCATTCAGGTTCCGTGCAGTTCCCAGGGCAAAAGTCAAGGACTCCTCCTCCTTTTGTGCTCCTTGACGAGGTGCTTTGAGGAAAGTGTTTTGTAGTGCTGCAAATGGGGTTTTCTTATGATGCTCCATTGTGATTTATAGAGGCACGGTTGAAGTCTGACAGTGTTACTGCACTTTCTGTCCTTGAATCCATGCACTCTGTGCCACCATATTGGTCAAGTGTCTCAAAGGATGTCCCTATCCCAAAGTATATTATTATGCTTCATATTCAGGCATAATATTGAGGTCGTTACTGATTCTCTATTACCTCTTGATAGTATTCATTTATTTATCTCCTTTGATGCTGATTTTCACTAAACAGCGCCTGCCTTTTGCTCACAAGGCTTTTTCTGATATTTCTACATAATTTTAATGTTGGTACCATGGTGTCTTAGTGATACCTCCTTCTCAGCAAAGCCTCAAGCCTGAACTAGATGACCTTTAGAAATCCCTTCCGTATAGCACTTCTGTGAACACATTACATTTTACTCTGAATCTCATGTTACCAAATTACAGATTTGTTTTTATTTTTTAATATTCCCTGTGTGAAATTTATCAAAATCTGTCTTTTTGCTTTACAGAATTTTTGTAGCTTCACCCTTCAAGGCTTCTGGGTAAAGATTAACAAAATTCCTTGTTAGTTTTTGGTTTAAGACACCTTTAACTTATTTCAGTGCCAGAAACTTAATTCCATACCAGGTTAGCTGGAATCCACCTCCTTATCATCACAGAATTCCTTTTTGCCACACTTTTTCTCAAGTATCTTTTGGAACTTTGTCTTTCTAAATTTCATGCTTCAGCTACTGGGAATATGCAGAAGTGTTAGACCTAAGAGCTCAATATTTCGAACTCCTTTTAGGTTATTTCTCATATGATCATGTCCTGGCAAGTTACTGTTAATACTCTTGAGATAGTAATGCCATCATCACAATGGATAAAAAGAAATAGATATTTTGTTTTAAGTTTGGTTTTCTCCCCCCCCC
>WBMY01007050.1:145807-156032 GCA_013397315.1 Donacobius atricapilla | reverse complement strand
TCCAGCTCTCACCCCCAGCACCCACGAGGTTCTGCTCCTCACCCCAGCCTGGCTGGAGCCTGGGGGTGTCCCCAGCCCGGGTGTGATCCTTTAACGTGGCTGTTGGCAGGATCAAACCTCAGGCAGTGCCTACAGATCCTACCGACCCTATAGATTCCACAGATCCTGCAGATTGCACAGACCCTATGGAGCAGGGGGAGCCCTGGGGCCAGCCCTCCCTCCCTGCCTCCCAGGCAGAGTGGGACGCTCACAAGTCACCCGCTGCAGACAGAATCTCACCGAGGAAGAAGATGTTTGCTCTGTTAGCGAGGTGGAAAACAAGCACTCCGAGTCTTGTTGGAGTGTAAACTGCCTGCGAGCTCTCTTTTCCCGAGGAATGTATTTATCCAATCCCTCTTTGATCATCCAGGGATGGAAGCCTCAGCTGTGTCTGTGCGCATAAAACAACTATTTTTATTTTTTTGTTGCAGCGGCCCAAGCAGGTTGGTTTAGTGACAGTGATTTATGGAGAGCTCCCTTTTCGGAGGCTATAATGTTAATTAATTGTTTCTGGAGGACTCGGATAAAGAGCATATTTACTCCTGCCACAGTCAAACCCTCAATATTTTGTGCATCTCCCAAACCTTTCCCATGGATGTCCACAGAACAATGGCCCAGGAAACGTGGCAGCTGCAGGAGGAGATCAGACACAATTCTGATACAGTCAATTATTTAGATTAATTAATGAGTGATGCCTCTGCATGCACTTTGCGTGTCATTTGAATATTCCAAAGCCAGTGCTTTCAGCTGTTACCCTGCCTCTGGCAGAGCCACATTCCTTGCAGCAATCACAGGGAATGCTGCTCCACAGAAACTTGGGGATTTCTGCGTGCCAGGAGTCCTTGGGAAACCCAGCAGCATCTCTGAGGACCAGCAGAGACTGGTGCTTAAATTGGTTCCAGGGCAGAGAAAGCTCTGCAGGTACCTCAGCGAGCAGGGAGGCATCCCTTGGGACTGGTTCTGTAAATGCCTGGAACTTGCATTCAGATCCTTATCTGTATTCAGGCACCTCCCTGCCACAAAATTACCGGGGATTATGTGCTTTTAAAAATCCTACCGGGTGCTTATTTGCATTTTTATGTGCCCGGCTGCATTTAAAAAAAANACGTCAGGATTAAAAAAAAAAAAAAAAAAAAAACAAAAAAAAACCACATTCCTGGCAGCCAAGTGTTAGGGAATCCAAGGGGAATCCCCTGGTCTCTGCTCACTCCAGGACTGGGGACAGATCCGCGTGTTCCGTGGTGCTCAGCCGCTCATTTCTGGCCTGTGCAGGCTTCCGGAGTCACCATCCAGAGATCCAGAGCCCCTGCATGGTTCGGGTTGGGACAGAACTTGAGGATCACCCAGAGCCACCCCTGCCATGGCAGGGACACCTCCCACTGTCCCAGGCTGCTCCCAGCCCCAGTGTCCAGCCTGGCCTTGGGCACTGCCAGGGCCTCCCCAGCCTCAAAGGAGGAATTCACAGGAATTCCCTGTGAATTCCACAGGAAAAAGCTCCTTGGGAGTGGTCTCTGCTCCCTGCTGAGTCCTGAGCACTGTGCAGGAGACTCAGGGTCAGCGCAGCTCAAACCACTCCATGGAGCGTGCTGCTGAGCAATAATAATAATAATAATAATAATAATAATAATCGTGAGAATGATCCATTCCCAGACAATTCCCTGGTTTTACTGAGCTCCTTGGTCTGGATTCAGGCTGGAATTCCCCAAACCAGGCTGCTGTTTCTGGGTTTTTCCCTATCCAGGCCTGCAGAGCAGCCCAGAGAGCCAGGAGGGAGAGAGGCTCCTCCAGGCTCCCCACTTAGAGTCACGGAATTGTCAAGGCTGGAAAACACTTCTCATTCTTCGCCGAGGCCAACTGTCAACCCAGCACTCCCAAGCAAGCAATTCCATCCCCCTGCCTCACCAAGACAGAGGAGGGAAACATGCCAGGAGATGTGGGAAGGCTCCTTATGCCAAGGCAGCCCTCAGCTCTCAGAACCCTCCTTCAAAAGCAGACCAAAAAAAAAAAAAAGAAAAAAATTAAGATATTTCTGCCTGCCACCCTCATCCCGCTGAGAAGGAACTCATCAGAGGGGATTATGACAAATGAAGTTCAAGGAAATGAAGGTAACTCATTAAAACAGGGTGAGTTTTGCTGGCAGCTTGCATCCATTGGATCTCTGCAGAGCTGCACGGAATTCCAGCAGCCCTGGGCTTTCCAAACTGCTCTGAGACACCTGGGGAGGCTTTCAGGGGCTGGAGGTTGCTGCTTTTCTTCCCAGTCAGTCCCTGTGGGAACACAGAGCAGGCTGAGGGAGAACAGGGAGGGTCCTGCCTCGGGAACTGCCCCCTTGGCCGACTGGAAGAAGAAAAATTCCCCCTTTAGCTCACTCTGCAGAGCCCAGGGGGATCCTGCTCGCCCCCCAGGGCACAGCAGTTGCCAGGTGGCCTTGCTGGGATGGCTCCAAGCTGTCCCCGCATGGTTTCCCAAGGAAGCTGAGCAAAGCAGCTGCCTGCAAGCCAGGGAACTTTCAGCCTTTTACGTTTGTTTTATCTCCTTGAAGGTTCGGAGCTCTGTGGCAGCAGGTGCTGCAGCAATTAGGAGGGCGGGACTTCCATGGAGCCATTGAACATCCCAATTTTCTGCCCTGACAAAGGCTAAAGCCTGATTCCCCTATCAGAGAATGACAACTCTGTTCTCTCCGCTTCCAGGAGCTCGTTTGTGACCCCAGCCATGGATTGCTCTTGGCTGGCTCCTCTGGGAGATCTGCCCGTGTCACTTCCAGCTTTCTGAAGGTCTGATCACCTCCATCCCTGCCTCTGCCCTGTCCCATCCCACTGATCTGCTCCCCGCTGCACGGGGGGTTTATCCAGCCCCTCTCAGAGCAGTGGGACATCCCTGCCCGTGGGAATTCCAGGCACAGAAAACTCTCAAAGTCTTGTGTGTTGGAGTCCAGGGCATGTGGAAAACCCCTGGAACTGCCCCGGGGGCTCCCAGACCCTGGCTGGGACCCCAGGAAAGCATTGCCTTGGACCTCAGTCCATGGGAAAAACTGCCAATGCTCAGAGATGAATTGAAAACAACAAAGATTTGAAATAGATAGTAGTTTAGTTTGTCACAGGGGGAAAATTGGTAGTTTTGGGCTTTTGATATGGAAGTAGATCAGAGCAAGATGGAGAATTTTGGGCGGTGTCTCATCTNGAGACAGAAAACCCCGAATTAGGGGAATGATGGGGTGAAAATCCCGACACTTGTGCCTACAAACTCAAACAGAAGTGAATACAGGGTTCGACTGGAGGCCTTGGAAAAAGCTTCCAGATCTGGAGACCACTGTCGCAGTTTACACCACAAACAACACAGACTCTCTCAATTCAGAAGGCTACAACGTCTAATATCTACTTTATTTTGTGATAATCTCTCTTTTATACTATTTTACACAGACCAATTCGATTGGTGAAACAAGGGCAAACTTCTCCAATCACATTGGTGAAATGAGAGGGAGATCAAGAAGTCCCTCCTACGAGAGAGGAATGAAATAACACAGGTACAGTACAAAAACATTGCTCGTGTTTACAGAAAACCACCTGGGAAAAGAATTTCCAAAAACCAAAACATGTCAGGCACGAATTCAGGCCTACAGACCACGAGCAAGAATGTGGGTTTGTAGCTTAAATAGAGAAACATTAAGCTAAGTAGTAGAAAGATTTATAGTTTGAAGTTTAAGATATAAAAATGGTTATAAAAGTAATAAGAAGTTTTAAGGTGTAGTTCTGTAAGTTTGTGTGTCACTATACGATCGGTTAAAAAGGTCTGCATTGAGGGAGGAATGTGATGCAAATTAATTAGGGATTGGTGTGATAGTAAAAACATCATTTGTGGCAGTAGATTATTGGCTAATTAACCTTTAAGAGACCTTAGAACCTGTGGTCTTGGGAGCACTGGCCACGAACTCCTGGTGAATGCAGTGAAGATGTTCTCACTCCTTCAGGCTGAGGCAATAAATCATGTTTTAAGACATCTCCCAGTGGTCCTGTCTCTCTTAATATCCCTATACCTTGCAGCAAAGCCAAGACTGTGGAAGCAGGAGAAGCCTGAAAGGAGATATGGAATCGCATCAATCCCACAGGAAGAGAGGGATTAAATCCAAGCCTGGCGAGCACTTTTTGGGAATGTTCCATGCAACAGAGACAGTCGAGGGCCAGGACAGACAGGACACAGGGAATGGCTTCCCACTGACAGAGACCAGGGTTCGTTTGGGATATTGGGGAGGAATTGTTTCCTGGGAGGGTGGGCAGGCCCTGGCACAGGTGCCCAGAGCAGCCGTGGCTGCCCCTGGATCCCTGGCAGTGCCCAAGGCCAGGCTGGACAGGGCTGGAGCAGCCTGGGGCAGTGGGATGTGTCCCTGCCAAGGCAGGGCTGGCACTGGGTGGGATTTGAAGTCCCTTCCAAACCCAAACCAGTCTGGGTTTCTGAGATTCAATTCCGGCCTCAAAGATGCCTCAGGAAGGAAAGAAGTGAGCATTGCCTTCCTTGGGTTTTCATTTTGTTTTTTCATAAACTTCACGTTCCCAGAATCTCATTCTCATTACACACACCTGCTCCTACACCTGCTGATCCCTTCTGGTAACAGAGGCACCTTTCAGCTTATAAAAACACCAGCTCAATACATTTCTGCAAAATATGATGCGACTGGAATTGAATCTCCTGTTTGTTTGGGTTCCCATTTCATTACCAAGCCACTTGGCTAAACTGAGCACATTGATTTTATGTATTTAGTGTCACCACGCCTCCGTTCACCTTCCTCCTTCCAAACGGGCCGTGAGAGGACTATTCAGTTATTTCCCGGGTGGATTCAGCTCTTTCTGGTGGGTCCTGGGGCAGAAATTCCACATCTTCACCTGCTCCGTGAGGGAGGAGGGGCTGTCACTGCTTCAGGACAGGAGGTGTCTCTGCCAGGGATGGGCTTTGTTTCCAGCACAGTTATCTCTGGTGTCATCCTGGACACAACACACACGGCAGGACAGAGAGGAGAAGGAGAAATGGGAGGAGGATGAAGGTTTAGGTGATGCCAGGAGCAGGACAGACCAATTCTGGATATTTGGGCAGAGCCTGGGAGTTGCTTTGCACGGTTCTTTCCTCACACCTCCTGCCTGTTCCCTTCTGCAGGAACACGGGAGTGTCCAGGGGACACCTCCAGAGGTGGAACTTCCACAGACCCGCCCAAACATCCAGAGCTGGGTTGTATTTCTTCAGACTGACACAGTCCCTCCTTGCCATGACTCCGGGGCTGTTCAACCCCTCCAGTTTTTAGCAGCACTCCCAAGGAGCTGCTTCAGGACTTGCAGAGATAAATTCACCTCCTCTCTCCCTGCCTGGTTGTGGGTAAGGCTGTGATGAGTCACAGAGACGCAGGCAGCTCCTGGGGGCTGGGAATCCACGGGAACAGCTCAATTCCAGGAGACCAAGCTCAGGTGTTGTGCACAAAAAGCAATTCCTTCTCCTCTGCTGACTCATTTCCCGCGGCGAGCGGCGCAAGGGCCAGAAAAGCATTGTTAGGTCAGCCCCAAATTAATGATTTCTTTTTCCAGCTGACACTTTCTGTGAACACCTGGAGCTGCCAGAGGCTGCCAGGGAACTCAGCCACTCCCCGGTGCTCCCAAAAGGAGCTGCCCGAAAGGAGCAGCTCAGGAATAATCAGACAGAGCTTCCTGCACGGAGCCAGCGCAGACATCTCCAGTTCCCCTGGAGCTGCTCAGCGCTGCAGGAGACTCTGGATGCTGCTGCTGATTAGCCCTTCATTTGTGCTGCCGTAATTAAGGGCGAACGTGGGGAATTCCTAACGATGCCACAATCCTGGAGACCTAGAGGTGTGAGACCCTGGGCAGCATGGGGGGCAAAAAACTCCTCTGCCAGTGCCAGGGGAGCTGTAGCGCAGTTAAGGGACAGCCCAGGCGGATTCCTTCTGTGCAGAAAGGGCAGCTGCTGGTGCTGGAGGATGAATTAAGGATGGATTAAGGATGAATTAAGGTTTGGGTGTTTTCCTGTACTGAGCAAAGCCACCGCTGCCTCAGGGGAGCCTGGCTGGGGGCTCTGGGCCAGGACCACTCTCCTACCCGGAATGAAACCACAGGATCCTGGAGCACCACACGGGGCTGGTGTTCTCCCGGTAAAGGGGGTCACTGATGGAGCACAGCTCTGAAATGGGACGGGCTGAACCCCTCTCCCTCCAGAGCCTCACTCAGCCATTCAAATTCTGGGCAGCTGGCTCCTCTTGTTAGGAATATTAATCCACAAAAGCCAGAGGTTTATGTCCAAGAAAGGAGACAGAGGAGTCCTTGTACTTGATTCGAATAAAGGGAGAGGCCCTGGGGCATTTCCCCTGGGGTCTCTCGAGTTTTTGGAGGACGCAGCCTCCTTTTTATCCCGATTTCCTGGCCGCATTTCCCTCTCTCTTTCCCCACTGGCTGAGGTACTTGAGAGGTACAGACTGCCCGGAATGCCAAAGATTCCCCTTTTAATGTATAACAACCCTCCCCACCAATTTTTAATTCTTATGGAATTTAGGCGTTTTCCCCATTGTTTCTTTCATCTCTCAATATCCAGATTCGTTTACTAGCAATCCTACAGTTTGTTTGTGAAGGCAAATATCTTCTTCTCCATTCATCAATCAGTGGAATCCTTCCCATTGTTTCTTTTATCTCGCAGCGCTGGTTTTACCTGCCTGCAGACCCAGGGCTTGTTTGTAAAGACAAATCTGTCATTCCTCTCCATCTCCTCTGTCCAGGAAGAATCCATCCAACAGCTCACCCACAGCCTTGGATCAGGGATGTGTTTGCCCCAGTGAGCTTTTACAGTTGTTGTTTTTTTTTCTTTTAAAGCATTCAGCTCCCTGTAAGTGGTGTCTGTTGATTTCTCATGAATAATGATTAGTCTATAACTCCAATCAGTCTTTAAGATCCTGCACCTCATCAGGAAGTTAATTACACTTAGTTAGCAATTGCAACAAAAGACGTGCTTCTTGTTGACTCTGCTCCAAATCCTCACTTCTTCTGCTGACAGGCCTTGTCTCATCTCCCGGGGAAGCATCTTGGCCTCCGTTTATTTACCAGGCTGTCTTCATCTCAAAGGAATTCTAAAGTGACCTGACAGGGAGAAATCTGAGGAAATTATGAGGGAGGGCTGGCTGACGGCAAGAAAACAAGCTGAGATTTCCAGTAATGAGTGTCAGCTCGAGCAAGGAGATGTCAGATGAGCTCATTGGAGTGCAAGGAAACCTTCTCCCCTCCCAGCCTGGCTGCATCCCCCAGTTCCTCCAGGACTGGTTGTGGAATCGCTCTTCATTCCCTGATCTGCTGGGGCAGGTTCCTGAGCCAGCTCCCTGCTCCACTCCCGAGCACGGATCCCTCCTGGCTCCAGGAGCATCAGCAACCTCGGCCTCAGCTGCTCCAGGCCCTTTCCCAGCCCCTTCTCATGCCCTGAACGTGTCTGGAGGTCTCCAAGCGCCGGGGACAAACCTCGGCCACCACCCCCATCCCTGCCACGTGTCACATACATTTATTGTACAGAAATGTGTCACATGTATTCCTGAGGAGCTGCTGCCACCGTGCTCTCTCTCCAAGCCAACTACTTAGAAGGAAAGATCCCTTTCAGTCCCTCTTATTCCTGTTTATTCCTGTTTATTCCTGTTTATTCCTGTTTATTCCTGTTTATTCCTGTTTATTCTATGCCCTTTGCAGGTTTGAGTCACTGATACCCTGTCGAGGTGATTCCCTCCCTTGCCCTTTAGAGGTTTCTCACCAACATGACTCACATTTCCCCAGCAAATCTGCATTTTTTTGGCATTCCCAAGGGGCTGCTGATGTGCTACGGGTCTCTGTCTTCCTGTCTGGGATTCTGCTGAAGAGCTCTGAGGGTGATTTATAGCTACCAACGCTCTGGAGTGGTTTTTCTCTTGAACGAAGCATTATTCTCCACAGAACCTCCACCTTCAGGTAGTCCTGTGGCTCCTGTAGTTGTGGCTTCCAGCTCTTCGTGTTGCTAATGCTGATCTTTGTTTTATTTGCCTCTCATAGGCTACCACAAGAAATGCTTTGTCTTCACCTGCCCGGTGACAAAGAAGAGCCAGAGAAAAATCAGATAAAGCCTCCCTTGGTGCTCTTGAGCATTGGAGCTGTCACAGAGGGCTTAAAGATGCCCTGGTACAGCGAAAGGTGTGCTCAGAAATGTGTGGAATGCTCTTTTCCTTCCATATTTTGATTTTCTATCCATCTTTTGAGACCTCTTATTACGGATCCCAAATTACATTTTCTTTAAAGCCATCCAGCCTTCCCTGGAGCTGCCCCCAAACAGGGAGGTCTCACCTGGATCCAGTGGCCTGGCTGTGCTTCTGATTTTTAGTGGAAAATGAGAGGACTCGTTTTGCTGAAGGTTTTACAGCCCATCCTCTCTAGGATGGAGATCCGTGGCAAATTTCCACGAGGAAATTTTAGTGCCTCTGGGTCTGCAGGACATCCAGGCATGGAGTGGTCAGGAAAGCTGGGATAGAACCAGCAGATTCATGGGAGGGAAATCCGCATTGCAGGCCAGGAGCTGAGGATCCTCCGAGGATTTGGGATTTTGCTTGCACAGGAGCGGTGTTTAATGTGCCTCGAGGTGATTGCAGTGAAAAACTGCAGGGAGTGGCCGAGCTGAGGAGCAGCGCCTGCCCTGCTGTGGGGCTGGAGTGCTGCAGGAGGGACCTGCATGGAGAGGGGCCGGGGCTGGGGGCCAGCAGGGCTCAGGTGGCTTTGGGGACCTCCCTGTCCTGTGAGGTGGCTCTGGGGACACCTCTCTGTCCTCTGAGGTGGTTTTGGGGACCTCTTTGTCCTTAAGGTGGTGCTGGGGACACCTCTCTGTCCTGAGAGGTGGCTTTGGGGACCTCTTTGTCCTTAAGGTGGTGCTGGGGACACCTCCCTGTCCTCTGAGCTGCCTTTGGGGAACCTCCCTGTCCTCTGAGATGTTTTGGGGACACCTCTCTGTCCTCCGAGATGGCTTTGGGACACCTCCCTGCCCTCTGAGGTGGCTTTGGGGACACCTCTCTGTCCTCTGAGGTGGCTCTGGGGACACCTCTCTGTCCTGAGAGGTGGCTTTGGGGACCTCTTTGTCCTTAAGGTGGTGCTGGGGACACCTCTCTGTCCTCTGAGCTGCCTTTGGGGAACCTCCCTGTCCTCTGAGATGTTTTGGGGACACCTCTCTGTGCTCCGAGATGGCTTTGGGACACCTCCCTGCCCTCTGAGGTGGCTTTGGGGACACCTCTCTGTCCTCTGAGGTGGCTCTGGGGACACCTCTCTGTCCTGAGAGGTGGCTTTGGGGACCTCTTTGTCCTTAAGGTGGTGCTGGGGACACCTCTCTGTCCTGTGAGCTGCTTTTGGGGAACCTCCCTGTCCTCTGAGATGTTTTGGGGACACCTCTCTGTCCTCTGAGGTGGTTTTGGGGACCTCTTTGTCCTTAAGGTGGTGTTGGGGACATCTCCCTGTCCTGTGAGGTGGCTTTGGGGACACTTGCCGTGGCTTTGGTGTCTGTGGCGCTGCTCAGCCCCTGCCTGGCTGGGCTGAGCACAGGGAAGAGCTGCCTGAGGCCCGACTGCAGCTGTGACTGAACCTTTTTTGTGCTTCCTGACCCTAAAACTCCTGCTGTGCTCATGGCCCTGCGCTCTGGCTTGCCTCTCCTCCCTCAGCCCTCCCCTCCCAGGGCAGGACCCCACTGACCACATCATCCCAGCAGCCGTTTTTGGGAAGTGCCACCACCAAAACCTCCCGGGGCACCAGCCTGGCCCCAGCCCCTGCAGCCAAACCCCTCTGGGATGTTTTTACCTGGCTCTGCCTGGGCCTGGCTCTGGAGCCAAACCCAGCTGTTCCTCCCTCCCAGCCTCCTCCTTCTGTTTGTTTATAAAAATCCTCCATGGCTTCCACATTCATTAGCAGTTTGCCATCTGCTGTCTTAATAAAGTAATAAATGAGTGTCGTGGTGAGTTTCTTGACGGGCTTGAAAGCCTCATTTGCATAAGTATTTCCATCCATCCCTTGGAATTCTGCTCCCTTTCATCTGCAATGTGTCCTGACTCTTTCTGTTCCTGGAGGTCTCTTCCCAAGTGCTGCCAAACGCTGGGCCAGGTGTTCATAAAAAATAATAATTAAAAAAAAAAAGCCATTGCAGGGTCCCAGGTCCG
>WBMY01007050.1:101519-138784 GCA_013397315.1 Donacobius atricapilla | reverse complement strand
ATGCCCAATTATTCTACTGGATAAATATAGCAACAAATATAACCTTTTGTATCTCTGGCCGTCTATCTGTCTGTAAAATCGTGAGCTGGTGACACCTTGGGTGCCAGGGAGGAGAAGGGACCTGCAGGGGACCTGTTGCTGGTAGCTCTGGAGGGCACAGGGGGTGCAGGTGGTTTTCTTGCTGGCATTGTACAGAAGCAATCAGCAGAACTTTCATTCCAGTCACCATCCAAGTTAACATCTGAACAAAGGAAAGTCTTCTCTTCAGCTCCCAGCAAACCTGGGCGTCCAGCTGATTTCCCGGAGCCGAGCTGCTGAAAATCCGGAACACGGGCAGACGGCTTCAGCTTCGTGTCAAAGCTCTCGTCCTCATCAAACGTCACCCACCCTTTGGGCTGTGTGTTCCCTACCTGGAGAGCTCCACTGGGCAAGCCAAATCCTTTTGAAAGTGGCAAGAGACGCTCCAAAATCTTCCCCCTCTCCCTCTGAAGGAAAAACACCGAGCAGGAGGGCCAAGTTCTGAAAAGGAGACAACATTTCACTTCGTGTCAATGGCAAATTTTAGTTGACTAAAAATAGTGTTTTTAACGGGAGTCTTCATCCCACTTACAAAGAAGCAGCGCCAGTCTTGTTTCAATGTGACATGTGCCATTTTGCTTCTGAATTTTTTGGTGCAGCAGCTGAGGCAGAATATTCATTATTTCCCCAATCTCTATGCAACCAAGCGTTAGTTTAAAAAATTAAATCTGAGCTAGGCCAATACCTTTTGTCTGCTTTTCAGTAGCTGAGATAAACCTAGACCAGCTCGCAGCTGTACTTGCTCTGCTTTTTAGTCTGCCACTGAATCTGCCTTTATTATTTTCGAGATGATTTCAGGCTGATTCTGCGTTTCTTCCCGTGCTTAAAAAGGAGATAATTTGGGTTCTTGATTAGTTTTTGTGTACAAAATTTTAAATTATTTCAAGTAAGTGAGGCAATTCCCAAAGAAACAAACAGTAGCAAGTAAGAAGTGGCTGTAGCAGCAGCCAGGCTTTATCCCTGCTGTCTCCGGCAGTGCCCTGGCTCCTGGACAGGCTAAACAAGGCCCTGGGAGGGATGTCTGATGTTGATCCCGTCCCTTTGGGATGCCTCCCGCTCAGGATATTCCGTAATTCCATGATTCTCTGACCCAAAGCTCCCCTGTACCCCGGACACTCAGGATATGCTCCCTGTCACCAGGACGATTCACACATTCCTTTTTTCCTCACAAACTCTCTTGTGCTCACTGTCCTCAGCCTTCTAAAACCTGAGAATTCTAAAACCTCACAAAAAGCTGAGAATTCCCATTAAGCCCCAGTTTAGGGGAATTTCATGTTCGGGGCAGAGCCCAGCACTGGGATGTGCTCATAAACGAGGGCTGTGCTCACCCAGGGCTGGGCTGGGGATTGCTCCCAGCAGGAATTGCAGATAAACTGCCCCTGGGGGAGCTTTTCCTTGCCTTCCAGACTACCAGAAGCCCAGAAATTCCCATTTTCCTGCTCCACGTAGGAGAAATGCTGGTGTGCTGCAGTCCAGAGAAGCACTTTTTAAGCACCAAAGTTTTAATTCTGCCTTTCAGTAATGATGAGGAATAACTTGTTATTGTCAGAAGGCTTCTGAGATCACACACAGCCAGGTTTGAAAGTTCATTTGATCTTCTCCTTATTTTTCTCCCAATCCTTAAACTTGGTGCTCCTTCCTCCGTGTGAAGAATTCTTTGAACTGCTTGAATAGGACAGGCCATGCCCTCCTTCTCTGATGCCAGTGAAAAACATCACCCCAAGATTCAGCCCCTCTCTGATTGGCTTCCTAACGACCTGGAAAACTGTTGCTCCAGGCATCTTCCATCTCTCCCCACTCAGGCTGGAAAACAAGAAAATAAACACTCGTCCATCAAAGGAAGAGAGAGGGAGATGAACACAAATTATCCACAGGGGTTCCTGGGAGAGCCACCTGCAACCAGACAGGAGGTGAGACCCAGGCACCAGAATTCTCTTACCCGGCTGCCTTTTCCTTCAGCTCCACAGCCACAGAGAGAATTTATCAGTTCCCAGAAAACTTCTGAGCTCTTTGGGCACAAATCCTGGGGGGGAAATGGCGCAGCCCAGAAATTCAAACGTGCCCTGGGCTGTACCCAAAGCTGTGGGCAGCAGGGCCAGGGAGGGGGTTCTGCCTCTGGGGAGGGCCCAGTGCCCAGTTCTGGTGTCCCCAGCACAGGAAGGACAAGGGACTGTTGGAACAATTCCAGAGGAGACCTGGGAGTTGATAAAGGGGCTGGAGCACCTCCCCTGTGGAGCCAGGCTGGGAGAGCTGGGAATGTCCAGCCTGGAGAGGAGAAGGTTGTGTGGAGAGCTCAGAGCCCCTGCCAGGGGCTGCAGGGCAGCTGGAGAGGGACCTGACCAGGAATTGAAGTGACAGCACAAGGGGGAATGGCCTCAGACTGAAAAAAAGGGAATTTAGGTCAGATGTGTGCAAGAAGAGAAGAGTTTTTCACCTGAAGGGGTGTTAATCCTGTTCCTTGTGAATTTTGCGCTTAAACGAATCAACTTCTTATTTCTCCCTGCGAAATCCGGCTTTTCTTTTCCTCTCCCTAAATACCACACATCTTCTTCGAGTGCCAAATTAATTGTATGGGCGTTTAGCATTATATATGTTAATTGGTTTATGATTTTAAATTAATTAAAGAGTGGTCTTCTGGGAAATTAGCATCTCCTGTCAAACCACTTTGTTGTTTGCAATGGGTCCAAAATCAAAATATCCCATCCTTCTTCAACTTTCTGTGGAGTTAAAACCATTAAATTGCACTAATTTCTTTATTTTTAATTTAGCCATAGATTGACTTTTTTTGTCCCTCAGCTGCAGCTGTTTGGTGCCTTGCCATCAGAACCAAGGATATGTTTGTGTTATGAGTGAGGAATTCTTTGTCCTGCTAAATCTGTCACCTCTTCTTTGTCTGGATGGAGTTTGAGCTGAGAGTTCCAACTTAAATCGGTGTCTTTGATCCCCTCCAATATTCCTTTGGGAGAGAGAAGTGCCCTTCATCCCATCCTGTGGCAGATTTCTGAGGGAAGCTGTAGAGGTAAAGCTGAAATGAGTTTTCTCTGCTGACTAAAATGGGGATTCAGTGGCCAGAGAGGTGAAATGTCAACAGAGCTGAGCCCATTCCTGAGCCAGCAGAGCAGCATTCCCATCAAACCAGGGGCTTGGGATGGATCTGTCCGCACATTTTCCTCAACAACTCACAAACAAAACAAAAATGCTCCTTGAGCTCTGAACTCTGTCTCATCTGAATTTAATTCAGAAAACAAAACCAAACAGCAAAAGGAACTGGCATCCCAGAAGTTCTGCTTGGTGGAAAGGAGCAGCTCCCTGGAAAGGCCCACCCAACACCCTCAGCTGTGGGAAGGGGCAGAGGGGCCCAGGCCCAGCCCTGCGCTCAGTTCAGAGCCCTGCACAGCCCAGGTCACCCTTTTCCTACCCAGGGTGGGGCCGCCGTCCCTGGAAGGGCTCAAGAAATGTGTGGATGTGGCACTTGAGGAGAGGGTTTAGGGGTGGACGTGGTGGGGATGGGCTTGATGATCCCGAAAGCCTTTTCCAGCCTCCAGAATTCTGGAATTCTGTTCCTGTGCGCTGCTTCCTGCTCCTCCCAACTCCTGCTGGTGCTGCCTCATCCCCTCTCCTCCTGCCTGNTATTCTCCAGCTCTGTCCAGTCTCTGCTCCAGCTCAGCCTTCCCAACACATCAGTCCTACCCCAGCTCTGGGGCAGGGCTGGCCCAGGGATCCTCTGGATGCCGCATGGGGCAGCCAAGCTCCTCTGCACACACACACAAAAAAAGTGAGAAAATGAGCTGCTCTTCACTGAGAAAACAATCTTCTCCTTGCTCTCACCAGCAGGTGAATTCCTCAGAGCTCCACCATCTCCCCACCCAGGAGATCGGCTCTTCTGGCACAGAACAATTCTCCCTCACGGATGAGATAATGGAAAAATAACAAAAAAAAGAAGAGCTCCCAAGTGGCAGCTGCCTTTATTGCCGGGTTTATTCTCTTCCCCCAGACCTGCGCGTGTGAGCAGCTCACAGAGCTGGAGTTAAATCAAGGAGTGTGTGGCCCACAGACAACATCAGTGCCCCACGCTTTGTCCCGGATCTCCTCCTCCTCCCCCTGTTTCAGGACCAGGCTCAGAGGGGCTCCAAAGCTGAGGCTGAGAGGGGATGAAACAGCACAGGATGGGAGGAGAAAGCATTTAGGATTTACCCTCCTCCTGTGGGGCTCAACCCCAGTTTGGACACAGGGTAGGCTTGAGCCTAAGCCTGTCTGGTCACTGCCCTAAGCTGAGCCTGCCCAGGAGCCGGTGTGTCCCTGCAGGTCCCAGCCAGGGCCTTGGCCACCCCACCAGGAGCTGAGCTCTAAAGGAGCTCCCAGTGCCCCCCTCTCTGGCCCTGTGAGCCTGGCCAGCCCCCCAGGACACAGGCATGGCTTTCATCTCCCCCCACCACCCTGGTGGGGCACAGAGCAGTGACTGCCGAGGCAGAGTGCTCAGCTCATCTCCAGGGAAATTGTCTTTTCCCGGGGTCGGTTTTGTCTCCTGGCGGCGCACAGAGGCAGCTCTATTATCTGTTTGTGCTGAGATGCCTCTAATTAAAGGCAGGCCGAGCGGTAGATCCAGGAGATCTTAATTACACGTGTGTGAATAAAGCACTGAGCGAAATGTGAGGGTCCTTCCCCTCCCCTTGGAGCCAGCAGAGCAACCCCACTCCTTGCAAACACATCCCTGTGTGCTTCCTCCGGGGCTCTTTTGTCACCAGGCTTCGCTTGGGTTGGCGCCAAACTTGGAATAAATCAAATAAAAAGGGATGGGGCTGATGCTGCAGCAGGGAGAGCAGCTCAGGGGGAGCCCAGGGATGCCCCCAGTGAAACCTCAGCAGGGCAAATGCCTTTGGGTTTTAGCTTTTATCTTTTTCATCTATTTGTAATCCTGCAGTTCTGTAGTGTAGAACTCTAAACTCCACGCACAGCGTGAGCTGCTGCTTCCCCATTTTGGTCAGACACAGCAATTCCTCTCCAGGCCTGGGCATCAAGGGCACCTCACTGCCTCAGCCCTGAGAAATGTAAATTAAAGTGCGTTGGGGGGGAGCAAACTTGGGGTAAATGACTTCATTACCTGAAGCTGTAATTGGGAGATTAACCCCCAATATGCAAATTATAGAAGTGTGAAAACCCATGACCCTCTGTCCATTTTGGGTGTAGCCCCTCGGGGGCTTCATCTGCCCTAAAAGTACCTGAAGACCCTTCAGTAAATACAACTGCTTTTGATTCCCTGAATTTTGTCTGGCCTCTGTGTTTAGGTAACCCCAAAAGGCACCAAGGGGGATCTGTGACCTCCAGCGATGCCCCAGGTGCCCAACCTGCAGCCAGCACCTCAGGCGGGTGAGCTGAACGCTTCCATCCACTGGTTTCGGGTCCCAGCTGGGAAGAGGCAGCTCTGCCCTGGTTCTGTCCCCGGTGCTGGGGCCCAGGGACAACCTGAACCCCGTCACAGAAGCACCATTCCCTAAAAATGTCCCACACTCACAGGAAATGTCCCGCAGGGATCAGGTTCCTCCCAGCCCCAGCCCCAGGGAGAAGCCGGTGCCCATCCCAACGGTTGTGCCAGGCTCCATGGGCTGGCACAGCTGGGATCCGGAGGTTGGGATGGGCAGGAGAAGGGACTGACCGGCCGGGATTGGGGCTTGGGCCGTCCTGGCACCACGTGCCCAATTCCTGCTGGAAATGAGGGGTCAAACAAAGAGATGTGCTGGGAAGGTCTGCCCACACCTGCCCCCAGACACATCTGGGCAGATGTTCTCTCCAAGGGCACTGATTTGGGGGCTTACCTTGTCCCCTCAAAGGATTTCGGTGCAACGGGAAGAGGAGTCTGGTTCCAGGTGAGCCTGCCACGAGAAGGAGAGGGTGTTCTGGAAGAACAGAGTCTTTTGGGGTCTTCTGCAAGGGGATTTTTACCCCTGGCACAGCTGAGGAGGAGGGAAGGAGAGCCCGGGAGCAAAAGCTGGAGCGTCACTCTGAGATGAGTGAACCAAAACCACCCTCAGCCAGCCCCTCTGGACTGCAGGAACTCATCGCTGCAACGCTTTTAGGGCAGCTCAAACGCCAGCGCAGCAGCCAAGAGTGTGACAAGTCTGTGTGACAAGTTTGTGTGGCAGCATCTCCAGAGCTTTGTGACCCTGGGCAGCACAGGAACGTCACCCTTCCTCCAGAGCAGCCTGGCCAGACAAAAACAGAGTTAAATATCACCAGGCTTTTCCTGCAGAAAGCTCCAAGTGGCCCTGAGAGGGCTCCCGGCAGCTGTCAATCCATTGCTCTCTCCTGCATTTCATTTCCAGCCTAACACCAGGGTTTGGGAGTGTCCCTAGGCTGAGCCTAACCTGGAGAGGAGTCCAGGGCAGTTTATGGCTTGAAGGGAGTTTCAGTGAGAGCAGCACCAAGAATCTGCCTCTCTGTCAATGCAAACGTTGCTGCCAGCCAAAAGCAAGGTGAAACACATTTCCAAGGCACTCAGGAGGCTTTTTCTCTTTTAAAAATATGTTTGCACAGGGAAAGGTGCTCCGGCCATGCTGGTTGTAAAACCTCTCAGGAATCTGAAGGATTACATGAGGAAGGTGGAATTCAAGCCCCTTGGGAAGTCTCAGCTCAGCTCCCTCCATCTCCAGAGAGGGGGAAGGTGCTCCAGTGCCAGCCCTGCCCTCCGTGAGAGGCAGATCAGCAGCCAAGGTCACTCGTTCCTCAGCTTTGCTGCATCCCTGGCCAGGTGCCACCCCAGTGTCCCCAAACGGAGCTGCTGGACAAGTGTCCTTGGCCAGGGGGAGGCACACTTGGCTGCCAGTGCCTTGGTCATGCCAGAGGGAATCCACTGGGAATGAGAGTCACCGGGAAACTCTGGGAGCAGGGGAAGGGATAAGGACAAGCTTCACTTGAAGGTTTAACTGCTCTGGTTGCAGCTCAGGTTCCTCCCAGCCCCAGGGAGAAGCTGGTGCCCATCCCAAGGGCTGTGCCAGGCTCCGTGGGCTGGCACAGCTGGGATCTGGAGGTTGGGATGGGCAGGAGAAGGGACTGACCGGCCGGGATTTGGGCTTGGGCCGTCCTGGCACCACGTGCCCAATTCCTGCTGGAAATGAGGGGATATTTTGTGTCGTGGATGCGCGAGAAGAAGTGAACCACAACACAGCCCAGTACAGCTCTGCCCAGAGATGAGTGGGGAGAATCCCAGAAGGCCAGGATGGGTCAGGCTGGGAGGGACCACTGTCACCCTGACTTTTTCAGCCTTCTCTTCTGTTTCACAGTTTCATGTTTGGGGCTCTTTCTCACGCTCTGGTCTGTAAACACCGGCAAATGTTTATCATAACTTCAAGGTAGTTTTCATTCCTGTTCTTAGAGCTTTGGACAGCTGATGGACAGTTGTCCTGACCAACGGGATGGGGAGAGGTGTCAGCCTTCTCCCCCAGTCCTTGGTTTTTTGTGTATATGATATATATTAGAGTCAAACTTTCAAATAAAGTAGAGTTTTAGTTCATGCCTTCTGATCAAAGTGTGTTTGTGTGTGTGTGACGAACTGTGTCAGACCACAGCGGGTCCCATCTGGTGCCACCTCCCTGCTCCAGCAGGGCCATCCCAGAGCGCAGGGCACGGGATTGTCCCGGGGATCTTGTGCTCCCTCGTGGTTTGGGAGGGGTGGGGAGGGTGTAGCTTATCCAGGGGTGCTGCTGGGCCTGGTGGGATCTCTCTCCCACCCAGAACCAACTCAGACCTCACCAGGTGTTCCATTCAAGCACAAAAGCTGGATGAGAGCTCCTCGGGAGAAGGGAGGGGAGGGCACAGGCCCACCTGGGCTGCTGGGATTTCCGTCTCCACGTACTGAGGGTGAGGCTGGTTCCTGACAGAGGCACCTGTGGTCACCTCCACTCCCTTCTGGCAGCAGCCCCACCAGGATAAGCCCAGGGATGGGCTGGGAATCTCCATGGCCATGGAGGTCAGATGGTTCCCAAAATCCAGGCATGGCATTGCCAGTGCCCAGCTCAGCCTGGCCAAGCTCCCAGGAACTCCTCTGGACCCTCTCCGTGCCCTGCACCACGTTTCCATCTCCTGCAGAGCTCCCAGGCCTGGGTTTGGAGCTGCTGCACCTTCCTGGGATGCAGAGAGTGCGAGGAGCTGCTCAGCCTCTCCCTGCAGTGCTCTCATCTGTCACCAGCGTAACGAACAACAGCCACCCCTCTTTCCCTAGAGTTTGGACAAGCTTTCCCTCTTCGTGGCATTACTGTTTTCTCACGGAGCAATTTCTCCCCTGCCTTGGCTCCTTTTTGCAGATGCTGAAGCCGTTTTGATGAAATGAAAATGCTGGGAGGCTCAGGGCTCCCGGATCATCCAAACCCCCTGCAAGGAGCTGGGGAGGGCACTGAGAGCTGCTGAGGGGTGCAGGGAGCAGCCTTGCACTGAACGTTCGTCCCTGCACTTCATTAGCTCACGGCCATAAATTCCGTGCCTCAGCTCTCTGTTTTATTGCTATCAAACATTATGGACTCTTTCCAAGCCCAAGCCGTGATGTTGGGAATAATCTGTCCAGCAAGCAATAAAGCAAGGTGCTTTTAAAAAATTTACTTCCAACCCAAGAGAAGGGACCTTTCCTGGAATAATTCCGGGGAAGCAGGGGCTGGGAAGGGATGAGTCAGCTCGGGGGGCGTGGGGAGGCTTCAGGGCACATTCAGGCTCTGTGTTTGTCGCCTCTTGTGAGGTACAAAAAGGCAGAAAATCCGCTGCCACAGTTACCTGGACACTTCAGAACCATCGGTAGGTTTGTCCTCCTGGCACAGCGCCCTGGTCAGGGATTGATGCCACCGCTGTTTTGTGGAGAGAAGCCCCAGGCAGAGAGTCCAAGGGCACTCAGGAGCCGAGAGGCAAAGGCAGGAGCTGGAATAAGATCTTTGTTGGGCTCTGAACACAGCTCCTGGCTCTGGCCGGGCGCCTTCTCGTTCATTTTCCTGCTCCCAGCGCCTCCAGTGCCTCCCCAGCCCCGGGAATGCCCAAGGCCAGGCTGGCCAGGGCTGTGGGACACTGGAAGGTGTCCCTGGGACCCTTTAAGGTCCCTCCCAACCCCAACCCCTCTGGGCTTCTGTGCAAATCCAGCAACCCCTGCTCTCCACACAGCGCCAGGGTTTGGGGCCATGGCAGGAGGTGGCACTGGACAGTCTTTAAGGTCTCTCCCACCCCAAAAAATTCCATGGTTTTTTCGATCCTCTGGCACTTCACCCGGCCCTTCCTTGATGCTGAAAATGGGTTCCTATTTTCCCATTCCAATCCTCTGTCCTCCTCCTTTACTGCCTGTCCCAGCACTGAGCGAGTCCCTGCCCTGCTCAGGACAGGGCACAGGCAGCTGGAGGCCTCCAGCGAGGAATTTTTTTCCCCAAATCCATCTCTGAGCTCCATCTGGGAAAGAGAGCTCCATCTCGCACAAGAGCACATCATAAATCACATTTTAAATATTCCTGGCTATGCCATCTATAGGGGTCAAGGGAAAGGCTACCAAAGCATTAGCTCTGTCAAGAGCAAATATCACCACCACTAAATCATATTTGTCTTGAGGTTTCTAAAGGAACGAAGAAAAAAAAAAAGAAAAAAGAAAAAAACAACCTTATTTTTGTTGTTGTCTCACCTGGACTTTTTACAGCAAAACAAGCTAAATTTTGCCATCCAGAAGATAAATTGAGCTCAAAGCCTATTGCAAAGTTCAGCCCGGGAAGGTCTATTTGCCATAAAATTCTGTTCCTTAGTGGAAGTGGTGAATATTTCTTCCTCCCTCAGATTAATGCATCAAGGTGAAGATCCTCTTTAGCACACACATACAGACAATTTTCTAACAGATAACATTTATTCAGGTTTTCGAATTGCCCCCCACAATTGCAAACTGGCACTTAGGGCACTGAGAGGCCATTTCCGAGCACCTCTGGCATTTACAGGGAGTGAAACATTTTGGAAATCCTCCTAATTCACAGCTACATTCGAGACCTCCAGATAACTTTAGGACCCCCATTTCCATGTCTGTGCACAGCCAGGGGCTACCTGAGCATCGAATTATTGAATTGTGTGAGAGCCGTGGAGAGATCATGAACTGACTTCAGGCTTCACTTCCGTTCTTTCCTGGGCTCTGAAGTGGTGCTGGAGCCACGGTGATAGCACAGGGTTAAAACGTCCCTAAAAACATGGGAGCTGTACACCATAAATTCAGAGGATTGGGCCTGGTAGGTCCTGGAAACAAATGTTGGGCTCAGTCTTTGGTAAATCATGTGAAGCTGCACCTGCGTATTCGTCATGTGATAAATGAGATGATGGTTAAATGGGATGATTGTTCCTAATCGAATATGAGTATTGTTTAATCNAATAAAATACATATAAAAATAAAATAAATTTATTTATTTAGGTTTTGTTTAAGCAGGTCTTTTCAGAAGTCAGAGCCACTTGTGATAAGCTGCAGGCCTGGCAGGCGCTGACCAAAGCAGAATGAAGATCTCTTTGGCAAAGCTCCATCCCCGTGGTGTGATCCCCATCTCTGTGCTCCCTTCCCCTGCATTCCCATGCCCTTGGCAAAAGAGAGAAGCTGTAAATACAGACCAGCATGGAACAGGGCAGGGAGAGCCAGGGAGAGTTCCTGGGATTGACAAAAGAGGCCATAAATCCCCCCCATCTCCGACACACGAACTGGATGCTGGATGTCGTTGCTCCGTGGAATTGGCAGCTGGAAAACACAAAATAAATGGAAAGAGACCTCATCCAGCCTGTCCCACCCTGGGATTTACTGCCCCTGGCGAGGGCGAGCTGAGCTGGAGCTCAGTGGGCTGAGGGCAATCAGCGACAGCCACAGCAGCCAGGACCTTTCCCTTCCCCTCTTCACCCGAGGCTTTCCAGGGAACCAAACCCCGGGAGCAGCCAAAGGAGTCGGTGGTGGTGTCACCTGCAAGGAGGGGACAGAGGCTGGAAGTGCAGCAGCAGCTTTATGCACCTGCCAGGACCTGGCCAGGAGCAGAGGGGCTCGTCCTGGTGATGCCTTAGGATTTAGGTTTTACATTTTTCACATCCTCTACTGCTTTAGAGTATAACTCTAAACTCCCTAGCCCGTCAGCTGCTGTTTTCCCATTTTATTTAGAAAAAACAATTCCTCTCTAGGGACTGAGAATCAAGGGACACCTCACTGCCTCGGGCCCCGAAAAATGGAAACCACAGTGAATTGTTGGGGGGAAAACTCGGGGTAAACTACTTAATTACCTGAAACTGTAATTGCAGAATTAACAAATGGACCAAACTTATATCTGTCGGAAAACCTCATGATCATCTTGGGTGTAGCCTCTGGGAGGTTTTTGGCCACNTACTTCCATACTAAAAACCCAAAACTACAATTTTTCACCCTGTGACAAACTAAACTAACTCTGTTTTAAATCTTTATTATTTCTTAACTCATCCATAAGTGTTAGAAGCTTTTCCCATGGACTAAGGTCAAAGCCTGTGCTTTCCTGGGGTCTGTGCCAGGGTCTCTGCCAGGGTTTCAGACCACCCGGGGCAGTTTGAGGGGTTTTCCACCTGCCCTGGACTCCAACAACTGGCCACTGGCAGAGCCCCGGGGACGCTCCCGTTTGTTCCCTGCGCCGCCACTTCCCCGGCGAAGGAGCTGATTTAAATAAGAACATCTATCTTCTAAATTGTGTGTATCAAACCATCCATCACGGGGAGGCTGCAAACCTCCCCAAATCTGTAATTATGGTGTCACCGCTGATTGTGATGAAAGTGGAGCTGTCAGGGAGGCATTTGGGAGACAAACACACTGCTCCCAGCAGCTCTCCCAGGAGTGCTCACAAAGCTTTGCTGCCATATGGGGCCGTGATTAATAGCCCAGCATATATGTAAATATTTAGCTGTTTAGGAAGCAACAGGATCCAATTACCTTTCATCCCCTCCCTCTCCTCGCGACAGAGCACAAAGCAGAATTTCTGCTCGGTTTTTGGTTTGGTTTTATTTTTTTTTCCCCCTTGGAAAAAGATGAAAAAAAAAAACCAAACCAGAAAATGCCCCAATGAGTCGTACTGCAGGGCTGATATTGAGGACATCCTGCTCTGCATCAGAGGCAGCTGGAATCTGGGATTTGCTCACTGCTGGAATGTCCCTCTGGGAGGAAGGGGAGGCTGGCACTCGCCCCTGGTGGCTGTCACCGGGAGAGGGGCCCGGGAGCAGAGCTCTGGCTGCTGCATCACCATCCAAGCTGGAGCAAAGCTTTTCTGCAGAGCCCTGGGGTTTCAGGACAATCCTTCAAGCTCGCAGCTGCTGGGGAGAAGAGCAGCCTGAGCACCTCCCAGTCCCCGGGGGCACCAACCAGGCGTTTGTGGCTCCCACAGCAGCAGGGCCACTCGGGACCTCCGCTTTGGGAGGAGGACAGAGGAGAAAAATGAGCCTCCATGAGGATTTTGTTTTTTGAAGACAATTGTATGGCTTTCCTGGCAAGGTTCATGTTGTGGAGACGGTCACAACACAAAGTGATACGGTAAAAATCCTCAGAAGGCTCTTTATTATGGCCCCATGCTGTCTTTTATACAGTTTTTACAAACTTCGTGGGCAGCTTTAATTGGTTAATTGCTTTCTCGTTAATTATTCTATTGGTCAGTAAAAGACATTTTACTTGTCTATCAAATCTATCTGTTCTCAGATTGCTTACATATCTTACTTACTGATTCTCATGGCACAAATCCCTTCTTATTACAGGTGCACTTATTTTTCACCCTCAGAACAGATCGTTGTGTCAAAGGAACTTCTCCTTCTCAAAGCAGCTTCACATGGGAACTTGTTAGCTGCACTTAGAAGGAATGACAGGCCAGCTATGGCTCTATCCTCAGGTTCACATTTCTGACGGTGTTCTCCCTTCCAGCAGGGCTCCCCATCCCACATTCCTGCCTGCTCCACGCTCTCCTCAGAGCTGCGGCACATCCAGGACCCGCTGGACCCTCCCTTGGCAGGCTCCAGGGGCTGTTTGCTGCCTCCCTGCAAGGCTGAGAGCCAACACAGCCTGGACCAGGCTTCTCCAGCCCCCCCGTCCCGAGGCAATTCCGACCTCCTGCCCCGGGCACATCTGAGCAAGGCCTGAGCTCCCCTGGGATGCAAATGAGGAGAGAGGCCCGGGCTGTGTTAATTAGCTCAGCCAGATGTTCACCCAGCCTGTGTCTGGTTGCGTTCCCAGCTTTCTGTGTGGATCCTCTGAGCCAGCACCGAGTCCATCAATTTTAACAGGGCAAAACCATCTCTGGTGTGAGTTATTCCTGAAGATAAGTGACTACAAGTTGGACTCTCTGCTCCAAGGCGTTCTCCTGATAAATAAGCAACAACAGCATCAAAGCTTTGCTGCAGGCTTCCAAGGAAGTGAAATGCAGAACGTTTTCCCAGATCCCCATAATTCAAAAATACCCCGTCCAATTCCACACTTCCTCACGGAGACAAAGCACTCTGCTCTGCGCTGAGCCCAGGCGTGAAAAATAAGATGCAGGTTGGAGCTGCCATGGGAAATTTAGAGGAATGATGCATTTAAAATTAACTTGCAGAGGGTTCTTCTACCCCTGACAGGGGCTGTGGAGCACTTTGGGGTCACCTGATGAGGGGCACGGCTGCAGAGCTGGACACTGCTGTACTGCAGGCGGAGCCAGAAGGAATTCACCTCTGCTCAGCAGCCACCAGGCTCCCGCTTCCTCAGGTCAAACCCTGCTTATGCCACATGTTCCTTTTGCTCCCAGAATGGGCTCAGATTTGGAGATGTTTCAAATAAGGAAAAGACGCAGGAATTATCACAGAAGAATAAAAAGGACGGGGAATGTGTGAAGAGCAGCAGAGAGCAGTCCAAGCTTTTCCCATCGTGCAGGTCTCCATGAGTGAATCCAAGCTCTGCGTGACTCCCAGGCACACATCTGGGATAATTCCCCTGGTGTCATTCCAGCCTTTATTGTCCCTCAACCCTGCCAGGGCCTCACTGCTCTGGGACAGCTGAACAAATCGGTGACAAAGCTGGTGACGTGTCCAGAGGAGGGACACGAAGGTGCTGAAGGGTCTGGAGGGGCCACATGAGGAGTGGCTGAGGCACCTCCAGTGCTGGGGACAGCTCTGGGACACTCAGGACAGGAAGGACATGGAGGGGCTGGGGGTGTCCAGGGCAGAGCAGGGAGCTGGGGAAGGGGCTGGAGAACTCCTGAGGGAGCTGGGAAGGGGCTCAGCCTGGAGAAAAGGAGGCTCAGGGGGGCCCTTGTGGCTCTGCACAACTCCCTGCCAGGAGGGGACAGCCTTGGGGTCAGGCTCTGCTCCCAGGGAACAGGGACAGGAGGAGAGGGAACGGCCTCAGGCTGGGCCAGGGGAGGTCAGGGTGGACAGCAGCAGGAATTTCCCCATGGAAAGGGTGCTCAGAACTTGGAACTGCCCAGGGAGGTTTGGAGTGCCCATCCCTGGAGGTGTCCAAGGAATTAATTCCTCAGTGCTCTGGGCTGGGAATGAGGTGGGACAGCCTGGACTCCGTGGTCTGTGAGGGCTTTCCCTGGCTAAATGATCCTGGGATTCCTGGGAGCGTGGGACAGCAGCACTCTGCTGAGCAGGGAAGGTCAATCACGCCTGGTTCAGCCAAGGGGAAGCAGGAGTTTTCTCCTAAGATATTCTCCGTGAGGAAAAAAGAGAAATGGATCAGGCAGGATCACACATAAAGAAACAGTGATGACAAGCAGAAAATTGCAGAGCTTCGGAAAGTTATGGCCAGATAGAAAGCATCCAGCACAGAAGTCTTTAGGTGACCTAACCCAGCTGCTGCTAATGTTCCAGCAGTAATAAACAGGAGCCGCTTCCCTGGCTCCTCTCCTTTGGGATTCTCCACTGCAACACTGGTTGGTACTTGAATTCCATCGTTTATAGCAAAGCTGTTGTCTGTTATCACAATCACAGGGACATTATTACAGAACTCACCCCGCAGCAAGATATGAATCAGAGTTAACCTTCGCAGACACCAAATATTTACTTTAGAAAAGGCAAAGATATTATTTCATAAATCAGAAATGGTTCCCTTGGCCCTTGAAGGACACTTGAAAGCAGATTGTAATTACGAAACACACCGTGGGATGCCTAGGCAATTGAATCCTTGGCTGCCCAAGGCTGGTGGGTTCCCAGCTCAGCTGTGCCTGAGGCCCCTGGATGGGAATCCCTGATTCCAGACACTGCTGTGACACAGGAGTGGTGCTCAGAGAGGCTGAATCGCTGTGGGAGTGGAATGAGGTGGCTCAGGGGTGTTGCCTAATGAGTTATGAGCAGCCTCTCTTGTGAGCTGGGGCTTCCAAATGTGGGACGGACCCCAGATTGCTGCTCCAGAGCCTTCCCTGTCCATGGCTCGGCAGTAGAGGGGACAGAGAGTGGCTTTCTGTCATCACACTTGCATGCCCAGTGTCCGGCCCGTGGGTATCACACCAACCGGCGCAGCCAGGTCCTTCCTGCCTGGCCTGAGAGCTTTCCAAGGGACCTGTCCCTTCCCATGGAAACGGCCCTGCAGTGCCCTGCCAGGACCCACCACCCTCTGGGGGAGATGAGCACCAGAGCCAGCTCTGGGAGAAGGGCACACCCGACTCTGGGGGAAGCTGAAAAGCCCAGCCAGGGACCAGCCTAGAGCCGAGGAATTCTCCCGCCAGCATTCAGCCCTGGATCCCACTGGGTCCCTCCCTCCTGCCCCTGCCTGAGGCGGCGCCAGCGAGGTGCTCAGAGCCTTGGAACTGCCCCGTGGCACAGCAGCGCTGCTGCCTGGGCATCACTTCCCCGCGGGCTGCGGGGACCTGCTTTTACCCCCAAGCAGCGAGCAGGGTGCAGGCGGTGCAGGGTGCCCAGCCCTGGGCAGGTGACACCCCGGCACACTGCCACCTGTGCGGGGCACGGTCACCTCACGGTGAAATCCTCCCCCAGGAGCTCTGCCAAGCCTCTCCTCGTGCCGCTGGGAGCATCCCAAGGGAGGCAGCGATGCTGGCAGGCTGAACCTGCGTCCCTCTGCCCCTGCGGCTCCCCTGGTGACACAGGAGGAGCAAGAAGCCACCAAACAGCCCCGTGTGCCCAAGGGGCATCAACCCTGGAGTGAGGGCTCCCATCCTTTCTGGGCCTGCCTTTTAAACTGATTTTCTGCAGCTCTCCACATTTTTTTCCTGATGCTTACTATGGTTGGAAATACTCAATCCCAGGCCCTGCATGTCAATTCCTCCCTGCCACACTCTCCCCGCTCCTGTGCCCCTGGCCAGAAGATCCCAAGGTACAAATCCTTTGTTTCCCGGAGAATACTCGCTCGTAGAAGCTCATCTTTATTTATCAGGAGTTGTGTCAGCAAGGCTTTAAAAACCCAGCTGATCTCCGCTGCCTGCTCAGTGCAAATCAAAAGAGCCTGCGGGAAATCGGGTAGAACAACCATTCGATTAAATAAAAGCCGCCCCTCCGCCTCCTGCGTTTCCCTAATCCTCTTCCCAGCGAGTGTAATGCCCACGGTGCTAATCCACGGGACACGGGGGGTGGTGGGCTGGAATTACAGCCACTCCTCCGCGGGATAATGGAGCATCACATTTTATTGTCCTCATCATTCTCGCAGCCCGCGGAGCGTTCGGGAAGAGGCGGGGCAGGGGGAAAGGTGGATTTTCCACAGGGCTGGAGTTCCAGTTCCTCCCTCCGTGCCCAGATCGCTCCCGGCAGCGCTACCCTGTGCCAGGAGCAGCAGGGAGCGGGGAGATTCCAGCCGGGGCCATTCGGGCTCTCTCCTCACCTCCAGGGTGCAGACAGCAGCCAGAGCATACCCAAATTGTTCGTGGAGTTGATGTCTTAAGTTTTATCTTCCATGTATTTCAGGCTCTGTGCTGCCCAGGGGTGCAGCTCTGAGCTCACACTCGGTGTCACTCAGCTCTGCACACAGCAGAGACACAAAAGAAATCCTTCTCCTGCTGCACACCAAGGACAACTTTCAGCCCAAAAGCACAAACAAGGCTGGGCTGAAGAGGGAGAACAAGAAGGACGGGACCTCATAACCTGCAGCTGTAATTGCACAATTAAACCCCAATGTGCAAACGGACCAAAACTCATAAAAATGTGAGACCTTGTGAATGTTTGTCCATTTTGTGACCATTTGGGTTAATTTTGCGTCCATTTTGTGACCATTTTGGGTCCATCCTGGGTGTGTAGCCCTGCCCAGGCTCTTGTGCCACCCAAGGTGTGTCCTAAAGGCCTTCCAATAAATCCCTGCTTTATTCTCCAGCTCTGCCCAGTCTCTGCTCCAGCTCAGCCTTCCCGAGGCATCATTCCCAAGCCCTGGCAGAGCCCCCAGCCCTGCTCACCAGGGCAGTCTGCTCGGTGGCATTTTCCCTGGCGTGGCACCAAGGCGCTCTCAGCCGCGAGCCCCTGCTGCCCCTCTCTGCTCCCCCTGGCCCTGGGCAGGCCCTGGGCAGTGTGCCCAGCTGGCTGCAGCAGCGCCCAGCGCCAGGGCTGTCCTTGAGGACCCTGCTGGTGCTGGGTGAGCCTGGCTCGGCTCGGAGCTCAGCTGCAGCCCTGCGGATGCACAGCGAGCTGGCAGCCGAGCCCTGCTCCCTGTGCAGGGGGAGAGATTTGTCCCTCTGCCATTTATCCCTCTGCCGCGGCTTGGGGTTATTTCTAAATGCAGAGGAGCAGCCCAGTAAACACGGCAGCCCTGCCTTAATCACCTCCTGTTAGAATGCTGGAAATTTAGATTGAAGATTTTAGGATATAGTGATATATGTGAGCTGAGAGAGGATTTTAGGTGTTGTCGAAATACTTCTTCTTCACCTTCTTCTTCCTTCTTTTTCGCGGGTTTAGGTGGTTTTCTCTAATCAGGTGCAAATGTCCGCACTGCAGGCCTTGAGTGGTCATTATTGTGTCCATAACACATAACAATACATACATAAAATACAATAAACAACCAAGTCCGAACTCAACCCCTCATTTCCCGTGTCTTTATCCCAACCTTAGCAAAGAAAAAGAGAAGCCAAAAAGCCATCACAACCTCCATGGCTGACCCACACAGCATCCCCAGCTCAAAACTGGGCTGCATTTCTCCTTTAGCCCAGGATGACAACGCTCAGAGTGTTACAGCTGTTACACCGAGGGCTGTGCCCCTTCTCTGCTGGGTTCCGGGCTGAGAATCACCCGGGTCCCAGAGGTTCAGCCCCTGCTGCCTCGAGGGAAGCGCATTCTGTGACAAGTTCATTACTCTGGCTCAGTGCAGCGCACAGAGCTCGCAGTCCCAGAGCTGTGCAGCTCGATAGCCGCGGTGTGATCAGATTCTTGATCCGATAGCACTGAGCGAGTTCAGCGCCTTGGAAATGAGCCCGGGCTCACCTCCGTGCTCCTGCAAGAGAATGGAACAGCTCCCAGCCAGCCGAGACTCCTCAGCTCCCCGCGCCTTCAGGGATGAACCTCCTGCCTGCTGAGGTGATTTCACAGAATCACAGAATCACCAGGCTGGAAGAGACCTCCAAGGTCATCGAGTCCAACCCAGCCCTGACACCTCAGCTAAACCACGGCACCAGTGCCACATCCAGTCTTTCTTTAAACACATCCAGGGATGGTGACTTGTCATGGTAGGGCACAGAATGGATTGACTCCATAGAATTGTCAGGAGAGAGAGAAGGCTTTATTTACAATCCCAACAGTTTTTTTTTAGAACACGCTGTGTAAAAAGGTCTGTTATTGCTCCATGGCACTGACACTGCTCTGCATTGGTTCAGGAATAGGAAACAACCCCTGGGACAGTTGTTCTGGCAAAGGGAACACTGTTTGCTGAGCCTGTGCTGAGAAACGCAGAGAGATGTTTTGGAAAGAGAAACTGTTGGCAGCTTTCCCTTGGGAAAGGAGCCGGCAATGGTCAGCGAGCTGAAATTCAGGCTCAGAAATATCGAGCTCACAGTGACTCCACCACCTCTCTGGGCAGATCATTCCAGTACTTTATTATTCTTTCTGTGAAAATCTTTTTCCTAATATCCAACCTATATTTCCCTTGGTGCAGTTTGGGGCTGTGTCCTCTCGTTCTGTCAGATTTGCTCCCTGCCGGGGGGTCTGCGCTGGCAGGGGCTGGGCTGGCCCAGGCTCAGGGGTCTGACTTCAGCCCTTGCTCGGATGGGGGGATCTGACCCAAAGCTTGCACCTGGACTCGTCAGCAGACTCCCCAAAAAAAGTTTTTATTCTTTTATGTGCCAGAGCATTATTTCCACGGGGTGGGTTCTGTGGAGCCTGCTCCGAGAACGCTCCTGGGCCAGGTGGGGAGAGCAGCCAGGCCAGAAGGTGCCTGTGGGACAATCCTCAGGGGGAAAAATTGCCAGGAGCAAGACCTTCACAAAGAGTGGAAACTAACCCCCTCAAAAAAACCCTCATATTTGGTTCCTCTGCTGTGGGCGACGGGAAGCACAAAGCAGAATTATTTCCCACAAATCCTGTGTAGCATAATCCCATTTTCTCCTGCCATGCCTGGATTTGCTGCAAATTTACAAGGTTATTTTAAACATGTGTCAAAATATATGTATCTTTTTAGTAAATGTTTTATAATTACACACACCTCCTGTATGCTTCTGTGGATTTGGTCTCTTCGCCTTTTTGCGAGGGTGAATTTTTGGGTCACAGCTGTGGAATCTCCAGTTTTCCCTGTGAGGCTATGAAGGATAGGCAAGATTTTCTTGGGCTCCACCCTGGCATCCGACCCGACAAACTCAGCCGGCCCCGGGGTGAGGAGGGTGAGTCCCAGCCCCTCCCGGGCTGCATCAGCAGCAAGTTCTCAGCGCTTTATTTCGCTTTGTTTCGTTGGGTTTTGGTTTGTTCTCAAAGGCATCCTCTGCTGGGGCCTCTGGTGCTGCCGCCCCAGCTCCTCGCACAGATGAGATTTGATTTGTGTGAAATGACTTCTGGGGGTTTGCTGTCCTCGCTCAGGTCTGGGGGATTTGTTACAAAACAATTCCCCCAGAACCTGTGACGAATGAAAATCTCCATTCTATGTATTTGAATGAGAAAACGCTGGTGGGAAGAAGCCAAGCAAAATATTTCTTTGGGTTTTCTCTTTTTCTCCAAATCCTGAACTGGAGAAGTCAATTTTTTTTTTTTTTTTTCAGCTGGAAAATGAGAGCATTTGCCTCGGCTTTCTGTGCCCACGCCAACGTGTAGAAATATTTATTGCAGGGAGAGAGCAACAGGATCTCCACAGTGCAAAACGGCTGAGGATTTATCGGGAAGCTTCCTTTTTATGGGGGAAAATGTTGTTGTGCTATTTCTTCAGCTGCTCCCCCTGTTCTTCTGTTGCTTCTGTGGCTTTCTCACAGGGGGAAACACGGAGGAGGCAACGCAAAAAACCGGAACTTTTCCGTTTGGAAACAGAGCTGGCAAAAATAATTTAAAAAAAAATTTTGAAAAAAAAAAATCCTGGGTTGGTTTCAAGCTGCTGCCTGGAAAGTTAAATGCAGAGCAAATGACAATTTTGTCTCACTTAGACATTTCCCTGGGGGAAAAACTCCCAGCTCTCACTCAGCTCCGCTTTTTGAGCTTTCCAGATCTGTAAAACCTCCCCTGACGAGTTGTTCCTGGAGGGGTTTTCATAATCCTGGTGGTGAATTGTCCCTGTCACACACCAAAGCCACCACTCCCCGCCCTGTGGCCACCAAGAAAGGGCAGGAAAGGATTCCTGGCACATCCCACCCACGGTTTGTTTCACACCCTTTGTGCCAGGGATGGATTTGAATGGAACGTCCCACCCTTACGCACATGAAATTTAGAGTGGGGTTTTTTTGGAATATATTTTAGAAGTGTACACACGGCAAATTAAGTTTTTGAATGTGATATAACAATTCCCAAATCCTGCCAAATTTACACACAACAAATTGAGTTTTTGAATGTGAAATAACAGTTCCCAAATCCTGCCAAATTTACACACAGGAAATTGGGGTTTTGAATGTGAAATAAAAGTTACCAAATCTTGTCAGTTACCAAATCCTGCCAAATTTACACACAACAAATTGAGTTTTTGAATGTGAAATAACAGTTCCCAAATCCTGCCGGCCCCCGGCTGGCAGAGCAGCACTGATGGAGCTGAGGGATGCAAAGGGGACAAGGACCCCGTGGTCTCTTGCTCCTGACATCCCCAAATCTGCACATTTTTGTCTCAGCTNAGGAAGGAAGGAAGGAAGGAAAGCCCAGAGTTCCTCAGCCAAGTCCTTCCCTCTGTCCCCCTCTTTGCTGTCAATCCGTAATTCAGGCAGGTTTGGAATTAGAGGTTATAAATTATTATTTAACAGGTTTTTAATTGAATCCATGCATCATTGCAGAACTCAAAACATTTTGCAGCAAAGAGTTCCACGCTTTAATTAATTAGAAGCTGAATGGGAAATGCACTTTTTTCTTCTTCCCCTAACTTGCTGTGCTACAAATTATTCCTTCTTGGTTTGGAGTTATAAAACCCAGGCTATTAATGCCCTTTTCATCTGTTTGGTGCCACTTACAGTCTTACAGATTGTTATTACATCTCCCAGGATTTTTTTTTTCTGATGGAACAGTTCCCTTCAGTTCCATCTTCCCCCTGTGGAGATCACAGTGCACCTTGGAACGTCCTTCATGCTGTTCCCTCTGTTTTTCCAGTTCTGCACCTGATCCTGCTGCAAGTTCTTGGATTATCCATTGCTTCAATCAAATCACCCTCCTGCAAAAGCTCAGTTCCTCCTTTAAGGAGCACTAGTGGGTGTGCAAGGCAGCCCTTGCCCTGANTCACACCCTTTGTGCCAGGGATGGATTTGAATGGAACGTCCCACCCTTACGCACATGAAATTTAGAGTGGGGTTTTTTTGGAATATATTTTAGAAGTGTACACACGGCAAATTAAGTTTTTGAATGTGATATAACAATTCCCAAATCCTGCCAAATTTACACACAACAAATTGAGTTTTTGAATGTGAAATAACAGTTCCCAAATCCTGCCGGCCCCCGGCTGGCAGAGCAGCACTGATGGAGCTGAGGGATGCAAAGGGGACAAGGACCCCGTGGTCTCTTGCTCCTGACATCCCCAAACCTGCACATTTTTGTCTCAGCTCTGAATTCTGCCTCTTTTCTGTAAGGCTTTCCTGGCGATGGGGTGGGTAAGAAATTACCCTTTTCCCCGGGTACCCCGTCTGAGGGGCCAAATCCTCATTTCCACCTCAGCAGAATGAAATCTGAGCTTGGTACCTCGTCTGTGCCTGATTTTTTTGCCCAGCCTGGAAGGGCAGTTGAGGACTGATGAGAAATCTGCTGCTGATGGTGGGGTTTAGAGGAAATACTGGTTTGTTTGAGGTAATGGAGAAGGGCTGGAAAGGGAGGATTCTGGAAGGATTTGTCATTGATCAGTGAAAATGGCTTCTGAANTACATCTCCCAGGATTTTTTTTTTTTCTGATGAAACTGAAAAAAAAGGTGGTTTTTTTTCCTGATGAAACAGTTCCCTTCAGTTCCATCTTCCCCCTGTGGAGATCACAGTGCACCTTGGAACGTCCTTCATGCTGTTCCCTCTGTTTTTCCAGTTCTGCACCTGATCCTGCTGCAAGTTCTTGGATTATCCATTGCTTCAATCAAATCACCCTCCTGCAAAAGCTCAGTTCCTCCTTTAAGGAGCACTAGTGGGTGTGCAAGGCAGCCCTTGCCCTGATAAATGCCATCCCCAATCCTTTACTTTTATCCTATTTATCCCCGAGCCTGCCACTTCCAAACCCCAGAGAGGATTTCAAAGTGCTCATTCCATTAATTTGAGACAGTTCCTCCAATTCTGAACCCACAAAGAAAAGTTCCACTGACAGAATTTTCCTCAGTTCCTCCCCAGCGAACATCAATGGAGAAGAATTCATCTGGATTTTCTGCTCCAGCCTTATCTTCCTCGAGCTTTTCCTTTCATGCCTCACTCATTCAGTGGCCTTGGAGCCTCTCTGGCAGCGTTCCTGCTGCTGCTGCTGTGTTTCAGGAGGATTTGTTGGTATTTCTTCCACAGTTAGCAAGTTGTTCCTCGAAAATATTTCTTGGCCTGTCTCGTGATGATTTCCCAAGGACCTTGCCAGAGCTGATGTTCTTTCCTCTTTCCCCTTTTAGACACAGCGCACAGCCGAGGGCTCGCAGGGAGCTGACGCTGTGTGACGGGGGGAAAGCGCAGCAGAAATGTGTCCCAGGCTCCCTCCCAACCTGGACCGGAGGTGGGACCTGCCAAAGCTGTCGCCAGCCCCAGCTGTCCCCGAGTCACCGTGGGGACGTGGCTGAGCAGAGCACGGTCACAGGGAGGAAACTCAGCCCGGAATTCACTGACACACAAACCCGCAGCCGCGGGATGATTTATTGCCTTTGCACGCCCTGGGAATGCTGATGTCCCCTGTGTCACCCCAAAAGGGATCCAAGCACCGTGCTCAGAGATCCCCCAGCCCCCTGGGAGAGTCCCCTCGGCCCCCATGCCAAGGATGGCTCCATGTTCCATGTTCCATATTCCATGTTCCATACTCCACGTTTCATGTCCCATAGTCCATATTAAATACTCCATGTTCCATATTCCATATTCCATATTCCATGTTCCATATTCCATATTCCATATTCCATGTTCCATACTCCACGTTTCATGTCCCATAGTCCATATTAAATACTCCATGTTCCATATTCCATATTCCATATTCCATGTTCCATATTCCAGGTTCCATGTTCCATATACCATGTTCCATATTCCATGTTCCATACTCCACGTTTCATGTCCCATAGTCCATATTAAATACTCCATAGTCCATATTCCATATTCCATATTCCGTGTTCCATATTCCATATTCCAGGTTCTAGGTTCCATGTTTCATATTCCATGTTCCATATTCCAGGTTCCATGTTCCCTGTTCCATATTCCATGTTCCATATTCCATGTTCCGCATTCCATATTCCATGTTCCATATTCCATGTTCCATATTCCAGGTTCCATGTTCCATATACCATGTTCCATATTCCATGTTCCATACTCCACGTTTCGTGTCCCATAGTCCATATTAAATACTCCATAGTCCATATTCCATATTCCATGTTCCATATTCCATGTTCCATATTCCATATTCCAGGTTCCATATTCCATTTTCCAAGATCTATATTCCATATTCCATGTTCCACATTCCATATTCCACATTCCATATTCCACGTTCCATTGTTCCATGTTCTATATTCCATGTTCACCAGGGAAAGGCGCCACGTCAGGAATTTTGGAGGGTGCTGACTGCTCAGGTGAGTCTTTTCCAGAGGTTTCCTGGAGCTAATTTAGGTGTCCTTTCATAATTGGACCGTTTGTGCTTAAAAGACCTGGGAAAGAGATGGAGACAGAGCCATTTTTCACTTTGCTAGCTAGAACTCACAACTTGTGAGACTGTAACATAGGTAAGAATTAATAAACATCCGAGTCTGAACACGAACTGCATCTCTCCAGCGTTTAATCCCGGCTCCAACAGAAGAAAAGAAGATAAAACCCCCACAAACAGCCTTTTGCAGTTAATTTGGCGAAGCCTCTCCAGGTAATTGGCGCTGGGGCACTCCCAGCACTCGGGGGCTGCAATTTGGGCTCTCCCTGACACCCTGCGGGCTCAGAGTCGCTGACACCATTAAGTGTCCAAGACAATTTCAATTGAAGCGAAAATAAATGTAATTAGTTATTACAGTTTATTAGCGGCTCATATCCTTCGGCAGATCCTGTCTTTATTCGGTCTTTAATGGGATTAATAATTCCTTAAGCGGGCGTGTGACAGCCAAGAGCAGTGAAATTCCATGGCTGGCACACAAACGTTCTCTTGCTTCTTCGTTTTACCCCCTTTTCTTATAGGGACATTTTTTCAGGCCCTTTTCTTGACAATTTTCTGGTTTATTGGCAGAGTAAGCGGGTAAGTTATTGGCTGCTGCTGGAATTCTCAGGTCAGGCAGGATCAGCCACCAAACCCACTCGGGGCAACGTAGCCCTGGTTTTTCCAGCCTGAGATGTTTTGATTTTTAAAACTCCATTCTCACGGAACTTTCTGCAAACAAAAGGAGATGTTTTTGTTAACTCTGTCTTGTTTTCATTCTTCTTTGGAGGTGGAGACAATTTGCTGTCTCTCTGTGTTGGCCAATTTGCTAACTCGGTCTTGTTTTCATTCTTCTTTGGAAGTGGAGACAATTTGATGTCTCTCTGTGCTGGCCAATGTGATTGAATGGGTGTTACTTCTAACGCCAAGAGGTTTAGCTCTAGCGACCCAGTATATAAGGAGGTCAAAAATTTTTAATAAACTCAGTCTTTAACCTTCTGACAAGTTCTGGAGTCGTGTGCTCTGATTTCATGTCCTACAGCAACAGGGCGCCCGTCAGGATGTCACAGCAAGGGGCTCAGCCCTGCTCTTCATGGCTGGAGACATCAGGGGTGACAGCTCCAGGTCAGGGCACCCCTAAATGTCCCCCTCCAGGCTTCTCCTGCCGCCCCTCTTCCCTGCAGGGGCAGCTGCTCTGGGGGTGGCCGCGCTGGAAAATCCGGGGGTCTGAGGCAGGCTCAGCACCCTGCCCGAGGCAGAGCCTGCTGTAACCCCACCTCCACCTGGGCCGCAGCTCTGAGCTGCCTTAATTGATGGACTGCTTAATGAAGCTCTGCATTTCCACCTCGCAGTGCCCCGAGCGGGCTGCTCCGCTCCGGCGGCTCGGTGGGATCTGCCAGGGTCGCTTTGCAGGGACATCGCTCACCAGGCTGGGAGAAGTGCCCGGGTGTTAAGGAGCAGTGAGGTGGGAGGTGATGGTGGCAGGTTCCCGGCTCAGCCTGGGCTGGAGCGGGGGGTTCTTCACAGCCCAGCTGCGCCGAGGGCACATCTGGAGCTCTGAGAGCACATCTGGAGCTCGGAGCCAGGCTGGGGGCAGCTGAGCCTCTGGGCTGCAGTGCCAGGCTGGGCTGGGCTGGCTGGGGGCTGCCAGGGATCCACTGGGAAAAATTCCATCTTCTCCCTGGGTGTTTCAGCGGGAGGTGTTCCTGCCCATGGGGAGGGATTGGAACGGGACTGGAGCTTGAAAGTCCCCTCCAACCCAAAGCATTCCATGGAATGGAATCAATCTGAGTTGAATCATGGAGCGTTACTTACAGAATAACAGTAAATGGAGTGTGTGGTTTATTGTTAAACAAGAGCAGAGCTCCTGAAATGAGGTTAAAAGGGATTCTCTCAAGGCTCTGGTGCGCAGCTGTTTCCCCGGCAAAGGGGAGAACTCTTCCAGAGGAATTAATGGGGGGCATTTATCAATTAAACAAGCCCTGCAAAGCCAGCAACATCAACGAGGAGATGCAGTCAGGGGGCAGGATCAGACAAAAAAAAATACAGAGGAGTTTGCAGAGTGAGGGCAATCAGAGAAACTCCATTCTGTGATTCCATGACACTCCTGCCTATATCTCAGGTGCTGTGCAGATCCATTCCAGAAATGACCCAGCTTTGGGCTTGGCTCCCCCACTGAAGCTGAGGCACAAAACAAAATCTTTCGGCCCCAAGAGGGGCAGCTGAGGTGGATGTGGCAGCAGGAGCGCATTCTTTTGGGAGCAGGGTAATTTCAGAGCTCTTCAAACAGCAAATGACGTGTCCTTTTAGGAAGAGATAACCAGTAAAATGATAACATTTCCTAGAAGCCAGCGAAATGCAAATAATCTTGGCACTGCACATGGTGCAGGCAATCCACCTCCTCTCTGTGCACTTCAGGGTCTTGTGGAGATGTTTATTCACACCTGGTACTTCTGCACAAACATTTTGTTCTGTTCTCCTCTTCCCTGTTGTTCGATTTTCCCACTTTCTGTGCCCCACCGTGACCCGGCCTCAACCACTGCCCTGGGCCATCAGGATGTGAGCCGTGCACACACACTCTGTTCATTTCCAGGCTGCTGTGTGCCTCAAAATCCCGGGCTCTGAGCAGGGTTTTATACAATATTTATGTTTCTCTGAGACTCGAGAGGTCACTCAACCTGACAGAACTGAAGCCTCTGCCTGTGGGAGAGGGGTTCTGCTGCAGCATCAGCAGAAAGTAAATGAGCTCCCAAATGAGAGTTCAGAGAGTTCTGGCTGTCATTTCCATACAGCTTTGGACTCTGCTCGTGGCTTCTCCCTTCGAGGGAGGGAAAGTTGCTGCAAGTGTCTGCTCAGCACCAGGCTGGTGCTGGAACGGAGCACCAGGGGATCAGAGTTAGCTGCAGCCGCAGGGAGGCTTTCCTGGCCATTCCTGCTGTTCTGAACATTTCACCTGGCCCAGAGCAGCAAAGGTGAACCCTCCGTTTGCCACCTGGATTGCCCCCACTGCTCACCGTTCGCTTCCTCTGCAGCACCTCGAGCACCTGGGCTGAGCAAGTCCTGCATTCCTTCACCCCAATCCTCCCTGCCAGCACCCAGAGAGGTTAAACGAGACCTCCAAGGTCACAGAATAGGAAAGGTGCTGATTTCAGCTCCCCCTCCCCGGCCCTCGGCTGCCTTCAGGCTGCCCCCAGCATGTTCAAGGAAAACCAGGAGTCATGAGCACCCCTGAGGAGCTCTGCTGGTAAAACTGAGCGGCGAAAAAAGGCCAGATAAGGTACAGGATAAACATTTGTGACCAGGAGGCGCTTCAGAGCAGAACATCTGCTTGTCTGGCGTGGGGGCTGATTGTGCAGCGCTGCGGCAGGGTCACTGAGGCGCTGGGCCCCACGGGGCCTTTTGAGGAATCCTAGAGGGAGCAGGACGGGAGGGCCAGGCTGGCAGGCAGGGCACAGCCTGTGCAGGAGGCTGCCGCTCTGCAGAAGCAGCTGCGGGAGCAGCAGGATGTCCCAGGGCATCCCAAATGGCAGGAGCTCCCTGCTCGGGTGGCTGAGCCCTGCCTGCAGGGCGCGGGGACTGGCACCGACTCCTTCCGCCTGGAGCCAGGGATGGGAGCTGCAATCTGCTGAGCTGGGCTGGACGGTGCCCTGCTCCAGCTGCTGCTGCAGGGCTTGGGGTCAGTCACGGAAGCACAGAATCGCAGAGGATCAGACAGAATCACAGGGTCGCACAGGATCACAGAATAACAGGATCACAGAATCTCAGAATCACAGAATCAAAGAATCACGGAGTCACAGAATGACAGAATCAAAGAATCACACAGAATCACACAGAACCACACAGAATCACACAAATCACAGAACCACACAGAATCACAGAATCACACAGAATCACACAAATCACAGAATCACACAGAATCACACAAATCACAGAATCACGCAGAATCACAGGATCACAGAATCTCAGAATCACAGAATCAAAGAATCACGGAGTCACAGAATGACAGAATCACACAGAACCACAGAATCACACAGAATCACACAAATCACAGAACCACACAGAATCACAGAATCACACAGAATCACACAAATCACAGAACCACACAGAATCACAGAATCACACAGAATCACACAAATCACAGAACCACACAGAATCACAGAATCACACAGAATCACACAAATCACAGAACCACACAGAATCACAGAATCACACAGAATCACAGAACCACACAAATCACAGACTTCACAGAATCACCAGGCTGGAAGAGACCTCCAAGGCCATCGAGCCCAACCCAGCCCCAGCACCTCACCTAAACCAGGGCACCCAGTGCCACATCCAGTCTTTCCTTAAACACACCCAGGGATGGTGACTCCACCCCTTTCCCGGGCAGGTCACACCCTGCCCGTGACAGTGACAGCCCTGGGGGGTGTCCAGCTTCACTCCCTTCTCTTTGCACCTTGCTGGAGAGGGAAGAGTTCAGCCACACCGTTTGGACACCGGGTCTGTGAATGTTGGGAATGGACAGGAGAGCCACAGATCAACCAGAAGGGGATTCTTCCTGAGCTTCAAAGCCAAAGGAGGTCACTGATGGTGCAGTGAAAAAGAAATCGGGAAAGGAAATCCCCAAAGTGAAGGGGTTGCTCTGGGTCTCTGGCTGTGGGGAGCTTTTCAATGGACAGATGGGAGAGCACAGCCTTTTCCATCCTGAGCACTTCCAGCCCTGTCCTGAAATCCTCAAGGTGCCAAAAACATGGAGCTGCTCCACTCCAGAGCAGGTGAACAGCTCTACCTATCCCTGCCTTCCAGGCCAAAAGCACCTGTGGAGCAATTTCCACACCATTTCTACTGCCCGGAATATATTTTTGTCCTATTTGCGCTGAAACCCGGAAGAACAATTTTCAGGGAAGATTTGGCACAAGGCTTGCTCACGGTCAGGAGGGAATAAGGTGAGAAAATGTTTTTTTCCCCCTGCAGATTGTGGCCAGCTGTATTTCAGAGGAACCAACCTGCCCCAGCCACCTCTGCGGCCCCTTAAACAATTTCCACACTTGCCCCGTGGCCTGCAGCACGGCGTCAACCTGAAGGCAATGATGTGGGCAGGAGAAGTGGTTCCACATTTATCCAAGCAGTGAAAGGGCAGAATTACCTGGGATGCCCCTTGAAACAGCAAATGTGGCGTGAAGGACTGCGCTCAGCTCCCACCGGGGGGTTCGGCAGGACAGCAAAGCAGGAGTTACACAAATTTCAGATACAGCCATCGGCAACAGCTCAGTGAGCATTCTGAGTGTGAGTGGCACTGCAGGCGCGCTGGGAGGGATGAGAAGCCGTGTTTTCTGTCACGTTTGGAGCAGCCTGGCCGTGCTCGGGCTGCACGGCAAGGAGAGGCTGTCAGCGTGTCCGTGGGTCAGCGCCCGGCGTGCCACAGGGATTGCGAACAGCTCAGGGAATTGCAAACTACCCAGGGATGGTGAAACGGCTCAGGGAATTGCAAACGTCTCTGCCCTGCAGGTGCCCAGCCTGGAGCGCCCCTGGCAGAGCAGGAGCACCCAGAGCCTCCCCCTGGGAGAGGGGCAGCCCAGCTGGGGTGGAATTCCCGGGCAGAGCACGGGGAATCACCCTCTGAAGGAGCCACAGGGGCAGGATCATCTCTGTCCTGCAGCTCCTGGGGACCCTGGCACCAGCCCAAAGTGGGCACTGTCCCAGTAGGTCCCAGCCCAAACTGGGCACTGTCCCACCAGGGNCCAGCCCAAACTGGGCCAGGTGTCTCAGCAGGTCCCAGCCCAAACTGGGCACTGTCCCAGCAGGTCCCAGTCCAAACTGGGCAGGGTGTCCCAGCAGGTCCCAGCCCAAAGTGGGCACTGTCCCAGCAGGTCCCAGCCCAAACTGGGCACTGTCCCAGAAGGACCCAGTTCAAACTGGGCAGGGTGTCCCCGCAGCTCCCAGTTCAAACTGGGCCAGGTGTCCCAGCAGGTCCCAGTTCAAACTGGGCACTGTCCCAGCAGGTCTCAGCCCAAACTGGGCACTGTCCCAGCAGGACCCAGTCCAAACTGGGCACTGTCCCAGCAGGACCCAGCCCAGACTGGGCACTGTCCCAGCAGGTCTCAGCCCAAACTGGGCAGGGTGTCCCAGCAGGACCCAGCCCAAACTGGGCACTGTCCCAGCAGGTCCTAGTTCAAACTGGGCACTATCCCAGCAGGTCCCAGCCCAAACTGGTCAGGGTGTCCCATCAGGTCTCATCCTGACCTCCTGAGCCCTGCACACCGCCAGGGCAGTGCCCACCCGCACTGCTGGGGGATGTCACACCCCTCTGTGATCCCCTCTCCATCCCCAGCTGGACCTCAAAGCTGGGTTTTCCATTGTCCTGACTGAATTCTGGATTAGAACTTTTTTTTTTTAATCTTTTCCACCGTCTCAAGGTCATTTAAAGTCCTCTCCAGCCCTTGACCCAATGCCAGGGACAGGAACATCTTGTGTTCCACAGCCCAGCTCATGGATAGGGGATCCTAAATAGCCCCAGGCCCAGGGAAGGCCTCATGGATCAGCTGCCAGAGGCAGGAAAATTCCTGGTTCTGCTGAGAGATCCTGCTTGGCTGCCCAGCTCTGCATCCCCATCTGGTCCATCCAACTCTCCCATATTTCTTGAGCTTGTTCATGGAGATTTCAGGACCAGGAGAGATAAAAGTGCTGCTGCGCCAGAGCAGGAATTATCTCTTGCCTTTGCACACAGGCTCTGAAGGAAATTAAATGGGTTTTACCCAATTTGTCTCCGATGATCAAGGCTGGCCGTTACTCACCTCCACATATTTTCCAGGCACTGCTTCCCTTCATTATTTTTCCAGGAATTGGGGCTGATTTACAGGATTCCAGTCCTGAGCCACGGGACCTGCAGTGCCCACCTCCCTCCCTGCTCCGCGTGTGCAGAAGGACCTGTGGAGCCTGAGGGGGCTGAGGGGGCTGGCCCTGTCCCCCGCTCTGTCCCCACACTCTCTCTCCAGAGCTGGAGGGGTGCAGCAGGCTCCCATTTCTGGCTGTATCCATGGAATTTCTCCTGTCAGTGCTGGCACTGCCTGCAGGGAATTTCAGGGAATTTCATGGGTGCCACCCTGGCCAAAGTCACGCTGGGACCCAAACTCTGCTGTCACTGCCAGCTCTGCCCACTTCCCTCCAGCCCTGGCAGGCTGGGCTGGCATTAAGCTGTGCCTCAGGTTGAAGAAAAACCTGCAAAATCCTGTTGGAAAACTCCTGGAAGGCCTTTGAAGTCCGCTCACATCCCAAGTGCTGCACGGCCCCGAAAATTCCCGGCTGATTTATGGGGCAGCCACGCACAGGCTGCTGGGGAGAGCAGGGAAAGCTTCCCTTTTCCCTCCCAGCACAGAGTGGCTGCATCCCAGGGGCTGCAGCCACAGGCTCACAGCTCCAGGAATCCCTGTTTCCCTCCCCAGGGGTCTGGCCATGCTCTCAGACCTCCGCAGCTCCCACAAGTTCTGTGCTGTTGGCTCCCCACAAAATCTGGACCTCATGGGCACCTCAAGTACCAGGAAGGATGGAGAGCATTCCCACAGATTTCAAGGCTTGCAGATATTCCCCAGAGCTGGAGTTTCTCTGATTGCTCTCACTCTGCAGACTTAGCTGTATTTTTTCCTTTTTTTTTTTTTTTTTTTNATTGCCCTCACTCTGCAAACTCCTCTGTATTTTTTTTTGCCTGATCCTGCCCCCTGACTGCATCTCCTCGTTGATATCGCTGGGTTTGCAGGGCTTATTTCCCATCAATAATTGATAAATGCTCCCCATTAATTCCTCTGGAAGAGTTCTCCCCTTTGCCGGGCAAACAGCTGCACACCAGAGCCTTGAGAGAATCCCTTTTAACCTCATTTCAGGAGCTCTGCTCTTGTTTAACAATAAACCACACACTCCATTTACTGTTATTCTGTAAGTAACGCTCCATGATTCAACTCAAATTTATTCCATTTCCCACCAGAGCAAGCCAGCTATTCCCCAGCCTATTTTCTCATGAGCCTAAATGACAAATTAGCAAGGTGAAGCATTGTTTTAATTTCGAACAAAATAGGAGAGGACCCCTTGCAGAAGGAGCACGATCTGCTGCAGTCAGGGTGCTGCTCTCATCGCAATTTTTCCCTGTTCCCAGGGGTGGGTGAACAGGGGGGGCTTTACTGGGGGATTTTCCGCCAAAAAGGGCTCTGGAGAAGCAGCCTGAGGGGTGACGGGGAGCTGTGGTGGTGCTTTATTATTATTAATATTATTATTATTATTATTATTATTATTATTATTATTATTGTTTTAGAGGGGGACGGTGTCAGTGCACTTGAGCCAAGCATGGGAAGGTGAATCCTGCAGCCCTGGGTTCCAGAGGAGCTGGGGGAGGCAGGGAAAGGATTCCCAGGCTGTTGGGACCTGTCCCACTCCCCCGGCAACAGGGGCTGCACAGATTTATAGGATCTGCACAAATTTACAGGATCTGCAAAGATTTATAGGATCCGCACTAATTTATAAGATCTGCACGGATTCAGGGGGTCTCCACAAATTTATAGGATCTCCACGGGTCTGTAGGATCTGCACAGATTTGTGGGATCTGCACAGATTTATGGGACCTGTGCAGATTCACAGGATCTGCTCAAATTTACAGGATCTGCAAAGATTTATGGGATCTGCACAAATTTACAGGGTCTGCGCAAACTTGTGGGATCCGCACAGATCCAAAAGATCTGCAGAGATTTAAAGGATCTGCACGGGTTGATAGGATTTGCACAGATTTATGGGATCTGCGTAAATTTATGGGATCCGCAAAAATTCATAGGGTCTGTTAAAATTTATAGGATCTGCACAAATTTATAGGATCGGCAAAAATTTGTGGGGTCTGCGCAGATTTATAGGATATGTACAGATGTACAGGATCTGCACAGATTTATAGGATCTGCACAAGTTTGTGGGATCCACACGGATTTATAGGATCTGCACAAGTTTGTGGGATCCACACGGATTTATGGGATCCACACGGATTTATAGGATCCACACAGATTTATAGGATCCACACAGATTTATAGGATCTGCACAGACTTACAGGATCTCCAGAGCAAGGGGACGGGGCAGAGGATGAGCTGCCCTGGGGACAGGGCCCAGCCCTGGCTGCTCCTGGGGTCCCTGGGCCGTGGGGGAGGCAGCCCTGGCTCAAAGAGATCAAGGAAAAAGCCCTTTAGGGTGGCACCGAGGCAGCAGGGAGCAGGATAAGCTGCCACTCCTTGGCTGAGGAACCTTAAATCCCACCCAGATCCACCCCTGCCATGGCAGGGACACCTCCCACTGTCCCAGGCTGCTCCTAGCCCCATCCAGCCTGGCCTTGGGCACTGCCAGGGGTCCAGGGGCAGCCACAGCTGCTCTGGGAATTCTATTCCAGGGCCTGCCCGCCCTCCCAGGGAAGTCTGACATGGTTTATTCACACCTTGACAGGGATTTTCCTAGAGAAGAACTGGGAAAACTGCTGGAGAACTTTGTCTGCAATGCATTTTGTAACCTATGGAGTTTTATTTTTGTCTGGTTTGAGTTGAATATTTCTGCCACGAGGCGCTTTTGAGGCAAGGACTGGATTTAGAGCCATGAGCTTTGCGTGGAATGATCCAGAGGATTCCTGCCTCAAGGTCACTCGGGGCTGGATGGGATATTTTTGTGTCCTGAATGCACCCTCTTCCCCTAAATAAAGGTTTGCAATCACAGAATTCCAGGATGGTTTGGGAAAGGACCTTAAAGCTCACCCAGTTCCGGGGGCAGGGACACCTTCCTCCATCCCAGGTGGCTCCAAGCCCTGTCCAGCCTGGCCTGGGATCCTTCCACCACCTCAATGAGCAACAATTTCAGATTTCAGCCTCAAAAATGAAAGCTCCAGAAAGAGGGAAAAAAAGAAAACAACAACAAGATACCCCAAAAGCTGCTCAGGGAGCTGGAATTATTCCTTCCCCTCTCCAGAGGATGCAGAGGCACCTGCAGTCACTGTAGGCGCCATTTGCACACCAAGGCATCAAGAAACTTCTCATGCAAATATTTTTTTTCCTGCTGCCAAACCCGCAGAGGAACCCAGCTGCAAAGGAGCTGCAGGGAGCTGCGCAGGGCTCTGATCTGCTGGAGAACATTCCCGAGGCTGAAAACCAGATTTTGCAGCGCAAAACTTCCCCAAAAATGAGCAGGATCAGTGGATTTATTTTTAATTCTACATTTCTTTGAAGCTGCATTTTTAATTTTTTTTTTTTTTTTAATCTTTTCATCCCCCATTTACTCTGCTTGCAGGGAGTATTTCCATATTTCTCCCCCCTTTTGCCATTTCCAAATCCTGGCTGTTTTGTGGTGGCAGAGTGACAAGAGAGCTTTGAAACTGCACAGTTCTGCCAGTCTGCCAGCGCTGGCAAAATTTTATGGGAAAATAGAACACTGGAAATAAAATAATGCAAAAAGCTGTGGGGGAAAAAAGAAGCATTTTGAGCTGCTTAGAAGCATCAAAAAACTTCTCTAAGAAAAAAAATCCTCCAACAGGTGATTTGAAGGCGCTGAACATGGCAAAAGAAAAATCACCCGGACTGGTTTCACTGCGAAAATATTAATTTTAGACCAGTTTTCCTGAGCAGCGCCAATGGGTTAGGAGTTGTTGGGTGGGTTTTTTTGAGGGCTTTTGGGGTTTTTTTTTGTTTGGGGGTTTTGTTGTTGTTGTTGTTGTTGATGATGATGGTGGGTTTTTTGGTTTGGTTTGGTTTTTTGTTTGTTTTTTGGGGTTTTTTTTTTGTTGTTGTTGTTGTTGTTGGTTTTTTTTGCCTGGGGTGTTTTCAGAAGCCTCTGTGGTGAACCTGGACCTTTCTGCCTGCCGGGCTGAGGTTTGGACACCAGGAAAGTCCTGCTTAGGGGATTCTCCCCCTGCGGAGTGGTCAGGACACAGCTGGACGCGGGTTCCTCTTCTCCAACCTGCCCCTGATTTCCCTCTCCTGACATCCCCATCCCACAGAGAGCTGGCAGAGATCAAAGGGGACGCGGAGGTGGCAGCACCTCTCTTATTTCGGGAGTTGAAAGGGATGTTTACAGCTCCCCGAGTGAGGTTGTGCCTCTCAGGCAGCATCCCCTGCTCTTTCGGCGTTGTTGCTGTCATCTTCCAGGAGCAGACGTGTTCCCCTTTGATCCTGTCGTGCTGTGGGATCAAAACAAAGCAGGCGAAGGCACAACACCCAGAATTATTTAGTCAGCACCCTGTTCAAAGCTTTCCTTTCTTCCCGAGGGTGGGGGGAAAACCGGCAAAGAAAACGTGCAGACGATGAATAACGAAGAAAAGAGACCCCGAAGAGGCAACGGGATGGCGGAGGCGACCGCATCATGGAGAAAAGCGCCGTGCCCGTGCTGAGGGGAGTGCAGCTCCAGCGAGGAGTGGGAGCTGAGCTGGAAGGATTTGGAGGATCTCTCTGCCTCCCTGCAGGGGCTGAGAGACGCTGAGCTCCATAAGCAACCCGCCCAAAGGAGTAAGAGCGGCCTGATTCCAGAAATCCTCATCACCCCCGTGGAGAGGCTTTGCTGGGATCACGGAAAGGCATGAAAGTAACGGATAGCTTTGAAATACCTGATGAGAGAGCCGTGAGAGGCTGCCCAGAAGGATCCCCCGGCACCAAGATCTTTGGTGGTGAGGGGCTTCCCCAGCAGTGTCAGCTCCCAGTGCCACACCAGGGTACAGTGGGGGCTTCAGGGGCATCCCAGGCCTGAACGAAGCAGGATTTGTCCCAGCAGCTGATTTCAAATCCTGAAAGGTTTTGCCTTGAGAAAACTCTGGCAGGAGAGGCACAAATGAAGGAGGGAGCAGCAAGCACAGAATCACAGAATGGTTTGGGTTGGGAGGAACCTTAAAGCTCATCCAGTGCCAGCCCTGCCATGGCAGGGACACCTCCCACTGTCCCAGGCTGCTCCAAACCCTGCCAGCCCGGCCTTGGGCACTGCCAGGGATCCAGGGGCAGCCACGGCTGCTGTGGGCATCCTGTGCCAGGGCCTGCCCACCCTCCCAGTGAGGAATTCCTGCCCAATGTCCAACCTGAATTCCCCCTCTGTCAGTCTGACCCCGTTCCCTTCATCCTGGGAAACAGCTCCTAAAAAAGTGTCCATCAGGCCCAGGTCTCCAAACCTCAGGGATGTCCTTCAGGGTGGGAATTTCCCAACTCCAGGACAGTTTTATAGAGAATCCTCCTGGTCTCTGTCCTCGGAGCAATGTGTGGCTTGCAAGCCATCCTCATTCCCGCTCCTTTTTTCCTTCAGCAGATGTTTCCAGAGAAGGAATAAGGCTGTGAAAGGGAAAGCAAAAACAGTACAAGATGTGATACTAAGAGGCAAAAAAAAAAAAAAAATGGAAATAAAAGGAGGAAAAAAGTGGTTTCAAATCTCTTTGCCCAGACAGCCCCATGTGATTACAGCATTTATCAGTGTCTGTCTCAACACGGAGCAGCTCCAGCTTATAAAGAGTGACACACGCAGAGCAGAAAATAACAGGGCTGCGAACGGCTCCTGAACAGAAACCAAACCCAAGGCAGCCCAGGGAGGGGATGGGAAGCACGGCAGGAGCCCCACGGCTGGGCTGCTCAGCAATTACTGCCACAGGGGCTGCGCAGCCACGCTCCTGCGGGGAATGGCCAAGCCCAGCCCTGCCTGGAGGAGAGAACTCCCCAGCTCTGCTCTCCTGGCAGGGCAGATCCGTGGATTTTCAAAGCAGAATGCCCGGAGCAGGGCACGTTCAGTGTCTCCACAGTCAGTGTTCCTGGAGAATGCCAAGAGAAGAGTCCTAATCCTATCTCACAATAAAAAAAAAAAAAAAAAAAAAAAAAAAAAAAAACAATTATACAAAACTTCACAC